>CP092876.1:12712761-12763166 GCA_030710605.1 Cordylochernes scorpioides | reverse complement strand
GCACTACTCAGTGGCAGGCCGACTTAGTTCCAAAAGAAATGGCCGCCTCTGACATGAAGAACAGACGCCATGTGCAGCCGCTCCTAACATGGAGTACAAACGCTGCTCATCCTGTATCCCTGGAGCCCTTACAGGGTACTATCAGCCGGGCCAGCTGAACCCAGGTTTTTTAGTGAGCTTGTTACTGCTCCCCCTCCTCCTTTTTCATCCGGGCTTGGGACCGACAAAGGCGAACAAATTGCAGAGCCAAAGTGTCCTTTAGGAAGAGATGTCCTCTTATCAGAGAGTTTCTAAATAGAAAAAGTGGTCATTTTGGAGATAACAACTGTCCGTTATAGAGGTTTCCTCTAGCGGGGGTGTCCTCTCATGGAGGTTCTACTGTATATACAATTTAAAAAGTCAAATTTAACATAGAGCATAAATAATAATAATAAAAAAAGGATTATTTATAGCTATATATATGTCATGATCGAATGGAAGGGTGCAACCGTTATGCATATAAGCTTCGAAAAGAATTCCAGCCAAGTGAGCATGCGGCGTGCCGTAGCATTCGTCCGCGAGGGCCCCCGTTTATTTTGTACAGTGTATTTATAGATGGATGAATTTGTATTTACATTTTAACACAAGCTTAACATATTTACAGTTTAACATACTTATTTTGGCGAAAATAAATTATACCCCTTGGGTATTAGGCAAATTATGACATATATACACTCATGGACAAAACTTAAGGAAATTGTACCTTTAAGCATGTATATCGGGATTCAGACAATAACTATAAAAGATATTACAGTGACCTTTATTGAAGACTCACGAGATAACCAATATACACTCATGGACATAACTTAAGGAAGTTGTACCTTTTACCATGTATATCGGGATTCATACAATAACTCTGAAAGATATTACAGTGACCTTTATTGAAGACACACGAGATAACTTAGTGCGGACAGCCTCTGTCTCCTTAAAAAAAAACAGACGATCAGCGATATGAAAGACTTTACACTTCCTTTAGTTTTGTCTATGAGTGTATAATTCTCTTATATATAAATGTTAATAAGAAAAAGGCATCTCCTTATCGTGCAACTGAAAGTTGCTGATGGCTGGCGCCATCTATCGGAATAAATATCAACTATTCTCGTTGATTTTTAATTATTCCAGAATTGGCCAAATACCCATTCTTGATTAATCAAGAAAAGCTAACCACGGACGCGTTTCGGGCTGTTGGCCCTCATCAGCGTGGTGCAAGCTGTACCTCAACGACCAAAAAATTGGTCATTAAGGCATTTTCTTGATTAATCAAGAATGGGTATTTGGCCAATTCTGGAATAATTAAAAATCAACGAGAATAGTTGATATTTATTCCGATAGATGGCGCCAGCCATCAGCAACTTTCAGTTGCACGATAAGGAGATGCCTTTTTCTTAATTTATGCACCTTATCCCAGTACAATGTTACATTTGTACTATTTTTTCATAAATGATAATGTTACTCTTGTAGAACTATTCTTTTTGTTTGTGAATTTATTGTTGTGTCTCATGACCATCGACGAGCCGTTAAGCCGAGACAGAGGTTGTCCACACTTGGTTATCTCGTTTGTCTTCGATAAAGGTCACTGTAATATCTTTCAGAGTTATTGTCTCGATATACATGGTAAAAGGTACAACTTCCTTTGTCCATGAGTGTATGTCATAATCTGCATAATACCCAAAAGGTATAATTGTAATGTGCTAGTGTTAAATAATTGCTAATTTAACATTAAAGTTATCCAGAGATGAAGCTTTTTATTGATTCAAAAAATTTTCCTATCTAAAATTTGCCATTCAATTGTGGGTGATGCCAATAAAATTTAAAACGATGGTGGGGTCTTACAGAGGGAGACATGCAGGCTATATATTGTTACACCAGGTTGCGGCTTGGCAGACTCTTCAGCCTGGATTCTCTCCTGTGCTGGGTCTTGCATCTTACCAGAGCGTGTTTCAACCATCCTACAAATTTATAAAAGGGAATAACGAGATAAGTCTTCTTTAAGTAGCCACCAGAATCCTTTATTTATTTTCTCACATCAAAGAGAGCAGTGAAGTCACAGTGTACCTAAATACAAATGATGATAAATTAATAATCTGTTTTAAATAAATATCATAGAATATTTTATATAAAAATAAATAAATATATAATTTAAATTTCAAATATATTAAAACTAATATAAGAAATACGCCATTAATCATGATGTAACACTTCCCCCTCTCCAGAGGTCGTCACGTCCTCGTGATTGACCTCATCAATTCTTTCAAAATAGGGTTTGATTCTTGAGACATGGACAATCAATGGGTCTTGGCCAGGATTATCTTTTGGTTCAATTAAGTAATTTACGTTGGACAGCTTCTTTAATATTCTATATGGGCCAAAATATTTTCTCAGTAGTTTCTCACACTTTCCTATTTTCCTAATTGGTGTCCAAACTGCTACTAATTCTCCTGGTTCGTAGCTTCTTTCCATGTGTTTCTTGTCATAGTTCTTTTTCATTCTTTCTTGAGTCTTTATTGTGTTGTTAATAACTAATTTTCTTGTTCTGTTTATTTTGTCTAGGTGATGTTTTATGTATTCATCATAATCATCTTTGTCAATGTCCACCGAGATATTCCTGTCGTCCAAAAGAGACGTGGGTTCTCTTCCAAACATCAGGAAAAAGGGAGAATATCCTGTGGTTTCCTGAATTGTAGTATTGTAAGCGTGAGTGATGAATGGGAGTATTTCGTCCCAATTTTTCTGATCAGTGTTCACATACATACTGAGCATATTGATCAATGTTCTATTTAACCGCTCTGTCAATCCATTAGTCTGGGGATGATAGCTCGTTGTGAAGCAATGTTTAATCTTGCACGTTTTCATCACCTCTTTCATTAAATTACTGGTAAATTGAGAGCCTCTGTCACTAATAAGATATTGTGGGGCTCCGTGCCGAAGAAAAATATCCTCTACTAGAAATTTAGAAACTTCTTTCACTGTTGCTTCCGAGACTGCTCTTGTTTCTGCATATCTAGTGTAGTAGTCCGACAGCACGATTATCCATTTTTTCCTGTTTTTCGTAGATGGTAGTGGACCAACAAAGTCAATTCCAATTCTTTCGAAAGGAAAGTTGGCTGGGGGGATGGGCTGTAGTAGTCCAGAAGGTAATTGGTTTGAGCCTTTCCTACTTTGGCAAAGGTGACACGTCCTAACGAATTCTGAGACATCCTTTAGCATGGATGGCCAAAAGTATTTACTCTTTATTCGGTACATGGTTCTGGCGACGCCCAGATGGCCATTCGACATATGATTGTGATATTCTTTCATAATTTCTCTCTTTTTATTCTCTGGAACCACAAGCAACCACGCCCTGCCTTCAGGGTTCGGGTTTTTCTTAAAGAGGCATCCATCTTCTTCTTTAAAGTTTTGCGCAATTGATCGCCTGCTTCCATTAAGGTTTTTCTTAACACTTTCGATAAATTTATCCTCTTCGTCTGTTATTTGATTTAAAAATAGCCTTTCAAAATCCTCATCCCAATCAGTTTCTGGTAAGGGCCCCCTAGATAAGCCATCGGCGTCCAGATGCTTCTTTCCCGATTTATGTATTATATCGAAGTCATATTCTTGAATTTTCAATGCCCATCTTGCCAATCGACCTGTTGGATCCTTCAAGTTTTTGAGCCAGCATAAGGCGTGATGGTCTGTTACTATTTTAAAGTGTCTTCCATAAAGGTAGGGTCGTAATTTTGACATTGACCAGACAACGGCCAGACATTCTTTTTCAGTGGTTGAATAATTTTGCTCCGCTTTACTTAGGGTACGACTCAAATATGAGATCACCTTCTCTTCACCACCGATGTCTTGGACAAGTGTTGCACCTATGCCGATGTTGGACGCATCAGTATGAACATAAGTAGGTGCATTTGGATTGAAGTGACCTAAAATTGGTGGACTTAATAGTGCTGTTTTTAGGGTTTGAAACGCTTCCTCTTGTCTTTCTGTCCAGGTAAATGATACACTTTTTTTTATAAGGTTGGTCAAAGGGTCAGCAATTTTTGAAAAGTCTTTGATAAATTTTCTATAATATGAACACATTCCCAAAAAGGATTGTACTTCTTTGACCTTTTTGGGTCGAGGAAAATTTCTGACAGCTTTGATGTTATGTTCCGCGGGTTTTATACCATGTTTGCTCGTTATATAGCCGAGAATCTCCAATTCTTCAAAAGCAAATCGGCATTTTTTGTCGTTTAACCTTAAATTAGATTCACGAAAACATCTAAAAACAGCTTCAAGTCTTTTGAGGTGCGTTGGAAAATCCGGGCTATATATGATAACATCATCCAGATAACACAAACAAATTTGCCATCTCAGATTTCCAAGCATATTCTCCATATTTCTCTCAAAGGTAGCAGGCGCGTTACAAAGTCCAAAAGGCATCACGTTGAATTCATATAATCCATGCGCTGTAGTGAAAGCTGTTTTCTCTTTGTCTCTTTCTTCGACTTCAACTTGCCAATATCCAGATCTGAGGTCTATTGCTGAGAAGTGTGTAGATCCTTGGAGAGTATCCATAACTTCGTCTATTCTAGGGATCGGATAGACATCTTTTACTGTCACATTATTCAGTTTTCTGTAGTCCACACAAAATCTGTATTTACCATCTCGCTTCTTGACCAATATTACTGGAAAAGACCAGGGGCTAGAAGATGGCCTAATTATGCCTTCTGTAAGCATCTCGTCAATTTGCTCTTTTATAATATCTCGTTCTTTAGCACTTACCCGGTAAGGCTTGTGTTTAATTGGCTTCGCGTCTTCTGTGTCTATCCGATGTTTTGCCAAATTGGTTCTCCCTAATCTCGATGAAAAAAGATCTCCATACCTTTCTAAAACTTGTTTTAACTCCTTCTGTTCCTTTGGTGAAAGATTTTCGTTTATTTGGAATCTAGGTTCTTCGTTCTTTTCTACCTCTCTTTCTCGACTCACATTTATTTTCGCTGGACTACTTCCAAAAGCCAATGTTTGGTTTTTCATTATTTTTAACGGTCGAGGATACGGATTAGTTATCCAGATGTGTGTTTCCCTATTTATAACATTGATCAAGCTTCTTGCTAGACGAAGTCCATTTGTTTGAAACATTTTGCTGCTCTCCTCGATAATATATTCTCCATCCTCTGTTTCTACCAATGCCTTGATCAATTTCATGGAACATTCCGGTACAATGGAATCCTTGGCACTCTTTATTTTCAACATTTCAAAATTGATTTCGTCATGATTATTCGTCAAATCATATTTTATAGTTTCTTGCTTACAATCTATTTTTGCGTTCATTTTCTTAAGGAAATCTCTCCCAAGAATTAATGTCCGTAAATGCGTTTTCAATATCACAAAGTTGTGTGATAATGTTTCGTCATCAATTTTTATATTTAAAAATATACTTCCTACCATGTCCAATTTTTTTCCATCGGGTCCTGCACAAATTTTTGCGAGTTTACTTATACCATGGCCTGTATCGAGGGCCGTTCTGAGGTCGACCACTGAGAGGTCAGCACCTGTATCAACCAAAGCTTCAAAAGTCCCTATCTTGTCCACATTAATTTTTAATTTGTATTTAGGGTCCAACTTCTTGATTCCGTTTATGGTCGACTTGCTTTGATTGACAGATTCAGGCGCGACGCTTAGTTTAAATCTTCCAACACGGAATATCTATTCCGGGTAGGAATATTTGTCTGTGTGCTATGACATACATCAGCATAAAGCCGAGGTCCTGATTTCTCTGATATTTCATTCATTTGGCATTTTTCTTCGACCTTCTCTTGGGTATCTGCTGGATCCTCTTCTAGGATTCTTATAAACTTGACCCTACAATAACGGGCCACGTGCCCTGGCTTGTTACATTTAAAGCAGATTGGTCTTCCATATTCCGTCCTATTTTTGCTCACTTCTTGGCTTTTATTGTAAGTGTTTCTCTGAAGGTTTGGTTTCGGCACAAAGTTAGGATTATAAGGACGTCTAGGGGTAGAGGGCTGGGGAAAGTTGTTTCGATACTGTCTGGGGGTAGGATGGGAGTCGTTCTTGTAATTATTGGAAACAGGGGCTTGGGGCCTGGAAGTGGTCTGGTAGTTTCGTGCGGCAGTCGGCGGCACGTACCTCGATTGTTGTTGGGGTCTAGAATAGCGTGGACCGTTATATAGGTTTCTGGATTTCTCCACACGTTCCCGATACTTCTTTTCAAAAGAATCCATTTTCTTGCACACGACAAGAAGGTCATCGGTCGTTTTAGGAGGGTTCAGGTAGAGCGCGAATGAGTACTCTTTTTTCAGTCCTCCAATAACATGTTAAATTTTTGTTTCTTCTTCCATTGCGGGGTCAACCTTGTTGCACAACACTAGAATGTCTTCCGCGAACCTGATTGCTGGTTCATTCCAGTGTTGCATTCTGTTGAGCTTCATTCTAAGTTCTTCTTTATTCGCGTCCAAAGAAAAATCCTGAATGAGGCGGATTTTAATATTTTCCCAGCTCGTGAAACTAGCTTTGTGTAAATTCAACCAGGTTTTAGCGCTTCCCGTCATGTTCATGGCGGCATAACGAGAGATAATGTAGTCTGCCCAATGGTACAAGAAGCCAATTTCTTCAAGAGATTCAATCCATGGGCGAGGGTCTTCCGTTCCATCATACTTGGGGATGTCGATGTTGGGATTCAGGACAACTGGGTCGGAACTAGCATCTCTACCAATTGTTACACCAGGTTGCGGCTTGGCAGACTCTTCAGCCTGGATTCTCTCCTGTGCTGGGTCTTGCATCTTACCAGAGCGTGTTTCAACCATCCTACAAATTTATAAAAGGGAATAACGAGATAAGTCTTCTTTAAGTAGCCACCAGAATCCTTTATTTATTTTCTCACATCAAAGAGAGCAGTGAAGTCACAGTGTACCTAAATACAAATGATGATAAATTAATAATCTGTTTTAAATAAATATCATAGAATATTTTATATAAAAATAAATAAATATATAATTTAAATTTCAAATATATTAAAACTAATATAAGAAATACGCCATTAATCATGATGTAACAATATATCATATTTAGCTGCATAAAAGAAAAGGACACCTCTCCCTACAAAATAAGATAAAAAACTTTGCGCCATCTATTGAGCGTCTCTAAAAACTAGTAGAATTGGGTCGGTGACAAAGGTGTAACACCAGCTTTGGAAAATTCCGAACGCCTACCACTGGAGACTATAGTTTAGGGCTAAAGGTCCTCGTTAAATGAATTTCGGAATTTGTCAAATCTTGTATTGTGATTTTGTCACCGACCCGAGTCCGTTTGTTTGCAGAGACAATCGATAGATGGCGCTTATTTTGACGTCAATTTTGACGGGAGAGAAGTGGCCTTTATTTTTATAGATCTGAAAAGAATGTAATATATATAGCGCACCAGGATATCTGCGTGTATCTGACACAACGGTCGTTTGGTGTTTTATTTGACATCAATCACATTCACAGTTGGGTGACAAATTTGCATATGTGTTATATGACATATATACATATACATTCATTGACAAAACTTAAGGAAGTGTAAAGCATTTGATCTCGCAGGTCGTTTTTTTAAAAGGAGACTGAGACAATTTTGTTCACACTTGGTTATCTCGTGTGTCTTCAATAAAGGTCACTGTAATATCTTTCAGAGTTATTGTCTGAATCCCGATTTATACATGCTAAAAGGTACAACTTCCTTAAGTTTTGTCCATGAGTGTATCTTTCAGAGTTATTGTCTGAATCCCGATATACATGCTAAAAGGTACAACTTCCTTAAGTTTTGTCCATGAGTGTATCTTTCAGAGTTATTGTCTGAATCCCGATATACATGCTAAAAGGTACAACTTCCTTAAGTTTTGTACATGAGTGTATCTTTCAGAGGTATTGTCTGAATCTCGATATACATGCTAAAAGGTACAACTTCCTTAAGTTTTGTACATGAGTGTATCTTTCAGAGGTATTGTCTGAATCCCGATATACATGGTAAAGGGTACAACTTTCTTTAGCTCAGTTCATAAGTAAAATATTGATTTTTTAGGTAGCAAAGTATTTTATGTCTAATTAGATATGGCATCCATACAGTGAGTGCACACGCTGCTACAAGCACAGATTTAGCTCAACCAATAGTTGAATGGTATTTAAGATGGATGGAAAAATAAAAGAAATTAATTGGTTGTTAGTTTCCTCCAATCAGATCGAGCCATGTTAAATTGAGAGGAAAATTCTCGTTTAGCGAAAATTTCCGGTTCAATTTCTTTTAATCATGAATTGTCTGGAGTCTCTTATTTACCTGGTTGTGTATGGCGTACAGTACATCTGGATGGGGATAGAGGCCATTTATTTCTGGAATACATGATCTAGACGTGGTCACTAATACTTGTAAATATATAATCTACTAGCCGAATGACCCGGGCAACACCCGTGTTTTACCCGATTGAATGTTTTGTTTCAAATACTATTTGTTACAATTATAAGTTTGGCGCCTTTAATAAATGCATATATTAGTTAATAACTATAGCCTATGTGCTTTATCTGTCTATGTACTGTTGGCTTCCGTAGGCGTCTCTTACTGGAAAAAAGAAAGAAAGGATTCCATTTGGTTATTAACTAATATATGCATTTATTTAAGGAGCGACCCGCTCCAACACAATAGTTACAAAAACGAAAAAGCGAGTGGGGGAGGCATGATGGGGGGGGGGGGGGGGGGGCAAAGGTGGCGTGACCGTAGCCAACCAATAGGAGGGCGCCATTCCAAAAATAAAAAAAAGCAAACGGTGACAGAGACGAAAACTGATTAAGAGATGAAGAATGACGCTCGTAACTGTATATAGAATATGGAGAGTTTCCTCTTTGGGTACATATGTAATTGATAGACATTTTTTTTTGGGATGATATTGATCTATATAAATAAAAATCGCTTCTCCCGTCAAAATAGACGTTATAAAAACTATATATATATCGGGCTACATGGTAGACACGGGATATATCCTTCGGACCATTGTAGACACGGGGCCCCTCTCTCGGGCCATGGTAGACATGGGAAATCTTCCTCGGTTCATTGTGAACACGCGATATATCCCTCGGACCATTGTAGACACTGGGCCTCTCCCTCGGACCATGGTAGACACAGGGCATCTCCCTCGGGCCATTGTAGGCACGGGACCTCTCCCTCGGCCTATTGTAGACACGGGACCTCTCCCTCGGACCTTGGTAGACACAGGGCATCTCCCTCGGACCATGGTAGACACAGGGCATCTCCCTCAGTTCATTGTAGACACGGGCCCTTTCCCTCGGACCATTGTAGATACTGGGCCTCTCCCTCAGACCATGATAGACACGGGGCCTCTCCCTTGGTTCATTGTAGACACGGGATCTATCCCTCGGACCATTGTAGACACGGGCCCTATCCCTCGGACCATTGTAGACACAGGGAATATCCCTCGGACCATGGTAGACACGGGACCTCTCCCTCGGACCATTGTAGACACGGGCCCTATCCCTCGGACCATTGTAGGCACGGGCCCTATCCCTCGGACCATTGTAGACACAGGGAATATCCCTCGGACCATGGTAGACACGGGACCTCTCCCTCGGACCATTGTAGACACAGGACCTATCCTTCGGTCTATTGTAGACATGGGACCTATCCCTCGGACCATTGTAGACACAGGACCTCTCCCTCGGACCATGGTAGACACAGGACCTCTCCCTCGGACCATTGTAGACACAGGACCTCTCCCTCGGACCATTGTAGACACAGGACCTATCCTTCGGTCTATTGTAGACATGGGACCTATCCCTCGGACCATGGTAGACATGGGACCTATCCCTCGGACCATGGTAGACACAGGACCTCTCCCTCGGACCATTGTAGACACAGGACCTATCCTTCGGTCTATTGTAGACATGGGACCTATCCCTCGGACCATTGTAGACACAGGACCTCTCCCTCGGACCATGGTAGACACAGGACCTATCCTTCGGTCTATTGTAGACATGGGACCTATCCCTCGGACCATTGTAGACACAGGACCTCTCCCTCGGACCATGGTAGACACAGGACCTATCCTTCGGTCTATTGTAGACATGGGACCTATCCCTCGGACCATGGTAGACACAGGACCTCTCCCTCGGACCATTGTAGACACAGGACCTCTCCCTCGGACCATTGTAGACACAGGACCTCTCCCTCGGACCATTGTAGACACAGGACCTCTCCCTCGGACCATTGTAGACACAGGACCTCTCCCTCGGACCATGGTAGACACAGGACCTATCCTTCGGTCTATTGTAGACATGGGACCTATCCCTCGGACCATTGTAGACACAGGACCTATCCCTCGGACCATGGTAGACACAGGACCTATCCCTCGGACCATTGTAGACACGTGACCTATCCTTCGGTCTATTGTAGACATGGGACCTATCCCTCGGACCATTGTAGACACAGGACCTCTCCCTCGGACCATGGTAGACACAGGACCTATCCTTCGGTCTATTGTAGACAAGGGACCTATCCCTCGGACCATTGTAGACACAGGACCTATCCTTCGGTCTATTGTAGACATGGGACCTCTCCCTCGGACCATTGTAGACACAGGACCTATCCCTCGGGCCATTGTAGACACGTGACCTATCCTTCGGTCTATTGTAGACATGGGACCTATCCCTCGGACCATTGTAGACACAGGACCTCTCCCTCGGACCATGGTAGACACAGGACCTATCCTTCGGTCTATTGTAGACATGGGACCTATCCCTCGGACCATTGTAGACACAGGACCTCTCCCTCGGACCATTGTAGACACAGGACCTATCCTTCTGTCTATTGTAGACACGGGACCTATCCCTCGGACCATTGTAGACACAGGACCTATCCCTCGGACCATTGTAGACACAGGACCTCTCCCTCGAGCCATTGTAGACACAGGACCTCTCCCTCGGGCCATTGTAGACACGGGACCTATCCTTCGGTCTATTGTAGACACGGGACCTATCCTTCGGTCTATTGTAGACACGGGACCTATCCTTCGGTCTATTGTAGACACGGGACCTATCCCTCGGACCATTGTAGACACGGGACCTATCCCTCGGACCATGGTAGACACGAGTCCGCCCACTCTGACGTTCCATATAAGTTGGGTTTTTCTGAACCAATAGGATTCAGGAGTCAACAGTCAGGAGTCAACAGTCAGATGTATAGTTAGGTCGCCATGTTGCCCGACTGACCAGCGGTCTCAGGACTTCCCCGTAGTCCTATCTCATCTTCCCGGGTGACACCCTAAGCCGAAGTAACCATGCTCCTGTGCGTGTGGTCTTCTTTGGTCTTCAGGCTGTGCGCTCTCACTCCGGCCCATGGATGCAAGTTGGATGAGGGGCTACGACGGTGTCGGCTCCACATTCCACACACACATATATATGTCGACTTTCCGTGTGGCAATATGATAATAATGTGGGGAGAGAGAAATAAGGAAACCACAAGTTTGGAAGAGGAATTCCAGGCAACCAGCGAGAGAGAGGGAGCGCGAGGGGATGTCACCGCTGAACGACCGTTCGGTCGCACACCACCCCCCGACTGTCCAAAAATAGTCCTGAGGTTCCAAGAAAAGCCCCCCCCCCCCCGGAATGTGGCCAGTGGCCCAAAATGGCCGTACTTTAGCTACCTTCTATCTACGTCTCTCTCTGGTTGACTGTAGGTTTGCTTTATTATTCCTGGAAGAACATACATTATGACATATATATATAAACAGCCTGAATACCAAAGAAGACCACACACACACAGGAGCATGGTTACTTCGGTTTAGGGTGTCACCGGGAAGGTTAGATAGGACTAAGGGGAAGTCCTGAGACCGCTGGTCAATCAGGCAGCATGGCGACCTAACTATACCTCTGACTGTCCACTCCTGAATCCTATGGTTTCAGGAAAACCCAACTTATATGGAACGTCAGAGTGGGCGGACCGTGTCTACAATGGCCCAAGGGAGAGGTCCCGTGTCTACAATGGCCCAAGGGAGAGGTCCCGTGTCTACAATGGTCCAAGGGAGAGGTCCCGTGTCTACAATGGCCCAAGGGAGAGGTCCCGTGTCTACAATGGTCCAAGGGAGAGGTCCCGTGTCTAAAATGGACTGAGGGATATATCCCGTGTCTACACTGGCCCAAGGGAGAGGCCCCGTGTCTACCAGGGCCCAGGGAGAGGTCCCGTGTCTACCCTGGTCCCAGGGAGAGGCCCCGTGTCTAGAAAGGGCCGAGGTCCCGTGCCGGCGGTGGCGGGCGGTGGGAAGTTTGGGAAACTTAGTGCGCCGGAGTCGATCGATGCAGGCCCAGATGTGAGGGATGAAGCTCAGCGTGGCGTCGTACCGCGCGACCACGGAGCGTCTCACCAACCTCCGGTATGTGAGCTACGGGGCGACGTCGGGCCGCGCGCCGAGCGTCGACCAGGTACGTCGCTGGGATCCCATAGAGTTCTCTCCTCTCTCACACCTATTTACACACACCTAGAAAGTTATGCAAATCTAACTTTTATGAATAGTTTCACTATTACCCTCTTGAGATAAAAACGAACCTACCTTATTCAAAAAGGTGTCCACCAAGTAAATCCAAATTGTTTTCTTCAGTTCCTCTAACTCTAGATGGACTTAGAAAGTCCAAACAACGCTGGCACAAACAGAGCCGTTGATAAAAGTTTTCAGGAAGAAATTCATAACATTCCGAGCTGATTGTGAATCATCATAACGAGTGTCATCACAGTTTCTCCATTTCTCCACTGTACTGATTCTGAATGGACGACACCTAACACCGTTTGTTGGTGAACATTACCTCTCTACCGTACTGCCCCGTTTAGGTAGATATACTCTCTAGCTAGAGTTATAGAATGTCTGATGAAGAGCTGTTTTCGAAAGCTTATCTTTATAATAAGTTGATACGTGGTGGCGGTGTCTTGTCCATGGATCAGATCGGTCCATGCACCCTGATCACAATACCGGTCAACCGAGGTACCTTGTCCGTATGGATGTCCTCTTCTGGATTGATGGTGGTGTTGTCTTGTCCATGGTACAGATCAGATCGGTCCATGCACCCTGATTACAATACCGGTCAACCGAGGTACCTTGTCCGTATGGATGTCTTCTTCTGGATTGATGGTGGTGTTGGTGTCTTGTCCATGGAACAGATCAGATCGGTCTATGCACCCTGATCACAATACCGGTCAACTGAGGTACCTTGTTCGTATGGATATCCTCTTCTGGATTGTAGTCGATACGTTTAAAAATGAATAATAATGTTGAAAATTGGACTTTATTTACAGAAAAACAACATTTTCACATAACGTACTAATGTAGTAAAGACGTAGTTTTGATGAATGTCATTCCCAATAATTCAGTTATTCTTCTTCCCATTTCTTGATACAAAGTCAGGATATATCCCCCTGTCGTAGGTAAATATTAAAAAAAGATTAAAAAAAAACAACTAGAGAGAGAGATTGGATTTCAATGGTAAAAAACAAGCAATCACGTTCCAATTTATTTACTTCTTGGTTTTATAAACAAAACAAAAACATGCTTTATTAAGACCTTTTGGTCTTATACAGATTCTCCGAGTAGAAGAGGGTATATACAGGAATAACAGTAACAATAATCAGCAATGTTATTTACAATGTATCAAATAAGGGGAAAGGATAAAGAAAGAGCTTGGTATAAACTTATATACAAGCAAGCAATCGAGAGCAAGCAGTTACCTTTCTTAAAAAAAAAAAATAATTAGTAATATTGACAGAAATTTAGATTTGTATATACACAAGTGGGAAAGGAATATGCAACAATGTATAACACATAATTATATCAGACATCTATACAGCAGTTTTTATGAAAATTAGAAACTATTTTAGACGCGTATGATTCTTTTTGAAATTAAACAATTTCTACTGCCCTTACTGCAATGGAAAAATTAATGGGAGGGCCTGGCTCATCAGTGGTGAACCCTCCCAGCGGTTTCGCCAGTCTAATCTACCATTTCAATGGTAAAGAGGGTTCACCACTGATGAGCCAGGCCCTCCTATTAATTTTTTCCATTGCAGTAAGGACAGTAGAAATTGTTTAATTTCAAAAAGAATCATACGCGTCTAAAATAGTTTCGAATTTTCATAACAGATGGCGCGCTAGTGCATCATAGTATAAACTTATATATAAGAAATCGAGAGCGAGCATTTACTTTTTTTTAAAGCAATAATTCGTAGTATTGACAGAAATTTAGATCAGTACAAGTGAAAAAGGAATATACAACATTATACATAATTATCAGACATCTATACAGCAGTTTTATACATGGATGGATCAAGGGTAGAGTCTATAGTCGGAATATAAAGTCTCAGGGTTGTTACTTAATTTGTTAATTCAACACCTCCAGTTGTTCAGTACACCGGGTTCATTAAGTTACTTCAGATATCATTCGCTAAACAGAATACATACAGATTTATTAAGACCACCGGTCTTATACAGATTCACCAACAGAATAAGTAATAAGAAAAATAAACAGAATATATAAAGGTATTATTTAAAATGTAAATATATTTCATAGAGATTCAAATATTCTGTTAAGTCGACCGCCAGAGGACGCGCTTTCTGTTTATATAACCCGTTGTTATTTCCCGATGGCCGGCTCAAACCTTTTGTAAATTATGTAAATAAGTTTTTTATTTTTTTTTTTTATTCTTACGCCTTAAATCAGGCAGTACTTTATCAAATTCTGTTTTTATATATATTCCTTTAGCTTAATTAAAGCAATTACTGATCAAAACTATAAATTTTTTAAGATTTTCCGCGACTGCATACCAAAACCAATAGAAATATTGCCACGTGGAAAATTAGGGAAGACAAAAACTTCAGAAGGAGACAACAATTATTTTAAGGCAAGGACAAACTATGAATGGTAAATAAAAGATAAGCCACGAGGGAAATTTATAGAGTAGCAAGATATAGACATAAAAAAATGATCACTCTGTTAATAAAAATAATAAATACTTTGTTACAATCTCGTTTATTTACAACATATATATATATATATATATATATATATATATATATATATATATATATATATATATATATATATATATAATGCCACCTATAAGGCGAATATATAATTATTTACAAACTTATTTTCTACCATATGAAGAATTTATACAAGAATTAAACAGTTTGATGGGATAAACAATCTGAAGTTAGGACAATACAGTAGCCATGTAGGTTGAACTGCCGAAACACCCTGGGAGAGTTCACCACTGATAAGCCAGGACTTTTCAATATATATTTTCCTCTCTTCAGTTTATTATTTGTGGAAATTATATTAAATTATTTTATAGCTTGAGATATACACTCATGGACAAAACTTATGGAAGTGAAAAGTCTTTGATGTCGCCGGTCGTCTGTTTTTTTTTTTTTTTTTTTTAAGGAGACAGAGGCAATTTTGTTTACACTTTGGTTATCTCGTTTTTCAATAAAGGTCACTGTAATATCTTTCAGAATTATTGTCTGAATCCCGATATACAAGCTAAAAGATCCAACTTCATTAAGTTTTGTCCATGAGTGTATCTTTCAGAGTTATTGTTTGAATCCCGATATACATGCTAAAAGGTACAACTTCATTAAGTTTTGTCCATGAGTGTATCTTTCAGAGTTATTGTCTGAATCCCGATATACATGCTAAAAGGTACAACTTCCTTAAGTTTTGTCCATGAGTGTATCTTTCAGAGTTATTGTCTGAATCCCGATATACATGGTAAAAGGTACAACTTCCTTAAGTTTTGTCCATGAGTGTATCTTTCAGAGTTATTGTCTGAATCCCGATATACATGCTAAAAGGTACAACTTCTTTAAGTTTTGTCCATGAGTGTATCTTTCAGAGTTATTGTCTGAATCCCGATATACATGCTAAAAGGTACAACTTCCTTAAGTTTTGTCCATGAGTGTATCTTTCAGAGTTATTGTCTGAATCCCGATATACATGCTAAAAGGTACAACTTCCTTAAGTTTTGTCCATGAGTGTATCTTTCAGAGTTATTGTCTGAATCCCGATATACATGCTAAAAGGTACAACTTCCTTAAGTTTTGTCCATGAGTGTATCTTTCAGAGTTATTGTCTGAATCCCGATATACATGGTAAAAGGTACAACTTCCTTAAGTTTTGTCCATGAGTGTATCTTTCAGAGTTATTCTCTGAATCCCGATATACATGGTAAAAGGTACAACTTCCTTAAGTTTTGTCCATGAGTGTATTAATTGTTGAACTTAGTTTACACAAGATAAGAATAAATTTAATGGAAATTATTTCAATTTCTTCCCAAGGTCTGCCAACTATAGGATGAATTAGAACGCCATCTGTTATAAACTATCATTGCAGTAACGACAGTAGAAAATTGTTTTATTTCAAAAATAATCAAAAAAGTTAAAAATAGTTTAAATTTATCTTCCTTCTTTGATCAAGAATTTAAACGATTTTAACGTTTCTTTTGTTGTTGTCGTGTCCAATGAAGAGCCTAAGAACGTTTCTTCTAAATAGTTAAATAGAACTGTTTAGTAACTTGTTATTAAAGTTTAGAACACATTTAAAATTTATATATTTTATTCAATGAAGATCAAAATTACATAACCATCACAATTAATTATATATCTTAACTATATAACATTAAGCCATTGTATCCACAACATAATGTTTTCCTAGAAACCTTGTTCACCAACAACGACCGCTGGAAAGTGCCGTAACAATATGTTAAACCATCACCTTGTATCTAGGTAAAATTATTGTTCTTGTGAGGATTATTACAGTAACGGAAATATCTTTATTTACGGGCTGCTAACCAGAATGAATGATTTTTGAGCCCCGATGGACGCATGAAGCGGAATATATACAAAGCACTGTTGGAGGGGCCTGGGGATGGGTGGCCAGGGGATCATCGCCGGGTACAATTTGTTTGGTCACCAGTCCAATATTTTTATTTTCACAGAATAAATTATGAGATTAATTTATAAATGAAATATATCATACAAAATAATTAAACAACTATATACATCAAAAACAATAACAAAAAGCGTTTATTAAGAACATTTGTCCCCATAAAGAATTCTCCCAGATACAGAAGTAAACAGTTATCTAGAGAAAGTGGAGATTAACATCGACCTTTCTTCAAGTTGGATCCATCATCTGTGTTGTACTTATTGTCTGTGCTGTTTTCCAGAATTTGGGAATGCTAATGCATTGGGTTTGCTGTTACCATTAGAAAGTATGGTGATTTGTTTTCATAACCGATTTTTTTATGGAGAATTTCTCTCTTTAATAATTATATACAGTTTTTACCTGCCAATTGGTCAATTATTTGTTGAAGACCAATTCTCGATGTAAATATTTGCATATACTGTTGCATAAAAGCATACATCCATATTTTCCTTCAATACCTCCATCAAATATTTGCTCTGGAGTAGGGATATAATACGTAGTACAGGAAGTTGTACCTTTCAGCATGTATATCGGGATTTAGACAATAACTGTGAAAGATATTACAGTGACCATTATTGAAGACATGCGAGATAACAAAATGTGAACTAAATTGCCTCTGTCTCCTTAAAAAAAAAAAAAAAAAAGACGACCGACGATATCAAAGACTTTCCATTTACTTAATGTGATCCCAGACTGTCTGTTCTCCCCCACACTGGAATACCGTCCTGTTCCCCTCCCACGTGGACCATTCCCCGCTGCTGATGTCTATCCATCTTTCCTCAACTTCACTCTGGGATCTTGGCCTCTTAGTTAGCTTGTAATGCAGTGTGTGTAGGGAGAAATCATCCATATTAAAATATATTTACATATGTTCCTTTCCTAGTGACTCTCCCCGCACTGTATTGAATATATACACATATTGCATTGAAAGACTCGTGTCTCTTCAGAGCTGGGATGTCCACTTCTGCAGGTGGCAATGCCCTCACTGTCTCTCTCCAGCAATCATCACAAGTTTTGGTTCTTCTTGTCTTAATGTCACCCCACGTCACCAGTAGAAATACTCTGCAATACATAAATAATTTGTAAAAATGGCTTCCGAGGAAGCTTGTTTTATTGTACATACTTTTATATTTAATTAAAAAGACATATATTGGATTAAAAATATCATTTATTATACCAATATTTCAGTTGGCTGAACGCCAACCTTTATTAAGGTATTATAACATATAACATAAGGTGTTATAACATTAAATATGTTATAACACCTTGATAAAGGTTGGCGTTCAGCCAACTGAAATATTGGTAAAATAAACGATTTTTTAAATCCAATATATGTCTTTTTTAATTGAAGATTTATTTATGGATTGATCTATTTTCAAAATACTTGTATATTGTGGCGAAGAAATAATTTATATTATAGAATTTAATTATTCAATTAAAATATTTAAAACAGATTTATTACTTTATCATCATTTAGTTACCTAGCTTGCTTGTTCAATATTCTCTAGCTGTAGATAGTTTGGTTGTCGACTGGTGACGTCATCAATAAATACATCTTAAGATATTCCAAGACTACGCTACAATATTCATCTCCAACTTTCAGGTATCCCAAACCCTTCTAAAGGAGTCTATGATAAAATGATGATTATTATTTTAACATATATTTCTGTAGAAAAGGATTTTGATACCCGAAAGCTTGAGAAAGGATTTTGATACCCGAAATCTTGAGAAAGGATTTTGATACCCGAAAGCTTGAGAAAGGATTTTGATACCCGAAAGCTTGAGAAAGGATTTTGATAACCGAAAGCTTGAGAAGCAATTTAGTTTCTTATTTACATATGTCCTCAGTCTGTGATAGTCCAACAGTTAGTTATCATGGATCAGTTCTTGTTTACCGCCATAGTATAATGGAGACATCTCTGGTACCTGAAGATTTTGTTATCTCTCAGAAAGTTGACTTTGTTCAAATAGGTTTGCGCTCTTAAGTTCCGCATATATCAGTAAATTTAAATCCTCCTGTTATAATTCCCCTGATCCTCCTCTACATCCCGGCTCTCCTGGCCTCACCCGGCGATGATCCTCTGGCCACCCATCCCCAGGCCTCTCCAACAGTGCAATATATTAACACAAAGCAATAATGCGCCATCCATACATATAAAATGAAAGGATTTAAAAGCACGAATGTTTCTTTTATACATAATACAAAATACAAAATTCTACTGCCCTTACTGCGATGAAAAAAAAAATATTAGGAGGGCTTGGCTCATCAGTGGTGAACCCTCCCAGCGGTTTCGCCAATTTAATCTACCAGATCACTTCTTAGAGCTCTAATACTGTATTGAACGATTCTGCTTATATACGCAGCACTGAAGGATGGAATCTCAGAAGTGGTTTTCAAGAAAACTATAGACATAAGCTTATAGGACAGTAGAATTACATTCAAATATTTGCATCGAGCAATGCTCTTCCGCAAACAATCCATCCATGTGTCCATCGGGGCTCAAAAATCATTAATTTTGGTTAGCAGCCCCGTAAATAAAGATATTTCCGTTCCTGTAATAATATTCACAAGAAGCAACAAATTTTACCTAAATACAAGGTGATGGTTTAACTTATTGTTACGGCGCTCTCCAGCGGTCGTTATTTGTGAACAAGGTTTCTAGGAAAACATTATGTTGTGGATACAGCTTAGTGCGATAATTCTTACCGGTGAGTTGAAAATTTGTAAAAATTGTAATTTTGCGAATGAAAATTGTCTTTTGTAGAGAGGTGTCCTCTAATGGAGGTTGTTCTGGTTTATTGGTGATGAAAAATGTCTTTTGTAGAGAGCTGTCCTCTCATGGTGGTTGTTCTACTGTATTGGTGATGAAAACTGTCCTTTGTAGAGAGGTGTCCTCTCATGGAGGTTGTTCTATTGTATTGGTGATGAAAACTATCCTTTGTAGAGAGGTGTCCTCTCATGGAGGTTGTTCTATTGTATTGGTGATGAAAACTGTCCTTTGTAGAGAGCTGTCCTCTCATGGAGGTTGTTCTACTGTATTGGTGATGAAAACTATCCTTTGTAGAGAGGTGTCCTCTCATGGAGATTGTTCTATTGTATTGGTGATGAAAACTGTCCTTTGTAGAGAGCTGTCCTCTCATGGAGGTTGTTCTACTGTATTGATGATGAAAACTGTCCTTTGTAGAGAGCTGTCCTCTCATGGAGGTTGTTATACTGTATTGGTGATGAAAACTGTCCTTTGTAGAGAGCTGTCCTCTCATGGAGGTTGTTATACTGTATTGGTGATGAAAACTGTCCTTTGTAGAGAGCTGTCCTCTCATGGAGGTTGTTATACTGTATTGGTGATGAAAACTGTCCTTTGTAGAGAGCTGTCCTCTCATGGAGGTTGTTATACTGTATTGGTGATGAAAACTGTCCTTTGTAGAGAGCTGTCCTCTCATGGAGGTTGTTCTATTGTATTGGTGATGAAAACTGTCCTTTGTAGAGAGCTGTCCTCTCATGGAGGTTGTTCTATTGTATTGGTGATGAAAACTGTCCTTTGTAGAGAGCTGTCCTCTCATGGAGGTTGTTCTATTGTATTGGTGATGAAAACTGTCCTTTGTAGAGAGGTGTCCTCTCATGGAGGTTGTTCTATTGTATTGGTGATGAAAACTGTCCTTTGTAGAGAGCTGTCCTCTAATGGAGGTTGTTCTATTGTATTGGTGATGAAAACTATCCTTTGTAGAGAGGTGTCCTCTCATGGAGGTTGTTCTATTGTATTGGTAATGAAAACTGTCCTTTGTAGAGAGGTGTCCTCTAATGGAGGTTGTTCTATTGTATTGGTGATGAAAACTATCCTTTGTAGAGAGGTGTCCTCTCATGGAGGTTGTTCTATTGTATTGGTGATGAAAACTGTCCTTTGTAGAGAGCTGTCCTCTCATGGAGGTTGTTCTACTGTATTGGTGATGAAAACTGTCCTTTGTAGAGAGCTGTCCTCTAATGGAGGTTGTTCTATTGTATTGGTGATGAAAACTGTCCTTTGTAGAGAGCTGTCCTCTCATGGAGGTTGTTCTACTGTATTGGTGATGAAAACTGTCCTTTGTAGAGAGCTGTCCTCTCATGGAGGTTGTTCTACTGTATCTCAGAATTATCGTAAACTTATTGTATTAGATCATCAAACGAAGAAATATAAATATAGAATATTGAATGCAGATAAACAACATAGATTCCTTACTTCCAGTAATTCATAGTTCAGTATTTGAAACATCCTGGGAAGCACCAAGCCACCAAAATAACAAAAACACATACCTACCATAGAACTATAAATCTTGGAACTTCCTTATTCCAAAACTTGGATATCAACTAACAGTGCGGGGAGATCCAGTAGGAAAGGAACATATGTAAATATATTGCTACGTAGAAAATTAAGAAAGACAAACTTCAGGATGACACAGAGCGAGAAAATAGAGATAACCCGGGCTCCTGGAGTGTAAATCGCCAACTACCCGGGGACACAGAAATTTATTTAAGGCAAGAACAAACTATGAATGATAAAAAAAGATGAGCAATGAGGGAAGTTTACAGAGAGAGTATCAAAATATAAAATAAAATTTATACTCTGTTAAAATAATAAATACTTTGCGACAATATTTTAATATGGATAATTTCTCCCTACTGTATGACAAACTAATTAAGAGGCCAAGATCCCAGAGTGAAGTTGGGAAAAGATGGATGGACATCAGCAGCGGGGGATGTCCCACGTGGGAGGGGAACAGAACGGTATTCCAATGTGACAATTGACAATTAAAACAAGTTTATTAACATCTAGTCAACAGCAAAAGAAGAGTTTAAAATTATTATAAAAAAAATAAAGAGAAATATTTACACCAGACGAAGCCTTCTCCTAAGTTTGGATTCTATCAGGAGCTACAAGCCACCTTGAGTTCGGACAGGCTCTTGTCAATTCTGGATTTCTTGTCCCCAACATGATTGCCCCCGTTGATTGAGGAATTTGGAGAGAATATTCCAGTGTGGGGGAGAACAGACATTCTGATGTCACATCTGTGGACAGAAGACGTTGTCTCCGGACGTGTGACCGTGTGGATTAACCAGGAAGACAAGGAGGATCCTTCTTATGGCGGACAATGAAGACCTCTACTGTATATAGTTATTAATGCCCTTAAAACTCTTGTAATGAAGTATATCGAACTGAATTGTATCCACAACATAATATTTCCTAGAAACCTTGTTGACAAACAATGACCGCTGGAAAGCGTTGTAACAATCAGTTAAACCATCACCTTGTATTTAGGTAAAATATTGCTCTTGTGAGAATTAAGTATTACAGGAAAATTTAAGGTTACTGATATATGCGGAACTTGAGAGCAAACCTATATCTCTATAGGACTGTACTTTGGCTCTGTTGACCTTCACAGAGAGGTAGTTCTACTGCCATCGACTTTTGACACCCACGAAACAGGATCGAATCCCGAATTGGGAACTTTTTTCCTAAAAAATATATTGCGCCAATGGCGTCCTATTCTTGAGAAAATCCAACCCCATAAGTGAGTGAAAGTTACAAAACGGGGCTCTGGTACATTTGTAAGTACAAAATTCGAACTGTTTTCAACATGTGTAGACTTGCAGTGCATTAACAGTAAAGTAGTCGCTTATAACCCACCATGATTATCATGGGAGTACTTTGGATAAGTACCATTATTATGATTCCCCATATATTCGCCTCTACATTGACATCAACAATGATACCGGTATCGTAAATATTGAGGCTGCCTGGCCGGCATTCATATTTATTGAAAATAAAGATACTTCGGCCAACAGAGTAAATCTTTTTTATTATCTCGACGTTTCGAAAGATTTTTAACGCCTTGCTAAATGTTTAATATTTGTTTGCTCCTGACGAGGACAAAATATTTTTGTCGAAACGTCAAGGTAATAAAAAGATTTACTGGCTGAAGTATCTTTATTTTCAAGAAAAATGATACCGGTAGTAGGAGAGACAGGTGGGTCTTTTTCCTCCATCATGTACAGTCTACACAGCAAGGAAAACATCCACTGGGCACACACAGCTGATGAATATAAAACTCCAATGTACGGTGGTAGTGTCTCTACACAGCAAGGAAAACATCCACTGGGCACACACAGCTGATGAATATAAAACTCCAATGTACGGTGGTAGTGTCTCTACACAGCAAGGAAAACATCCACTGGGCACACACACAGCTGATGAATATAAAACTCCAATGTACGGTGGTAGTGTCTCTACACAGCAAGGAAAACATCCACTGGGCACACACAGCTGATGAATATAAAACTCCAATGTACGGTGGTAGTGTCTCTACACAGCAAGGAAAACATCCACTGGGCACACACAGCTGATGAATATAAAACTCCAATGTACGGTGGTAGTGTCTCTACACAGCAAGGAAAACATCCACTGGGCACACACAGCTGATGAATATAAAACTCCAATGTACGGTGGTAGTGTCTCTACACAGCAAGGAAAACATCCACTGGGCACACACACAACTGATGAATATAAAACTCCAATGTATGGCCGGCCATATGAATAAAATATTCCCCACCAATGTCATTCTGGGCTGATGGAGGAAATCAACATATCAATGGCTTCTTTCTCCGGACTGTTTGATTTAAACACTTATCTCTTTTACCGCATTTATTTATATCAACATAAAATCTTTTACAACCCCTATACCTTCGTTTTCTTAAACTACTCTAAAGTCTCTCTCCAGTTTTTAAGGTTTGATTTAACTAGAGTTTTTAAATAGAATAAAGGCAGTGGAAGATTCAAGTTGTTTTTGTGGTATTGAGGAACAAACATCAAGACATCTACTGATCGAATGCCCAGAATTTCAAGATTATAGAATGAAGAATGAACTAGTTGTTTGTGAATTTAACGATTTGATTTCCGATAAAAAAATCATATTTAAAGTTTAATTCATTTTGTAAATACATTCCAAACTTTCTACAAAATCTGGATATCTAGTGTTTTCATGTGTTGAATAATGTAAATAACTTATGTAAATAAACTTTTCTCCTTGTTTAGCGCAAGTATCCCTTGCGGGATATAGCGCTTTGGAAATAAAATAATTGATAATTGATAACTAGGCTTTATAAAGATATTTTATAGGTTTTGTTTATATATCTTGAAATTTCCATCAATAATTGACAATATGACCCAGAATAAGTATATTGCTACGGCGTTTTATGGTTTCCACAAGTCCATATCTCAGAAGAAGGCCAAGTGACACTCACTCCTCACTTTCTTACTGCTACTCTTTTTGTGTTGTTTTTCTTGCTTCCCTCTTTCTCTTTCTTGTTTTTTCTTTTTTTCTTCTGTCTATATCGTTGTTTCCTTTGTCTCACTGCTTTGTTCTTATGCACACCTCTGGTGAATCCTGTATAGGGTCAGTGACCCTAAATAAAGGCTTTTTGTTGTTGTTGTTGTTGTATATATCTTGAAATACGTTTTTAAAAATTCGATGTTTGTCTTATGCTTTTCGTTTTTAGTTTTTAGGAGTTTATTTTCTAGACTAGGAGTAGAGAACAAAGAGAGAGTCTTCATAAAATATTGGGATTATGTTTAATATTGTCTTCATAAAGGGAGGTTGTTGATATTGTCAAGAAGCTCCATCCAGATGGGACACCTGTCAATCATCCCTGGACTCGGGGGGGGGGGGGGGGGACCACAGGTGTGAGGGGTTCTCGGAAGCTGATCTGTAAATAAGGAAAACTGAACGGTGGCTGACGCCGCTCATTTTAGGATTATCTTTAACTTGGGGTAAGTTGTACACACTCTCTCCCTATAAATACCCCTTATAATAAATTAATTATCCCCAAATTTGCCCTTGCTTTATTTATCTCCGCGACAATATTATGACAACAACAATTTCCCTATTTGCTGCAGAATAAGAAACATATGTCGAAAGCTTTTAAAAGCTCTTCTATCCAACTTATGTTTTCTCTTTCATAGGTTGTTGTTGTTTTGGTTAAAGGATAAAACCTCATAAAGGGTATTTAATTCTGATTGTAATTTTTATAATAATTTCTCCATGCACACATTTTCCCCCGTCTACTTTGTATTTTAAATGATTTCAATTGTGATATTATAACACTATGCGGCGCTGAGTTTGTGTATACAAAAATGTAATGCCTCGATAAAGGTTGGCGTTTAGCCATCCGAAGTATTGGCAAAATAAATCTTTTATTTAATCCAATATATGCCTTTTTACTATCTAATTTTAAAATATATTTTTCTTTAAAAAAAAAGGCCGTTAGAAGAGTTTCCAATACTCGAAAGCTTGTCATCTTGTTCATGATAGAACAGTTTTTAACGCCTTGCCAAATTCTTTATTTTTATTTACTTCTCCTGACGAAGACAAAATATTTTTGTCGAAACGTTGAGAAAATAAAAAAACTCCAACTGGCCGAAGTGTCTATTTTTTATATAAATATCTTGTTCATGGTTATAATGTGATAGAAATGGCTTCAGAGTGGTAGAATGTCTACAATGATGGAGAGACTTTGTAACGAAACAAATAATTATCTGATCTTAGTAATGAAGATCATTTATTGGCTGGAAGTTGATTCAGAGAAAAAAATCCACATCAACTAATTTATAATACAATATAATGCGGCTTATGATTGTAGAACGACATTTGAAAATTATCCCGCATGTGTTTCTTTTCAACGATAAAATCGAAATTTATTTTTAGGGATAAATAACGATTTTTTCTAATCTTAGGGATAAAGTATGACATGGCATCTGCCTGGTAAGCGGAACACTGTGGGTTCGATTCCCATCCCTGGACACTTTAATTTCTCCTTAAACTTCGATTTTTTGTTCAAAAGGAACACATGTGGGACAATTTTAAAATGTAGTTCTACATCAACTAATGGCTTATTTCAACTCCTGACGTTTTAGTGACTTCATTCCACACGAATTCCACATCATTCAGAGATTCCATTTTTATTTGTTGATTTCAACACCTGATCTTTTTATCTTTTATTTTTTTCTTTCGTTTTTTTCATGTGTTAAGCGTATTTACGCAAGTTTGGCCTTAAATACCCATTTCTTGGTTTTTCAAGAAGCTACTGGGACCAAAAAATCTTTTTGGTCGCAGTGATACAGCTTACTCCACGCTGACGAGCGCCAAAAAGCGCGAAACGCGTTCGTGGATGGCTTTTCTTGATTTATCAAGAAATTGGGTTGGCCAAATATCAGGTAACAGGTTAAATCAATGTTTAGTTGATTTCTGTTCCACTAGATGGCGCTCTGCCTTCTGTAAAGCACATGTGCTCCTGGTCAGGATATGCCATTTTTATTTTTTATCATTCAGAGAGTGACAGGAAATCACGTCGGGAGTTAAACTATTGTTTGATGTATCTAATATCTTAATAATTAGCATTTATATGTAAAATAGACGGCCAGTTAGAGTTTTTTATTTTTCTCAACGTTTCAACAAAAATCTTTTGTCTTCTAACTGGCCGAAGTATCTATTTTTCATAGAACTATGAATGCTTGGCCAGGCAGCCTCTGTCTTTACGGTAACATTTATATATTATAATAAATTTAAACCTTTTTGACTCGTATGTTTATTTTTAGAAAACTAAAACAATTTTCTACTGCGCTTACTGTATTCATAAAATAATGATAGGCCTGGCTCATCAATGGTAAACCCTCTCAGCGGTTTCGCCAGTTTAATCTACCATACCGTTGTAATATTGTATTTGCATAGACAAAATCAACTCTTCGGTATAATTACTTAAATAAAATAAAACGAGAACGAAGAGGAGTTTCTTATATTTAATATTTGCGAGCTTTCGGACCGTGACGTCCTTCTACTGGCTATAGAATGGAAGATATGAACAACTATGTATAGAGCTAAAAATACAAATTTACATATTGAAAATTAATGGTATACATCTAAATTAACACACAACAGAGATTAACTAAGAATACATATTTACATCTGAATTAATATACAACGGCGTAAACTATTGTAATTGTGAGGGATAAGAAAAAGGAAGAATAAATAACTATGATTGTGATGTTTAAGGCATGATGACGGGTGGATGTGGATAAAGTGCTATTTCAACAGGATATTGTATTTGCATGTTTTCCTTATTCACACCACTGATAAAACCTTCAATTATTTTATTATTGAAGTAAGGGCAGTTGAAAATATGGTTTTATTTTAGAAAGAAACAGAGGTATCAAAAATATTTTAAATTTCTTATAACTGCTAATGCATCATCTTAATTTTTATAAAATTTGTAACAAATACATTTACTGGAAATGTGTTTCTTTTCAATAATATCATCATATATTATCGCTACAGACCTTACTGCAATGATACATGTTATAAAGCCAAATAGTTTATAATAGGGAAAGATATATGAAATTTAATAGGTTCTGCAGACTTTTTATTATAAATAGACAGCTTCATGTAGCTTGAGGAACTATTCTACTATGCGACTTGATTTACATCAATGTAAATAATTAATAAGTTACTTTAGGAATATAACTCATTGTAAATAACTTAACTTGATCAACTTTCTCTCTCCACGATACTAATTATTACAGATAACCTCATCAAATCAACTTCCATCATTGCGTAACATATTGTAAATAACTACCTTGCGGTTTCTTCTATCTGCTTATGTTGTTGCTTATTTGTTTAATGTATATGTGTCATAATTTGTATATAATTGTATGCACCCCGACCCACTATGCATGTACAATGTATGAGTTTCAAAGATTTAATAAAGAACAAGGTAACTGGAGGAAGGAAGTGGCAACAAGACATAGGAAGCAGGCTAAAAGCGGGCACCAGTATAAATAACTTGTACAGTCAATACTTCCGGACAAGACAGGACGTATCTGGTGACCAGAAGTTATAAAAGTTTGAGAGACGCCCAATTTCCGGAACAAGACCGGACGTATTTGACAACCACGGAAGTAAATAGAGTCGAACTAACACTCGATACTTCCTATCAGGCCGGGCATATCTTTCACCAAAGAAAGTCGCCGGTCCAATTAGAAAGATCCACTAAGTAGGTCAACCAATAGGAAAACGGGCACGTCCCAGCCTTCGACCAATGGGAAGGAAGACGACTCGTGGTGTTAAATCGAAAAGCAAGAATAGTCAGTTGTGATTCCGCTTCCAACAAGGTGACATCTACTCTGGACCTCTCCCCCTCTGCTCATCCCGTAGCTAAGTACAATCACCGCCATGTGATCAGATAATTAACAATCAAAATCGCTCCGCTCTTCTCAAGCTTTCTTTCCTCCAACCCAGTTGCCTTTTATTTTCAAACCTCATCATGTGTCCTGATTATTCCTAACTGTGTGCTTCACTTGCCACTCAACGACTGCGTTTCAACCAATCCTCACCATTCAAATCGAACAACAAGAAATTCCGCAACGATATTGTCACAGAACGGATAAGTCGACAGGATTCTACAACAGTATAATACACCAAATATTGCAGTGTAATAACTTTGGATAATATTACATATGTTTATTCAATTCTCTTTTTTCTTAATTGTTTATTTTCGTTTTGATAATTCTGTTACCTACTCTACTACAATTATTGTAAATAGTTTCACGCGCAATTATCCAGATCGGATATAACGTGTCTTATTTGTGCAACTGGTGATAAAAAATGTTATAAGATCTGTAGATATAATATTTGATGATTTATTGAAAAGAAACATATTGACAGTAAATTTATTTGTTACAAATTTTATAGAACAGATAAACATATTTTAATTCAATTAATTTGATATTAAAATATCTACTGGAGGAATTCTTTCAGAAATAATTGGCATTTTTCAAAACCTTGTTTTTTTTGTAAATATAGAAATTTTAAAATATCAATTTTATATATTCATTTTGATATTAATAATAACTTTATAATCATGAAATTTAATATAAATTTTCAGGACAATTTTGATTGTATTTTGGTTATATATTTAATCATTAAATAAAAGACATATATTGGATCAAAATATCATTTATTTTACCAATATTTCAGTTGGCTGAACACCAACCTTTATCAAGGTATTATAACAGTTCAATACCTTGATAATATCTTGATAAAGGTTGGCGTTCAGCTAACTGAAATATTGGTAAAATAAATGATATTTTGATACAATATATGCCTTTTTATTTAATGATTTATTTATGGATTGTTCTATTTTCAAAAAATATTTATAATCATATATAATAATTTTATATCATATTTTAAAAATTATATAGAGATATGGAAATTAAATTTATGAATATTAATATTTTTTGAAATAAAGTAGTCGTCTGGTTAAAATCCTCTGAAAAGAAAGGTGCGAAGTCAGTTCATTCACAGCTAGCATAGATATAAAAATATTATTCTCCAAAATTTCGTTGAAATCTTAAAATGCATTAGGATATTAACAATTTTTCGTTTATTTTTTCTTTCAAATTGAAATATTGCACTTCATTTATATTCATTGCTTTAAATAATAAATAAAAAGTTATTGATGGTTTCCGAACAGCTTTAGAATTTCAACGGCTGGATTAGAATTGCCGCCATGTTTTCTATCAAATTATCGCTTGGTTTTTCTTTCTTCCTTCAAACTTACATTCAACAGACATCGAACAAAAATTTTAATTTACTAATCGTTTCAAACTTTTGGTTGTTTAAAAAGTGAATAATATTTTTTTAATTTTTACCTCACCCCCACTATTTTTAATTGATCGAAGAGAGTTGTGAATATAAATATAAGTGATGAATATTTTTTTTATATAATTGAAAGAATAAATATAAGAATTCTTTATAAGGCAATAATGTGACATCTATAGATAAGGGATGGAAGCGTTTTTAAGCACGACTGTTTCTTTTTAAATATGAATCAAACCTCTACTGTCCTTACTACGATGTAAAAATATATTGGGAGGGCTTGGCTCATCAGTGGTGAATCCTACCAGCGGTTTCGCCAATTTAATCTACCAGACCGCTTCTTTAGAGCTCTAATACTGTATTGGATCATTCTGCTTATATATGCTACACTGAAAGGTGGAATCTCTGAAATGTGGTATTAATACTAACTATAATACATTATAAAGGACTGCGGTGTGCGATTATAAACAATACTTAAAATTATACCGCATAAGTTTCTTTTATATGAAAAATCAATATCTATTTTTAAGAGAAATATTTACTATTTCTATCTTTTTTATTGAGAAGTATGAGAGGGTGAAAATATGAAGAGTAATGGCGAACGGGAAAAATAATGGACATGGCACCTGCCCGGTAAGCAGAAGGTTGTGGGTTCGATTCCCGCCCCTGGACACTTTTATTTTTCCCGTTCGCCATTACTCTTCATATTTTCACCCTCTCATACTTCATTCAAAAAAAGTTAGAAATAGTAAATATTTCTCTTTAAAATAAATATTGATTTTTCATAGAAAAGAAACTTATGCGGTATAATTTTAAGTATTGTTTATAATACTAACTATGGACATAAGTTTTTAGGACAGTAGAATTATGAGCCCTTCCAATATTTTTTGCATCGCATTAAGGACAGTAGAGAGAAGTTGAATTTTTATTTTCTCAACGTTTCGACAAAAATATTTTGTCTTCGTCAGGAAAAATAAAAATTAAAACATTTGTGGCACACAAGACGTTATATATAAAAATTATTATAGAGATTATATTTAAAGAGATAAAGGTCGCCTCTCCCGTCAAAATAGACGCCAAAACCAGACGCCATCTATATATAGAGAACATATATATACAGGGTGTACCAGGTAAATTGGGACTAACTTTGACAGTCCATAAAACAAAAACTACTTGAGATTAAAAACTTGTTTTTTTTTTCATTACGTAGCCATATTCATGTAAAATGCAACAGTACATGTGTGCGCAGTGTAGTGATGAAGAGTAACCGAGAATTTGAAAATCGAGCTGCCATCATCGTTGCTCTGCGCGCCGGAAGGAGCCCCAAAGAGATAGTGGATTTTCTTAAGTTGCCCAAAACCACTATTTATCATGTCAAGAAGCAGTTTGATGAGGCCGACAGTAACAAAGAGGGGGTAGCTACAAGGAAAAAGCACTCGCGTCGATCGGACAGGGTAAGAGGCGAAGAATTTGTCAAAAATGTCAAGGAGAAGATTGATGGAAACCTTGGGAAGAGCATGAGGGCCATAGCCAAGGAAATGGACGTTGGCTCTATGACAATTGTCAGAACTATCCATGAGGACCTTGGTCTCAAGTCTTATGCCCTTCGGAAAGGTCAGTTGCTGACTGAGAATATGAAGAATAACAGAAAAGGAAAGGCTGCTGCCCTCCTCAACAACCTGAAACACGACTCTTTTGGCATGCTAAGGTTCTTCTCTGACGAAAAGAACTTTGACGTGGACCAAAAGGTAAATCCCAGGAATGATCGCTGGATCTGTAAAGACCCCTCAGAGATGCCTGTCGTGATGCACACGATATTTCCTGCCTCCGTAATGGTCCTTGGCGTTATCAGCAGTGAAGGTGCTGTCATGCCTCCCCATTTCTTTGAGAAGGGCCTTAGGATGAACGCTGACACCTACATCAATGTTCTGGAGACCGTTGTGAAGCCTTGGATGGACATGGTGGCCGCAGGAAGGAAGTATGTCTTCCAACAGGACTCAGCTCCAGCCCATAAGGCAAAAAAGACACAATCGTGGCTGACACTTAACGTCCCTAGTCACTGGGGTCCTGATATTTGGCCCCCTAATTCTCCAGATTGCAATCCCCTCGACTACTATGTATGGGGCGTTGTTGAGAGAGATGTCAACAAAGCTCCTCATACCACCATCCAGTCTGTCAAGAAAGCAGTTCACACGGTGATGACCCAAATGGACAAGGTCATCGTCGCCAAGGCCTGTGCTTCATTCCGCACTCGCCTCGAGACTGTTGTAGCTAATAATGGAAACTACATTGAATAAATAAAAACTATTTCCTTTTATCTACTACTGTGTCAAATTTCATTCGGATATTTTAATTTTTACTTGCAAAAAATTTCAGTTAAAATACCATTGTTGAAATTCCCAATTTACCTGGTACACCCTGTATATAGAATAATTTTTAACATCTTGTCAAGTGCTTTAATTTTTATTTTTTTCTAACGAGAACAAAATATTTTTGTGTCGAAACGTTGAGGAAATTAAAACCTTTTCTTGTCCGAAGTATCTTTTACTTTAAAGAATTCTTATAAAAATATTCATAACTTATTTTATATTCACAGCTCAATTAGAAATAGTGGTGGGTCAAAATTAAACAAATTTTATTCACTTTTTAAACAACCAAGAGTTTGAAACGATTAGTAAATTAAAATTTTTGTTCGATGTCTGTTGAATGTAAGTTTGAAGAAATAAAACCAAGCGATAATTTGATAGAAAACATGGCGGCAATTCTAATATATAAATTCTAAAGCTGCTCGGGAACCATCAATAACTTTATTTAGGAACTAGGAATGCCGGCCAGGCAACCTCATCTTGAACATCTAAGTAGAACGGCTACAGTGAGTGAGTTGCATAGCGAGATGTGTCCTGAGGAATCCAGAGTCTGGGGAGTTCACACCAATCACGCCAGCCTGCAAATAGACCGGGTGTTTGTCTAAGACATACTTAACGATCTCCTCCCGTGTTGTCCTCTCCTGGTGACAAACTTCTAGTGTTGCTTACAAATTTGCATAGATAGCTCCTTATCTTTGTGGCGAAGATTTATTTCTTGGGAGATTTTCTAGAGATGCTAAGGTAGGTGATCCTTAGCCCGTCAGGTGGTAGGTTGGGTCCACGGTTTGTCTTCATCTTGTCAATGGGGGCAAGTTCTTTCAATACCTTTACATAGTCTGCCTGAATCCCCTATCTTTGTGGTGACACCCATGTCTTCTTTCACCTAATAAAACCTCTCAAGAGAATTGGGAAATAGAAAAGGACACATACATATTTATCCATCAATACCCTGTAATTTGCATAACTGCTTTCTATTTTCATACTGGCCTTTATATGAGGACGCACGAAACAATTATGATTGTTTCATTCTTTGGTCCAATAAAATATCTCCACAGAATGAAAGCCAATAGAACACTTCTATATAATTGGAAATGTAATTTGCATAGCGATACTTATTTACATCTTGGCGTTCTGTAGAGTGGCACGAATTAATGCGTCCAACAACATCTCTATTGAAGACAACTAAACTAACGGTTACCTCATCGTTGAAAGATAATTACATAAATACATATTTACATAACTTACCTATTTACATAATTCTATAGTGAATTGGCGAAACCGCTGGGAGAGGGTTCACCACTGATGAGCTAAGCCCCTCTATGCCGCCAACATATTTTCCTTTAAGTGAGGTTTGTAGAAATATTCTATTGTTTTAACACCCTCAAATCATTCTAAAGTTCCAAATTTATATAAGTTTGGATTATTTCAACAACCGTAGTTCCAACAGACAATATAAACAAAATCTTGGTCACAAGTGATATTTCTCTAGCGAGGTTCGGCTGTTTATTAATTCACCATTCTAGAAATTTATTAATAGGCTAATCCCTTAATAGAATGTTCAAATATAAAAACTCATCCCTCAAGCTTTTATATTTGAACCCCATTCTAGAAAATCTACGTTTTCTTCGTAGACCGCGAGATACGTGGTATCGCTGGTGATTCTCCACCAAACCCTACAGCGGTGACGCCATGTACATAGTGGTACATGGGAATTTTGCCGGGAGGAAATTAATCTATAAAAGCAGATTGTGAAGATTCCATTATGTCCCGTGTGGATCGCATGGAATAAAGTCTGCCTTAGGCTGAAGAAAGCCATTAGCTCGAAACTCACATCGTCAAACCTGGTGTTGTGTTACTGACCCGAGGCCGCTGGTTTGCAGCGACGGTCAATGGATGGCGTCGGGTTTTGACATCTATTTTGACGGGAGAGGTGACCTTTGCTTTTATAGTTGTGTGTATATATGTATAGAAGCATGGGGCGCCTCTCCCGCCAAAACAAACGTCAAAACCCGACGCCATCCATTGACCGTCGCCGCAAACTAGCGGCCTCGGGTCGGTGACAAAGCCACAACACCAACTAGTTTGCGGCGACGGTCAATGGATGGCGTCGGGTTTTGACGTTTGTTTTGACGGGAGAGGCGCCCTATGCTTCTATGGATCAAATTCCACCCGGCAAATTTCCATCTATATATATACATAATTATTTTCAAATATAAAGGCAGACTCTCCCTCTGTGCATCTTTGCAAGTATTGACAAGTAGTCAATAGGATCATGTCTCTGGCAGATTCAGCGGCCTACTCTACGCCTCCTCCCGTAGTTAGCAAATTTTGCCGCGAGGATATTGTAATAGAAACGTCACCTCTCCCGTCAAAATAGACACTACATTTTTAAATAAATTTGATGACTTTTATAATAATGAAAAATAGTACAAATGTGATATTGTACTGGGATAAGGTGCATAAATTAAGAAAAAGGCATCTCCTTATCGTGCAACTGAAAGTTGCTGATGGCTTGCGCCATCTATCGGAATAACTATCAACTATTCTCGTTGATTTCTAATTATTTCAGAATTGGTCAAATACCCAACAGCCCGAAACGCGTACATGGTTAGCTTTTCTTGATTAATCAAGAATGTGTATTTGGCCAATTCTGGAATAATTGAAAAAATCAACGAGAATAGTTGATATTTATTCCGATAGATGGCGCAAGCCATCAGCAACTTTCAGGTGCACGATAAGGAGATACCTTTTTCTTACTTTATATTTATATATCACAATATACTCCCGGTAAAATGTCAATCTATATTCTGGCTATAGAGTTGACCTAGTCACTTTACCAGCTGAACTCCTCTCTGGCAGATTGTGAAGATTTCATTTAATCCCTTGTGGGTCTCATGGAATCAAAGCCACATTCGGCCATAACTCTGCCCAATGCACCAGAGCTCCTAGGTGCTTCCACTGTGGTGAAGACGGCCATGAAGGCCGCGCCTGCCCCACCATTGCTGACCAGCGCACCCTCAAATGTGTCAACTGCTGCTCAAAGGGCCTCCCAACCAAGCACGAGGCGAGAGCCTCGAACTGCCCCATCCTGAAGTCTAAGGCCCTCACGTTTTAGACTTCAAGAACCTTCTGCCCCCAACTCCACCTGCCATCTTCTACAGTATTCTGGCCTCTGCAAGACTCCTGCCTCACTGCTCCCTGGCGCTGCTTCCCTCTTTTCCCAACGACTCCACCATCCCTGCGAGACACATCCTGCCGCCAGATCCAAGGATCCCTTGCCACCTGACATCGCGTCTGCAGCCATGATGAGTTAGAAGGGCTAGAAGTCCAATCTCATTTGGACAATTAGCCGGAACCCAAGTCAAGTCAATCAAAGCTTGCCTTGGACTGATAAAGGCCATTAGCCCGAAACCTTGGTCTCCACTTGGACGCTTCTCAATTTGCCAAAGCTGGTTTAGTGGATTTGTCACCGACCAGAGTCCGCTAGTGTGCGGAGACAGTCAACAGATGACGTTGATGGGAGAGATGTCCTTTATTTTTATAGATAGTCCTGTTGGAGGTTACGGAGTCGTAACTGCTCCTGCACTGAAGCCACGGTACACAGGATGTTGACCTTTGTTTGAATTCTCCCAAACTGGAGCTGTGTCTGTGCCTTCTATATATCTATCAGGAAAATGCATTGTTTAAGTGAAGTTTTAAAGGGAGAGGTACCTTTTTTCGTACATGAATATCATCCTTCAAATGGAATTAAAATATACAAGTATCAGAGTCATCAATCAATTCTTAATTCTGTCACCGTTTGCCTTTGTAAATGGAATAAATACTCAAATATGGCCATTTCTTATAAGCATCGGTTGTTCAGTGGCGAGAATGCTCGCCTGCCACGTGGGGCGGCCCGGGTTCGATTCCCGGCCGATGCATTTTTTTTTTTTACAATTTTTAAAACTCATTTATATATTATACAAGAATGACATCCACGGCGCCAATTTATAATTGTAACGAATAGTATTTGAATAAAAGCATTTAATAGGGTAAAACCCGGGAGTTGCCCGGGTCATTCGGCTAGTCACTATATATACAAGAGGCATTCAAATAAAAAACCATAATTTGGTCAAATATTTTATTTTTTAAAATGGGGTTGGTGAACGAGTTGTCTAGACCGTTGGTTTTCAACCGCTACGAACCGGGATCGAATCCCGCATTGGTCACTTTTTATAATCGAAAAAAAAACAACGCTCAAATGTCTCTCTCCGATTCTTGCAAAAGTCCAACCTTGCCAGTGAGTGCAAGTAACCAAATGGAGCTCTGGCACATTTGTAAGGATAAAAGTCGAACTGCTTTTCACATATGTAGACATGTAGTGCATTTACAGTAAAAAGCAGTCACCAACATCTACATACCATGATTATCATGGCTTCTTCCACGTGTACACCTATCCCCCGATTTACACGGTAGATACGTTCCTGCGAAAAACGTGTAAATCGGGGGATAGGTGTACACAAAAATAAAAATAAAATGCATTGACAGGTTAAAATATGTAGTCAGCACATAAGCTCGGGATTCCTCGTGAGATGTGTACACAGCGCATGTGTTCAATCACAGTAGCATTTAGTATAGTGCGATAAAAACAAAAAAAATTATTTGGAAAACCGTGTTAAAGCGAAAACGTGTAAAACAAGTACCGTGTAAATCGGGGGATAGGTGTACTAAGGATAATTAAAAATATTTACGATAACAATTTAAATAACCCCATTATTTTCAAATGTAGCCCCCTCAATAATCACTACACATTTAACCATATTTCTGGGAGTACATAGTTTTAAGAAATATCCTTTATCCAATAACACGCCAATTATATATTGGAAATGAAATCATTAAAGTACCATTGTGTCTTTTACACACATGGCTCTGGCACATTTGTAAGTGCAAAGTAGAACTGCTTTTCACATGTGTAGACATGTGGTGCACTTACAGTAAAAGCAATGCGATATCGTAGCCCATGAGGATTTTCCGAGGCGCGATTATTGCTAGTTGAAAACTTTACCCAATACAGTAAAAGCAGTTACCAACTTTTTCCACCATGATTATCATGGCCTGTACCACGTGTACTAGGGATAATAATAAAAAAACACATGAAACACAAACTTCTATTGTTCTCACTGATATGTAGAAACTAGCCGAATGACCCGGGCAACGCCCGGGTTTTACCCGATTAAATGCTTTTATTCAAATACTATTCGTTACAATTATAAATTGGCGCCGTGGATGTCATTCTTGTCTATATTAATAAAATGCAAATTTCATAAGAGGACATCACTAAAAACTTTCGTTACAATGCATCAATTTCGACCAAATTTTCAACATTTATGTAAAACGAGATGGAGCAGGTTTTGCTTCACATCAAAATATTTTCCCCTAACATTAACATGCGTAACTTCGCTGTTATCAATTAAATACAAAAAAATCAACAGAGTTAATTTTATTTATATTGTCAAGAAGCCCAGCGGCTCCAATCACGAGAGGCCCCATGGGACGTTTGTCAATCATCGCTGGACACCGGGTGTGAGGGGTTCTGTGGAATCTGGCCGGCGGGGGGAGCTGAGGTCCCTCATTAGGATTAACTCTGTCTTGGGGTAAGTCGTATACTCTATCTCTCCCTTTTAATAAACTAATTATCCCCAAACTTCCCCTTGCTTTATTTATCTCCGCGACATATTTTGGCGGAGACGCTGGGTAGCGTGACGGAACTTCGAAGAAGTCGACGTCTACAGGGACGTGAACCAATTCTTCAACCTTTGCCACAACGAATAGAAATGGAAGACGACCACAGACCTACTGTTAGCGGATCCTACCTCCCTTGTCAGCGCCAACGAGATCCTTCTACCTTTTCTGGAGATGGAAATATAAACCCTGGACAGTGGTTGAAAGAGTACGAGAGAGTGTCGAAGTACAACAGATGGGACGAGACCATGAAGCTTGCCAACGTCGTATTTTACTTGAGCGGAACTGCTGGAAGGTGGTTTGATAATAACGAAGAATCACTCAACTCGTGGAGAAGCTTTGAAGACGCATTCCGCGGTGTGTTCGGACTGCAGGAGGATTCTGCTCGACGCGCCGAGGAAGTTCTGAAGTCAAGAGCACAGAAGGCCGAGGAATCCAGCGAGTCATACATCCAGGAGATTCTTAGTCTCTGCCACCAGGTGAACCCTCGCATGGAAGAAGGTGAGATAGTTGCTCACATTATAAAGGGAATTTCGGAGGACACATACCAGGTATTGGTGGCGAAAGACATACAGACGGTAGATGAGATCCTGAAGTTCTGCCGTCATCTGACAACCGTCAAGCAGCGCCGGATCGGCCGTACGAAATTCGCCAGGTTGTCAAACGTAATGCCCATTTCGTGTGTTGACGACTCAGACGACTTGGCCGGCTTAATTCGCCGCATCGTTAGAGAAGAGATACAAAAGGTTTTCTCAGCACCTGAAGTGATCAATCCTCTCCGAGAGGTGAACGCCCTGGAACAGACTGTGAGGGAAGAGGTCAGCCGTGCTCTACAACCTACCAGACCACAAGTCAACGTGGTGCAACAACAACCACGAACGCCCTATTATAATATCGACCGACCAACCCAACCCAGAAAGACGGAACATTGGAGAACCTACGACGACAAACCTATCTGCTTCCACTGCGGACGACCCGGACATGTCGTCCGTTATTGTAGGGAACGACGGCAGGTCTTTGCTGAAGCCAGGACAAGGAATGGCGGAGAAGGAAGAAATGTTGGATTTTCGAGTCGACCCCCGAGATATGACGCCGACGACGACTATGTAACGCCCCAAACCTCGACGTACTTCTACCGGAGCTCTTCCCCACATCCAAGCCGCGCAAGGTCGCCAGCCCGAAGACAATCCCAGTCGCCAGCCCGTCGTTTCAGCCGTTCTCCCATGCCTCAGAATGTGAAAAACTAAGTGGAGCGGCTTCTAACGGGGGTGAGGTCGCCATTGAGGAAAATCCTCCAGGGTACATCGCCGCTAAATTAAAAGAAAATTTTGTTATGGTCGAAATAAATGGACGCAAAATTAAAGCATTGGTGGATTCAGGAGCCGACTTTTCTGTTATTTCAGACAAATTTCGACGCGAACTAAAGACACCTCTCTTCAAAGAACCAGGTCCCATTCTTAAAGCCGCAAACAAAAATTTAATAGAGACCCTAGGAAAATGTGTCCTGAACATAGAAGTTAATGGTCTGAATATCTCATTTGAATTCGTTGTTATGGTGGAATGCAGCCATGACATCATATTTGGATGGGACTTCTTCAAGGCCACCGAGGCCGTCATTGATTGTGGCAGAAATGAACTCCATCTCGGGGAAACCTCCGTCCTGGAATCTCGAGAGGAGGAAAACCAGAGATTGTTTGCTTCCGACGACTTTGTCATCCCGCCTAAATCAATAAAGAAGATCAGCGTGATAAACGAAGAAATATGTGGTGTTAGAGATGTTTTAGTCTCAACTTCTAAGGACTTATTATTAAGAAAGGAAGTTCTTATACCAAACTCATTGGTTACATTTCGACACGGCCGAGGTAGCATTTGGGTGGCGAATGGAGCGTCTTGGCCGCAACTGATTCCATCAGGAATGAATATGTGCACCATGGAAAGTTATGATAATGGGAATATCTGCAGTCTTATTGAATCCAGCGATAAGTTACAAGAAACGCAGCTAAAGTCACGTGAATGGTCACAGAAGATAAACCTTACTCTAGATCCAGGGCTGTCTGAAATTCAAAGGTTACAGCTTGTTTCATGCCTTGACGAGTTTATTGGCATATTTGACTTTGGGAGTACTCCTATTAAGCCCACCAGTACTGTGAAGCACAAGATAAACACAGGCGACCAGTCTCCTATCAAACAGCGGCCCTATAGAGTAGCACCAAGTGAACGACGACTAATTCAAGATGAAGTGAACAAGATGATTGAAAATCACATCGTGAAGCCCTCTGAAAGTCCTTGGTCATCTCCAGTTATTCTAGTTCGAAAGAAAGATGGGACCTGGAGATTCTGCGTTGATTACCGTCGATTAAATAAGACAACAAAAAAAGATGTTTACCCGCTGCCACGCATTGACGATGCCTTGGACAGTTTAGCTGGCTCTAGTTACTTCTCCACGATGGATCTTCGGTCCGGGTATTGGCAGATTGAAGTGGACGAAAAAGACAGGGAGAAAACTGCTTTCATCACTCCAGATGGGCTGTATGAATTCCAAGTAATGCCCTTCGGTCTTTGCAACGCTCCAGCAACGTTTGAAAGGATGATAGATAGTGTTCTGGGCAGTCTTAAATGGAACATGTGCCTTTGCTACCTGGACGACATCGTAGTTTACGCACCTACCTTTGAGGAACATCTACGTCGTCTACAACTTGTATTAAGCTGCATCCAGAAAGCTGGACTAAGCTTGAACCACAAAAAGTGTCTTTTTGGATCAAGGAGGATAAAGATTTTGGGACACCTTGTTGACGCCAATGGAATTCATCCAGATCCAGATAAAGTTGAAGCCGTCTCTAAATTTCCGAGGCCAAGGAATATCTCTGAACTGAAGAGCTTTCTTGGATTATGTTCCTATTACCGAAGATTTATTGAGAACTTTGCCGGCAAAGCTAGATCTTTGCATGACCTACTGAAGACTGAAAAACAATTTTATTGGGATGCAGCTCAAGAGAAAGCGTTTGAAGTCCTTAAAACAGCTCTAATTTCAGAGCCTGTCTTAGGACACTTTGATGAATCCGCTGATACCCATCTACACACGGATGCAAGCGGACATGGTATTGGAGCTGTTCTTCTACAAATACAAGGTGGAAAGGAGCGGCCTATAGCTTATGCATCTAGAAGCTTGACAAAGGCTGAAAATAACTATTCTACAACGGAAAAAGAATGCCTTGCTGTAGTCTGGTCTATTAGCAAATTCCGCCCATATTTGTTTGGTCGACCATTCACGGTTGTCACTGATCATCATTCTCTATGTTGGTTGGTAGGGCAGAAAGATCCTTCTGGCCGCTTGGCAAGATGGGCGCTGAAGTTGCAAGAATTTGACGTGACCGTTATCTACAAGAGCGGACGCAAACATAAGGATGCCGATTGTCTGTCAAGGAGCCCGCTTGAGAACGATCAATCAAGTGCTGTGATGTCACTAACCAACGCCGATATAGAGCAGACTAAAGACCCGGATTTAGCTAAAATAATCGATAATTTAAACTCGGGCTACACCAGAAAGGAATTCAGCATTATCGACGGCATCTTATACAAGAAAAACTATAGCACAACTGGAAGACCCTGGCTTATGATGATCCCTAAACACTTAAGATCGGAAGTTATGGCAGATTTACATGATGCTCCTACAGCTGGGCATTTGGGTTTCGCCCGAACGTATGACAAAGTCAAGAAGCGATTCTATTGGCCTGGCCTTTACAGAACTGTTCGCCAATATGTAAGCCATTGTCGGGAGTGTCAACGAAGGAAGAAATTGCCTCGACGTCCGGCTGGACAACTTGTATCCATACCGCCCGTAGAAAAACCATTCTATAAGATCGGGGTTGATCTCCTTGGAAGATTTCCAGTTTCTAAAGATGGAAACCGTTGGATCATTGTGTGCACCGATTATATGACAAGGTATGCCATAACGAAAGCGATCCCAGACGGAGGAGCAATCGAAACAGCTAAGTTCCTGGTTGAAGACGTCATCTTGAAGCATGGAGCTCCTAGAGAAATGATAACAGATCGCGGCAGAAATTTCATTTCTCAAGTAATAAAAGAGATCAATGCTCTGTGCGGAATTGTGCACAGATTTACAACGGCCTACCATCCCCAGACCAACGGCCTGACTGAAAGGTTCAACAAAACTCTGGGAGACATGCTGTCCATGTACACAGGTGTTGAGCAGAAGGACTGGGACCAAGTTTTGCCCTATGTAACTTTTGCTTACAACACTGCTAAACAGGAGGCGACCGGCTACACCCCGTTCTTTCTTGTCCACGCCCGCGAGGCCGAGACCTACATCGATGCCGTACTACCCTACCTACCAGATGAGATCTCTAACGACTACGTTGGAGAACTTGTGACCAGAGCTGAGGAAGCGCGTCAACTCTCCCGATCACGCCTTCTACAATCACAGGCGAAAGACCGTAGACTATACGACCAGAAACATACTCCAGTCTATTACCAGAAGGATGATCTTGTGTGGGTTTTTACTCCCATCCGAAAAGTAGGACTATCAGAAAAGCTACTGAAGAGATACTTCGGTCCCTATAAGGTGACCAAGAAGCTTTCAGAAGTTACGTATGAAGTAGAGCCCGTGGACCCCTCTCCCCGATCACGGAAAGCCAAGGATATCGTCCATGTCATTCGGATGAAGCCCTACCTGGACCCTGAAGAACAACATTCTATTCTGCTAGGGAACACCAGCCGTGATAGATTTCCTTCCAGAACAAGGGCTGAGACAAGCTAATCAGCGGGTCGCTGTTTTTTTTCTAAGGAGGGAATAATGTCAAGAAGCCCAGCGGCTCCAATCACGAGAGGCCCCATGGGACGTTTGTCAATCATCGCTGGACACCGGGTGTGAGGGGTTCTGTGGAATCTGGCCGGCGGGGGGAGCTGAGGTCCCTCATTAGGATTAACTCTGTCTTGGGGTAAGTCGTATACTCTATCTCTCCCTTTTAATAAACTAATTATCCCCAAACTTCCCCTTGCTTTATTTATCTCCGCGACAATATATAAATACAAAATTAAATTTCAACAGAGTTAATATTTTTACATACTAGCTAATAATCTCAATCTAAAAATATAATATAAAAAGCCAACAATGAAGAGTGAATGTAAGATAAAAAGCCAACAATGAAGAGTAAATGCAATATAAAAAGCCAACAATGAAGAATGAATGTAAGATAAAAAGCCAACAATGAAGAGTGAATGTAATACAAAAAGCCAACAATGAAGAATGAATGTAAGATAAAAAGCCAACAATGAAGAGTGAATGTAAGATAAAAAGCCAACAATGAATAGTAAATGTAATATAAAAAGCCAACAATGAAGAATGAATGTAAGATAAAAAGCCAACAAAGAAGAGTAAATCTACTTATATAATTGCCTTATTCTGTCTGTGTGAAGTTCACTGTGTGAAGTTCACAGATAGATTTTGGTCAGAATATAATATAAAAAAGCCAACAATGAAGAGTAAATATGATATAAAAAGCCAACAATGAAGAATGAATGTAAGATAAAAAGCCAACAAAGAAGAGTAAATGTAATATAAAAAGCCAACAATGAAGAATAAATTTAAGATAAAAAGCCAACAATGAAGAGTAAATATAATATAAAAAGCCAACAATGAAGAATAAAGGCAATGTGACACGGGAAAAAATGTTCACTAGATAAAACTATGATTTTCTAATGTAGAAAATTAGTATAATATTTAAATGAGTTTTAAAAATTGTAAAAAAAAAAAAAAAAAAATGCATCGGCCGGGAATTGAACCCGAACCGCCCGCGTGGCAGGCGAGCATTCTACCACTGCACCACCGATGGTTATGAGAAATGGCCATATTTGGGTATTTATTCTATTCACAAAAGCAAACGGTGACAGAATTAAGAATTGTTGCTTGATTATGACGCTGATAACTGTATATATTAATATTAGAATTCTACACCGCTTCCTCAATTTCTGAACTTAAGACATATTTCAAATAGATTTTGAGGAAGTCAAACAAATATTAATGACATGGAGTAATGTCAGGGGAGTAAGGAGGGTGAGACAATACCTCGCAGCAAATATCTTTTGAAGTTCGGACGTCTGTGTGATGTTGCCATGGAGAACTTCCTTTGTATTATTACATAAATAATTTCATATGCAAATTCCACAGCGCGTAATTTTTCTTTTTGTTTCAAAATGAAATAAAATTTCCTACTCTACTCTATGTGAGGGAAAGATTATTGGGAGAACCTGGCTTCAGTGCTGCGTATATAAGCAGAATCGTCCAATACAGTATTGGAGCTCTGAGAGGCGGTCTGGTGGATTAAGTTGGCGAGACCGCTGGGAGGGTTCACCACTGATGAGCCAAGCCCTCCCAATATATTTTTTAAACGCAGTAAGGACAGTAGAAGTTTGTATTATGTATAAAAGAAACATTCGTGCTTTTAAATCCTTTCATTTTATGTGTATAGATGGCGCGTTATTGCTTTGTGTTAATTCTGGCTTATCTCTGATGAAATCTTCCAGATTAAACTGGCGAAACCGCTGGGAGGGTTCATTACTGATGAGCTAGGATCTCCCAATAATTTTTAATCGCAGTAAGGACAGTAGAATTATTTGTGAAAAGAAACATTCGCGTCTTAATGTCTTCATTCGTTATAAAAAAATGTTAAAAGAGACTTGATCCTGGATTGATTGTTGATTTTGTAAATCGTAAGAGACAGTAAGAAAATGTTAAATATACAATAGAACTACCTCCCTGTAAAGGACAACACCTAGTTACAGAGCCAAAGTGTCCTTTAGGGAGAAGTGTCCTCTCACCAGAGAGTTGATAAATAGTAAAAATGGTAATTTTGCAAATGAAAACTGTCCTTTTGGAGAGGTGTCCGCTAAAGGGAGGTTCTACTGTATATACTATGCCAATAAAGTTCATCTCTCACGTTATAAACACCGTAAATAGATGGCGATTAGTTTTAACGTCTATTTTGACGAGAGAGGGGACCTTTATTTTTTAATAGAAACCTTTTTGACCCTAAAGTAATAGCAAGCGATCGTTAATTAAACTCATGGAACAAAACTTGAAAAAATTGTACCTTTTTACCATGTATATCGGGATTCAGATAATAACTCTGAAATATACTACAATGACCTTTATTGAAGACACGCGAGATAACCAAGTGTGAACAACTTCTGTCTCCTCTTCAAAAAACAAAAACAACCATTCCCATCCCTGGACACTTTTATTTTTCCGTTTATCATTACTCTTCACAATTCACCCTTTCATACCTCATCCAAAAGGTTAGAAATAATCGATATTTATCCTTGAAATAAATTTTGAAATTTCGTTGAAAAGAAACACATGCGGGATAGTATTTCAAAGGTCGTTTTTTGCAAAAACAACCATAAAAAAAAAAGACGACCGACGACCTCAAAGACTTTCCACATCCTAAAGTTTTGTCCATGAGTGTCATTAGTCCAAATATTCAGGTAAAGAGAGAGAGTTTATGTTGGTGAGATCACCAAAGTTGTGACGTAAAGATCTCAGTGGGAGAAGGAGAAATCTTCCACCAGCTTGACGCAATAATGGGACAGACGATATTTTATCTTCCTGCTGCTTTCTATTCTGTTTCTTATTTTCCCAGCCGACGTATTAAATCTACATTCACTCACCACATGCATCGTGGTGTTATTCCTACTTGCTTTACACCCCGATATAACGTTTAGCGTTATTTTCATTGCCCTGTTCTTGTAACAATTAGCAGATCTAACTCTGTAATGTCATTGTGTGATGTAATTGTGAACTATAAATGCATTACGGAAGACAGTTCTAAAACTATATTTTAAACAAGGTGTTTGTATATTGTTGTAAAGTATTTATTATATTTTATTAACAGAATATTATAATTTCTTTCTCGATATTTATATTATTTATAATACATTATTATTAACTGTATTGACTCATCCATTGATGAGCTCTACTCTTCCTCAGCAGACACCATCAAAAGTCTCAAGATTTACAAGTTTGATACCTTAGTGTGATTGAGTGGAGATAAGAAAGAAGAAGAAGATATTATTTATATTTTTCTACTCTGGAAACTCTTCCCTCATTGCTTATCTTGTATCTTATAAATTTTAGTTGGGGTGCTTGCCTTAAATGAATTGCTGTGTCATCTTGAAGTTTGTCTTTTCTATTTTTCTATGTTACAAGAGATTGCGTGTTATTGGTTTATATTAATGTATTCCCAACTGGCCTTGTACTTATTGTTTGTGGAAGAACATTGCTCGATACAAATATTTAAATGTAATTCTACTTTCCTATAAGCTTATGTCCATAGTTTTCTCAAATACCATTTCTTGGATTCCACCCTTCAGTGTAACATATATAAGCATTGTAAAACGACATTTTAAATACTATCCCGCATGTGTTTCTTTTCAACGAAAAATCAAAACCCATTTCAAGGAGAAATAACGATCATTTCTAACTTTTTGTATGAAGTATGAAAGGGTGAATTGTGAAGAGTAATGATACAATGGAAAATAAAAGTGTCCAGTTTATTTTTCCGTTTATCATTACTCTTCACAATTCACCCTTTTATACTTCATCCAAAAGGTTAGAAATGATCGTTGTTTCTCCTTGAAATGGGTTTTGATTTTTCGTTGAAAAGAAACACACGCGGAATAGTATTTCAAATGTCGTTTTACAATCACAAGCCGCATTATATTGTATTGTATATAAGTATAATGATCCAATACAGTATTAGAGCTCTAAGAAGCGCGGTCTGGTAGATTAAATTTACGAAACCGCTGGGAGGGTTCACCACTGATGAGCTAAGCCTTCCCAACATTTTTCATCGCAGTAAGGACAGTAGAAAGTGTGATTTATATGCAAAAAGACATTCGTGCTTCAATGCTTTCATTTCCTAAGGTGTTTGTATATATAATCAAAATCTACTGAATTCTAACGTATCCATTATAAGCCGCGACAACTACTTTCTATAAATATATAAGTTTCGAAATTATTATCCCATTGTACGATAAGGCACAATTTGGATTATCCTAATATACAAGTATCAGAGTCATCAATCAATTCTGTCATCGTTTGCTTTTGTGAATGGAATAAATACCCAAATATGGCCATTTCTTATAAGCATCGGTGGTTCAGTGGTAGAATGCTCGCCTGCCACGCGGGCGGCCCGGGTTCGATTCCCGGCGTTGCCCGGTTCATTCGGCTAGTACACTATAAACACAAGGTGATAAGACCAAATCCAAATATATAAATATTGTGTCACGTTTCGGTAACAGCGTTGTTACTGAAACATCACACACTATTTATTTATTTTGATTTGGTCTTTTTACCTTCTGTTTATCCCATTGTATAGTTATACAAGGTCAAGGAGACTGAATTCATAGATCAAATGGCAGGGTTAGAATATAGGTTCTGTCTCTCCCATACTTTCCAAGAGGTTGTCTGGTGAATATAATAAAATATGTAAATATGATGAAGTAAACAAACATTTTAAAATAATTTAAGTCAAAAAGAGATATCTATTGAATATACGTATTTATATAAATAACACTTTTTATATATAAATATAAGATATATAATAAAGAATAGATTCAAAAAGGATAAGTTTCTTTATTTGAAAAATAAATTCGAGCTTTCGGGCGCAAGCTGCCCTTCTACAGGAATAATGTAAACTTATCCTTTTTGAATCTATTCGTTATTATAATTATTGAAAGGATTATTCGTCTTAAATATAAGATATGTAGTCAGGATATAGGCAATGGATATCAAAGAAATATACAGGAACTATACACAGGAAGATTGATAAATTATTATAATTGAATTATTCCAACTACTCCTAGTACAGACCATGATAATCATGTGAGACTGTTTCGCTCTAGTTCTTACAAATAAAAGAAACTTCGGCCATGTATCTGATACATTTATAACAACAACAACAACAACAAAAGCTTTATTAAGACCTCTTAGTCTTATACAGATTCTACAAGCAGAAATATTTTATATACAGTTACGAGCGTCATCATCTCTGTCACCGTTTGCTTTTTTTTTGGAATGGCGCTCTCCTATTGGTTGGCTACGATCACGTGGCTACGATGGCGCCGCCACTACGCGAGACACTTTGTTTTTTACTTTGCCCCCCCCCCCCCCCACTCGCTTTTTGGTTTTTGTAACTATTGTGTTGGAGCGGGTCGCTCCTTAAATAAATGCATATATTAGTTAATAACTAAATGGAATCCTCTCTTTCCTTTTCCCAGTAAGAGACGCCTACGGAAGCCAACAGTACATAGACAGATAAAACGCATAGGCTATAGTTATTAACTAATATATGCATTTATTTAAGGCGCCAATTTATAATTGTAACAAATAGTATTTGAATCAAAACATCCAATCGGGTAAAACACGGGCGTTGCCCGGGTCATTCGGCTAGTAGGATACATGCAGGAAAAACAGTGATACAACATAATGGTAACATGATATTTATATACAGGGAAAATTATATAAAGACAATCAAGCTAATAGATTAATCTGGGCAAATTGGAGTGAAACATTTATAACACCTTGCTTAATTTATATTTTTACTGACGAAGACAAAATATTTTTGTCGAAACGTTGAGAAAATAAAAACAATTTACAGGTCGAAGTGTGGGTTATTTAAAAAAAAACAATGAATACCGGCCAGGCAACCTCTATCTACAAGATGTTTTACTTTAAGTGTACCACATATTTACATATGTAGAAATCAGTTCGAATTTTACACTTACAAGCGTACCAGAGCCCTGTTTGGTTACTTGTACTCATTGGTGAGGCTGTGAAGTACTTTATAATTTGAAAAAAAAAAACATCTTGAAGGTGGAGGGGTGACATACAGAGTCGGTATTTCGACAAACACGGGATCAAATCCCGCATTCGAAACTTTTTTTTTCTGATTCAATTCCCAAATGGACTTATATTTATTGCTGTATTGAGAGAATTCTCAACACCAAATGTTTATCAGGAAGCTACACATTGACCAACTTTACATACTTGTAAAAAACCAAGGTTTAGAATTGTGTTTTCTTTCTATATCGGGGCGTTTTTTGCCACTCATTAATCATAGCGCTTTAAAAAACATCTTTTTTTTTTTTAGATAACGTTTTGTGTGTAAAAATATAGAAACAGAATATTTAGAAATTAAATTCTAATATATTATTAATCTTAACCTTCTTGTGTGTAAATTGGCTCGATAAATGTAAAATGACAAATTACACTGCACTTCTTTATTTATACTCATGGACAAAACTTAAAAAAGTTGTAGCTTTTACCATGTATATCGGGATTCAGACAATAACTCTGAAAGATATTACAGTCACCTTTATTGAAGACACATGAGATAACCTAGTGTGAACAAAATTGCCTCTGTCTTCTTCTTCTTCTTTAAAAAAAAAAACAAACAAACAACAAAAAAAAAAACACACACACACACAGACGACCGCCGATATCAAAGACCTTCCACTTCCTAAAGTTTTGTCCATGAGTGTAAATACGGCAAGCTTTCGAGGGTTGACTCCTCCTCAGGTGTTGTATGTAAATATGTCCCCCACACACAGGGACTACCCAGTAACGATACACTCATCAAGATATTCCTTTCTAGAACAGTTGATTATCTGCTTACAGATTTGTGCGCTCTATAAAAAAAAAATTAACTGAAACCTTTTTTTTTATCGAGCTATTACTGCGACCGAAAAATAATGGGACGGCCTGGCTCATCAAAGGTGAACCCTCCCAGCGGTTTCGCCAGTTTCACCATCTACCAGAACACAGGAAAGTGTGGCACCTATATCGTGTGTTCTAAAATAGCTGTCCTGTACATGGGACACTATGGCACTCTACCGTGTTCTACATGGGTAGACAAGTGACGCATTGACAGTATAAGGTTCTTACAATCTACCACTATCTACCATTTGTAGAACATATTTACATATCAATCCGTCCTCCAACAATGTCAGCGACAATACTCCACAGAAGATTTTTTTGCTTATCCCTAGTACACATGGTACAGTCCATGATAATCATGGTAGGTAGAAGTTGGCGACTGCTCGACTTTCCACTCACAAGATTTACCACAGTCGTAAATTAAGAGACAAAAAGTTGCATAATTACTCGGTGGACCAATCCGACAGCAGACGTCACAATGTGGCAAACTTGTTTCCTTTTTGCAATTAATTTTATACATACAGCTACACTGGTAAATTATTGCTATATAAGGACTCTGGGACACAAAACTTTATTGTTATTTGAAACTCCCCACAACATAAATTTCAATATCGCTGTGGTTTTCTTGTTTCAGTAAATATACCAATCTGTGAGTAATTGAAGTTTATATCAAATATATGGGTAGTGACTTTAGCCAATATATATGGAAATATAGATTTTTAAAAAGGCATCTCTTGATTATGCAAATAAAAGTTATTGATGGCTAGCGCCATCTGTCGGAATAAATATAAACATTAATCTTCACAATTCATCCTTTCATACTTCATCCCTAAGGTTAGAAATAATCGTTATTTCTCCTTAAATAAAATTCAA
>CP092876.1:12649988-12712661 GCA_030710605.1 Cordylochernes scorpioides | reverse complement strand
CTGAAGCCCAAATAAGACCACAAGCACAGGAGCATGGTTACTTGGGTTTAGGACGGCACCTGGGAAGGTTAGATAGGACTAAGGGGAAGTCCTGAGACCGCTGGTCAATCAGGCAGCATGGCGACCTAACTATACCTCTGACTGTCCACTCCTGAATCCTATGGTCATTGTAGACACGGGGCATCTCCCTCGGTTCATTGTAGACACGGGACCTCTCACTCGGACCATTGTAGACACGGAGCCTCTCCCTCGGATCATGGTAGACACGGGACATATCCCTCGGACCATGGTAGCCACGGGGCATCTCCCTCGGTTCATTGTAGACACGGGGCATCTCCCTTGGTTCATTGTAGACACGGGGCATCTCCCTTGGTTCATTGTAGACACGTGACCTATCCCTCGGTTCATTGTAGACAAGGGACCTATCCCTCGGACCATTGTAGACACAGAACCTCTCCCTCGGGCCATTGTAGACACAGAACCTCTCCCTCGGGCCATTGTAGACACAGAACCTCTCCCTCGGGCCATTGTAGACACAGAACCTCTCCCTCGGGCCATTGTAGACACAGAACCTCTCCCTCGGGCCATTGTAGACACAATGGAACGTCAAAGTGAGCGGACTCGTGTCTACAATGGCCCAAGGGAGAGGTCCCGTGTGTACAATGGCCCGAGGGAGAGGTCCCGTGTCTATAATGGCCCAAAGGAGAGGTCCCGTGTCTACAATGGCCCAAGGGAGAGGTCCCGTATGTACAATGGCCCGAGGGAGAGGTCCCGTGTCTATAATGGCCCAAAGGAGAGGTCCCGTGTCTACAATGGCCCAAGGGAGAGGCCCCGTGTCTACCATGGCCCAGGGAGAGGTCCCGTGTCTACCGTGGTCCCAGGGAGAGGCCCCGTGTCTAGAAAGGGCCGAGGTCCCGTGCCGGCGGTGGCGGGCGGTGGGAAGTTTGGGAAACTTAGTGCGCCGGAGTCGATCGATGCAGGCCCAGATGTGAGGGATGAAGCTCAGCGTGGCGTCGTACCGCGCGACCACGGAGCGTCTCACCAACCTCCGGTATGTGAGCTACGGGGCGACGTCGGGCCGTGCGCCGAGCGTCGACCAGGTACGTCGCTGGGATCCCATAGAGTTCTCTCCTCTCTCACACCTATTTACACACACCTAGAAAGTTATGCAAATCTAACTTTTCTGAATAGTTTCACTATTACCCTCTTGAGATAAAAACGAACCTTCCTTATTCAAAAAAGGTGTAACCAGGTAGATCTAAATTGTTTTCTTCAGTTCCTCTAACTCTAGATGGACTTAGGAATTACAAACAACGCTGACACAAACAGAGCCGCTGATAAAAGTTTTCAGGAAGAAATTCATAACATTCCGAGCTGATTTTGAATTCTCTCATAAAGAGAGTCATCACAGTTTCTCCATTTCTCAACTGTACTGATTCTAAATGGACGACATCTCTCACCGTTTGTTGGTGAACATTACCTCTCTACCGTACTGCCCCCGTTTAGGTAGATATACTCTCTAGCTAGAGTTATAGAATGTCTGATGAAGAGCTGTTTTCGAAAGCTTATCTTTATAATAAGTTGATACGTGGTGGTGTTGTCTTGTCCATGGATCAGATCGGTCCATGCACCCTGATCACAATACCGGTCAACCGAGGTACCTTATCCGTATGGATGTCCTCTTCTGGATTGATGGTGGTGTTGGTGTCTTGTCCATGGAGCAGAACAGATCGGTCTATGCACCCTGATCACAATACCGGTCAACCGAGGTACCTTGTCCGTATGGATATCCTCTTCTGGATTGATGGTGGTGTTGTCTTGTCCATGGAGCAGATCAGATCGGTCCATGCACCCTAATCACAATACCGGTCAACCGAGGTACCTTGTCTGTATGGATGTCTTCTTCTGGATTGATGGTGGTGTTGGTGTCTTGTACATGGAGCAGATCAGATCGGTTTATGCATCCTGATTACAATACCGGCCAACCAAGGTACCTTGTCCGTATGGATATCCTCTTTTGGATTGATGGTGGTGTTGGTGTCTTGTACATGGAGCAGAACAGATCGGTCTATGCACTCTGATCACAATACCGGTCAACCAAGGTACCTTGTCCGTATGGATATCCTCTTCTGGATTGATGGTGGTGTTGTCTTGTCCATGGAGCAGATCAGATCGGTCCATGCACCCTAATCACAATACCGGTCAACCGAGGTACCTTGTCCGTATGGATGCCCTCTTCTGGATTGATGGTGGCATTGGTGTCTTGTACATGGAGCAGAACAGATCGGTCCATGCACCCTGATCACAATACCGGCCAACCGAGGTACCTTGTCCGTATTGATGTCCTCTTCTGGATTGATGGTGGTGTTGGTGTCTTGTACATGGAGCAGAACAGATCGGTCCATGCACCCTGATCACAATACCGGCCAACCGAGGTACCTTGTCCGTATGGGTATCCTCTTCTGGATTGAAGTTGATACGTTTAAAAAGGAATAATAATGTTGAAAATTGGACTTTATTTACAGAAAAACAACATTTTCACATAACGTACTAGTGTAGTAAAGATGTAGTTTTGATGAATGTCATTCCCAATAATTCAGTTAATTCCTTTTCCCATTTCTTGATACAAAGTCAGGATATATTTCTGTCGTAGGTAAATATTAAAAAAGATTAAAAAAAAAAAAAAACAACTAGAGAGAGAGAGATTGGATTTCAATGGCAAAAAACAAGCAATCACGTTCCAATTTATTTACTTCTTGGTTTTATAAACAAAACAACAACAAGCTTTATTAAGATCTTTTGGTCTTTTACAGATTCTCCGAGTAGAAGAGGGTATATACAGAAACAACACAGTAATAGAAACAATAATCAGTTATTTACAATGTATCAAATATAGGGGGAAAGAAGAAAGAAAGGGCTTGGGAAACACTTATATGAAAATTCGAAACTATTTTAGACGCGTATGATTCTTTTTGAAATTAAACAATTTTTACTGCCCTTACTGTAATGTAAAAATTAATGGGAGGGCCTGGCTCATCAGTGGTGAACCCTCCCAGCGGTTTCGCCAGTATAATCTACCATTTCAATGGTAAAGAGGGTTCACCACTGATGAGCCAGGCCCTCCTATTAATTTTTCCATTGCAGTAAGGACAGTAGAAATTGTTTACTTTCAAAAATAATCTTACGCGTCTAAAATAATTTCGAATTTTCATAACAGATGGCGCGCTGATGCATCATAGTATAAACTTATATATAAGAAATCGAGAGCGAGCATTTACTTTTTTTTTCAAAGCAATAATTCGTAGTATTGACAGAAATTAAGATTAGTACACATTAAAAAAGGAATATACAACATTATACATGTTATATAAAGATATTATTTGAAATGTTATATTAAGATATTATTTAAAATGTTATATTAAAGTATTATTTTATTTTAAATTATAATTGCATAGATATAAATACTCTGTTTTAATCGACCGCCAGAGGTCTTGCTTCCCCTATAAAATCTCGTTGTTGTTCTTCCCCGTTGGCCGACCCAAAACATTTGTACATTATGTAAATACGCTTTTCATTTTTTTTATTCTTACGCCTTAAGCCAGGCAATACTTTTTACCAAATTATGTTTTTATATATTCCTTTAGCACAATAAAAGCAATTACTGATCAAAACCAATATTTTTATAATTATTCTATCAAGATTATTCAACCACGACTGCACCACCATAGCATAATCATCCAAGATGATCAAATATATCAAGCAGAAAATATCTTTTTTTTTATATTATAAGATACATAATTATATCAGACATCTATACAGCAGTTTTATACATGGATGGATCAGGGTAGAGTCTATAGTCGGAATATAAAGTCTTAGGGTTGTTACTTAATTATTTCATTCATACCTCCAGTTGTTCAGTACACCGGGTTCAATAACCTATTTAGAATATCACTCACTGAACAGAATACATACAGCTTTATTAAGACCACCGGTCTTATACAGATTCACCAACATAATAATTAATAAGAAAAACAAACAGAATATATGAAGTTATTATATAAAATGTAAATATATTTCACAGATTCAAATATTCTGTTAAGTCGACCGCCAGAGGACGCGCTTTCTGTTTATATAACCCGTTGTTGTTGTTTCCCGATGGCCGGCTCAGGGTTTTTTTGTAAATTATGTAAAAGCCTTAAACCAGGCAGTACTTTATCAAATTCTGTTTTTATATATATATTCCTTTAGTTCAATTAAAGCAATTACTGATCAAAACTATATTTATATTTTTTAAGATTTTCCGCGACTGCATACCAAAACCAACAGAAATATTGCCACGTGGAAAATTAGGGAAGACAAAAACTTCAGAAGGAGATATCAATTTATTTAAGGCAAGGACAAACTAAGAGTGGTAAACAAAAGATAAGCCACGAGGGAAATTTATAGAGTAGCAAAATATAAACATAAAAATGACAACTCTGTTAATAAAAATAATAAATACTTTGTTACAATCTCGTTTATTTACAACATATATATATAATGCCACCTATAAGACGAATATAGAATTATTTACAAACTTATTTTCTACCATATGAAAGAATTTATACAAGAATTAAACAGTTTGATGGTAAACAATCTGAGGTTAGGACAATACAGTAGCAGTGTAGGTTGAACTCCCGAAACATCTTGGGAGAGTTCACCACTGATATAAGCCAGGACTTTTCAATATATTTTCCTCTCTTCAGTTTACTATTTGTAGAAATTATATTAAATTATTTTATTGTTTGAGATATACACTCATGGACAAAACTTAAGTAAGTGGAAGATCTTTGATGTCGCCGGTCGTCTGTTTATTTTTTATTTTTAAGAAGACAGAGGCAATTTTGTTCACCCTTGGTTATCTTATGTGTCTTTAATAAAGATCACTGTAATATCTTTCAGAGTTATTGTCCCGATATACATGCTAAAAGGTACAACTTCCTTATGTTTTGTCCATGGGTGTATCTTTCAGAGTTATTGTCTGAATCCTGATATACATGTTAAAAGGTACAACTTCCTTAAGTCTTGTCCATGAGTGTATCTTTCAGAGTTATTGTCTGAATCCCGATATACATGCTGAAACGTATAACTTCCTTGAGTTTTGTCCATGAGTGTATCTTTCAGAGTTATTGTCTGAATCCCGATATGCATGCTAAAAGGTACAACTTCCTTAAGTTTTGTCCATGAGTGTATCTTTCAGAGTTATTGTCTGAATACCGATATGCATGCTAAAAGGTACAACTTCCTTAAGTTTTGTCCATGAGTTTATCTTTCAGAGTTATTGTCTGAATCCCGATATGCATGCTAAAAGGTACAACTTCCTTAAGTTTTGTCCATGAGTGCATCTTTCAGAGTTATTGTCTGAATCCCGATATACATGCTAAAAGGTACAACTTCCTTAAGTTTTGTCCATGAGTGTATATTTCAGAGTTATTGTCTGAATCCCGATATACATGTTAAAAGGTACAACTTCCTTAAGTTTTGTCTATGAGTGTATATTTCAGAGTTATTGTCTGAATCCCGATATACATGTTAAAAGGTACAACTTCCTTAAGTTTTGTCCATGAGTGTATATTTCAGAGTTATTGTCTGAATCCCGATATACATGCTAAAAGGTACAACTTCCTTAAGTTTTGTCCATGAGTGTATATTTCAGAGTTATTGTCTGAATCCCGATATACATGCTAAAAGGTACAACTTCCTTAAGTTTTGTCCATGAGTGTATCTTTCAGAGTTATTGTCTGAATCCCGATATACATACTAAAAGGTACAACTTCCTTAAGTTTTGTCCATGAGTGTATCTTTCAGAGTTATTGTCTGAATCCCGATATGCATGCTAAAAGGTACAACTTCCTTAAGTTTTGTCCATGAGTGTATCCTTCAGAGTTTTTGTCTGAATCCCGATATGCATGCTAAAAGGTACAACTTCCTTAAGTTTTGTCCATGAGTGTATCTTTCAGAGTTATTGTCTGAATCCCGATATACATGCTAAAAGGTACAACTTCCTTAAGTTTTGTCCATGAGTGTATATTTCAGAGTTATTGTCTGAATCCCGATATACATGTTAAAAGGTACAACTTCCTTAAGTTTTGTCTATGAGTGTATATTTCAGAGTTATTGTCTGAATCCCGATATACATGTTAAAAGGTACAACTTCCTTAAGTTTTGTCCATGAGTGTATATTTCAGAGTTATTGTCTGAATCCCGATATACATGCTAAAAGGTACAACTTCCTTAAGTTTTGTCCATGAGTGTATATTTCAGAGTTATTGTCTGAATCCCGATATACATGCTAAAAGGTACAACTTCCTTAAGTTTTGTCCATGAGTGTATCTTTCAGAGTTATTGTCTGAATCCCGATATACATACTAAAAGGTACAACTTCCTTAAGTTTTGTCCATGAGTGTATCTTTCAGAGTTATTGTCTGAATCCCGATATGCATGCTAAAAGGTACAACTTCCTTAAGTTTTGTCCATGAGTGTATCCTTCAGAGTTTTTGTCTGAATCCCGATATGCATGCTAAAAGGTACAACTTCCTTAAGTTTTGTCCATGAGTGTATCTTTCAGAGTTATTGTCTGAATCCCGATATACATGCTAAAAGATACAACTTCCTTAAGTTTTGTCCATGAGTGTATCTTTCAGAGTTATTGTCTGAATCCCGATATACATGTTAAAAGGTACAACTTCCTTAAGTTTTGTCTATGAGTGTATCTTTCAGAGTTATTGTCTGAATCCCGATATACATGCTAAAAAGTACAACTTCCTTAAGTTTTGTCCATGAGTGTATCTTTCAGAGTTATTGTCTGAATCCTCATATACATGCTAAAAGGTACAACTTCCTTAAGTTTTGTCCATGAGTGTATCTTTCAGAATTATTGTCTGAATCCCGATTTACATGCTAAAAGGTACAACTTCCTTAAGTTTTGTCCATGAGTGTATCTTTCAGAGTTATTGTCTGAATCCCGATATACATGCTAAAAGGTACAACTTCCTTAAGTTTTGTCCATGAGTGTATCTTTCAGAGTTATTGTCTGAATCCCGATATACATGGTAAAAGGTACAACTCCTTAAGTTTTGTCCATGAGTGTATCTTTCAGAGTTATTGTCTGAATCCCGATATACATGGTAAAAGGTACAACTCCTTAAGTTTTGTCCATGAGTGTATCTTTCAGAGTTATTGTCTGAATCCCGATATACATGGTAAAAGGTACAACTCCTTAAGTTTTGTCCATGAGTGTATCTTTCAGAGTTATTGTCTGAATCCCGATATACATGGTAAAAGGTACAACTCCTTAAGTTTTGTCCATGAGTGTATCTTTCAGAGTTATTGTCTGAATCCCGATATACATGGTAAAAGGTACAACTCCTTAAGTTTTGTCCATGAGTGTATCTTTCAGAGTTATTGTCTGAATCCCGATATACATGGTAAAAGGTACAACTTCCTTAAGTTTTGTCCATGAGTGTATCTTTCAGAGTTATTGTCTGAATCCCGATATACATGGTAAAAGGTACAACTCCTTAAGTTTTGTCCATGAGTGTATCTTTAAGAGGTATTGTCTGAATCCCGATATACATGGTAAAAGGTACAACTTCCTTAAGTTTTGTCCATGAGTGTATCTTTCAGAGTTATTGTCTGAATCCCGATATACATGCTAAAAGGTACAACTTCCTTAAGTTTTGTCCATGAGTGTATCTTTCAGAGTTATTGTCTGAATCCCGATATACATGCTAAAAGGTACAACTTCCTTAAGTTTTTTCCATGAGTGTATCTTTCAGAGTTATTGTCTGAATCCCGATATATACATGCTAAAAGGTAACAACTTCCTTAAGTTTTGTCCATGAGTGTATTAATTGTTGAGAATTAGTTAACACAAGATAAGAATAGATTTAATGGAAATTATTACATCTTCTTCCCAAGGTCTGCCATCTATAGGATGCATTACCAAGCCATCTGTCATAGGAAATTTAAACTATGATTGCAGTAACGACAGTAGAAAATTGTTTTATTTCAAAAATAATCAAAAAATTTAAAAACAGTTTAAATTTCTCTTCCTTCTTTGATCAAGAATTTAAACGATTTTAACGTTTCTTTTGTTGTTGTTGTCGTGTCCAATGAAGAGCCTAAGAACGTTTCTTCTAAATATTTAAATAGAACTGTTTAATACTTGTTAATAAAGTTTAAAATACATTTAAAATTTATATATTTTATTCTATGAAGATCAAAATTACATAACCATCACAATTAAATATATATCATAACTATATAACATTAAGCCATTGTATCCACAACATAATGTTTTCCTAGAAACCTTGTTGACAAACAATGACCGCTGGAAAATGCCGTAACAATATGTTAAACCATCACCTTGTATTTAGGTAAAATTGTTGTTCTTGTGAGGATTTTTATAGGAACGGAAATATTTTTATTTACGGGGGCTGCTAACCAAAATGAATGATTTTTGAGCCCCGATGGACGCATGAAGCGGAATATATATAAAACACTATATACATTGCACTGTTGGAGGGGCCTGGGGATGGGTGGCCAGGGGATCATCGCCGGGTACAGTTTGTTTGGTCACCAGTCCAATATTTTTATTTTCACAGACTAAATTATGAGATTAATTTATAAATGAAATATTATACAAAATAATTAGTCAACTATATACATCAAAAACAATTACAAAAAGCGTTTATTAAGAACATTTGTCCCATACAGAATTCTCCCAGATACAAACATAACAGTTAACTACAGAAAGTGAAGATTGACCTTTCTTCAAGTTGGATCCATCATCTGTGTTGTACTTATTGTCTGTGATGTTTTCTAGAATTTGTGTATGCTAATGCATTGGGTTTGCTTCTGCAATTTGAACGTATGTTGAATTGTTTTCATAACCGATTTTTTAGTGGAGAATTTCTATCTCCAATAATTATATACAGTTTTCAGGTTAAATGGCCAAATGGTCAATTATTTGCTGAAGACCATTTCTCGATATAAATATTTACATATACTGTTGCATAAAAGCATATATCCACAGTTTCCTTCAATACCTTCATCAAATATTTGCTCTGGAGTGCGGATATAATACGTAGTACAGGAAGTTGTACCTTTCAGCATGTATATCGGGATTTAGACAATAACTGTGAAAGATATTACAGTGACCATTATTGAAGACATGCGAGATAACAAAATGTGAACTAAATTACCTCTGTCTCCTTAAAAAAAAAAAAAAAAAAGACGACCGACGATATCAAAGACTTTCCATTTACTTAATGTGATCCCAGACTGTCTGTTCTCCCCCACACTGGAATACCGTCCTGTTCCCCTCCCACGTGGACCATTCCCCGCTGCTGATGTCCATCCACTTTCCTCAACTTCACTCTGGGATCTTGGCCTCTTGGTTAGTTTGTAATGCAGTGTGTGTGTAGGGAGAAATCATCCATATTAAAATATATTTACATATGTTCCTTTTCTAGTAACTCTCCCCGCACTGTATTGAATATATACACATATTGCATTGAAGGACTCGTGTCTCTTCAGAGCTGGGCTGTCCACTTCTGCAGGTGGCAATGCCCTCACTGTCTCTCTCCAGCAATCATCACAAGTTTTGGTTCTTCTTGTCTCAATGTCACCCCATGTCACGAGTAGAATTCTCTGCAATACATAATATAAATAATCTTTAAAAATTGCTTCCGAGGAAGCTTGTTTTATTGTACATACTTGTATATTAAAATTGGCATATCCTGACCAGGAGCACATGTGCTTTACAGAAGGCAGAGCGCCATCTGGTGGAACAGAAATCAACTAAACATTGATTTAGTCTGTTCCCTGATATTTGGCCAACCCAATTTCTTGATAAATCAAGAAAAGCCATCCACGAACGCGTTTCATGCTTTTGGCGCTCGTCAGCGCGAAATAGGCTGAACCATTGCGACCAAAAAATAATTTTTGATCCCAATGGCTTCCCGAAAAACCAAGAAATGGGTTTATTTAATTAAAAAGGCATCTATTGGATCAAAATATCGTTTATTTTACCAATATTTCAGTTGGCTGAACGCCAACCTTTATCAAGGTGTTATAACATATAACACAAGGTGTTATAACATTAAATATGTTATAACACCTTGATAAAGGTTGGCGTTCAGCCAACTGAAATATTGGTAAAAAAAAATGTTTTTTTTTTTAAATCCAATATATGTCTTTTTAATTAAAGATTTATTTATGGATTGCTCTATTTTCAAAATACTTGTATATTGTGGCGAAAAAATAATTTATTATTTAATTTAATTATTCAATGAAAATATTTAAAACAGATTTATTACTTTATATTTGTCATCATTTAGTTACCTAGCTTGTTTGTTCAATATTCTGATGGTTTAGTTGTCGACTGGTGACGTCATCAATAAATACATCTTAAGGTATTCCAAGACTACGCTACAATATTCATCTCCAACTTTCAGGTATCCCAAACCCTTCTAAAGGAGTCTATGACAAAATTATGATTATTATTTTATCATATATTCCTGTTGAAAAGGATTTTGATACCCGAAAACAAGAAACTATCTCTCGGAAGCAATTTAGTTTCTTATTTACATATGTCCTCAGTCTGTGATAGTCCAACAGTTAGTTATCATGGATCAGTTCTTGTTTATCATCGTATAATGGAGACATCTCTGGTACCTGAAGATTTTGTTATCTCTTGGAAAGTTGACTTTGTTCAAATAGATTTGCGCTCTCAAGTTCCGCATATATCAGTAACTTTAAATCTTCCTGTAATAATTCCCTTGATCCTCCTCTACATCCCGGCTCTCCTGGCATCACCCGGCGATGATCCCCTGGCCACCCATCCCCAGGCCCCTCCAACTGTGCTTTGTATATATTCCGCTTTATGCGTCCATCGATGCTCAAAAATCATTCATTTTGGTTAACAGCCCCCGTAAATAAAGATATTTCCGTTCCTGTAATAATCCTTACAAGAGCAATAATTTTACCTAAATACAAGGTGAAGGTTTAACATATTGTTACGGCGCTTTCCAGCGGTCGTTGTTTGTGAATAAGGTTTCTAGGAAAACATTATGTTGTGGATATATAAAACTTAGTGCGATAATTCTTACCGGAAAGTTGAAAAATAGTAAAAATTGTAAATTTGCGAATGGAGGTTGTTCTACAGTATTTCTAATGAAAACTTTCCTTTGTAGAGAGGTGTCCTTTCATGGAGGTTTTTCTACTGTATTGGTGATGAAAACTATCCTTTGTAGAGAGGTGTCCTCTAGCAAGAGAGTCCTTTCATGGAGGTTTTTTACTGTATTGGCGATAAAAACTGTCCTTTGTAGAAAGGTGTCCTCTCATGGAGGTTGTTCTACTGTACCTCAGAATTATCGTAAACTTATTGTATTAGATCATCAAATGAAGAAATATAAATATAGAATATTGTGTGAATGCAGATAAACAACATAAATTATTTACTTCCAGCTACTGTACAGGTTCAGTATTGGAAACATCCTGGGAAGCACCAAGCCACCAAAATAACAAAAACACATACCTGCCATAGAGCTATAAAAACTTGGAACTTCCTTATTCCAAAATTTGTATATCAGCTAACAGTGCGGGGAGAGTCACTAGGAAAGGAACATATGTAAATATCCCTGGAATCCCATCCCTGGACACTTTATTTTTCCGTTTATCATTACTCTTCACAATTCATCCTTTCATACTTCATCCCTAAGGTTAGAAATAATCATTATTTCTCCTTAAAATAAATTTAGATTTTCGTTCAAAAGAAACATTTGCGGTATAGTTGCCAAATTCCGTTGTACAATATGTAAATATATTGTAATATGGATGATTTCTCTCTACCGTATTTAAAACTAATTAAGAGGGCAAGATCCCAGAGTGAAGTCTTCTCTGAAGGGACGTCTGGATCCTATCAGGAACTACAAGCAGCCTTAAGTTCAGACAGGCCCTTGGATTTCTTGTGCCCAACATGATTGTCCCCGTTGATTGAGGAATTTGTAGAGAATATTCCAGTGTGGGGGAGAACAGACATTCTGATCGTAAAGATAGAGGTTGCCTGGCCGGCATTCATATTTCTATAAAAAATAGACACTTCGGCCAGTTAGAGTTTTTTATTTTCTCAACGTTTCGACAAATATCTTTTGTCCTCGCCAGGAGAAGTAAATAAAAATAAACATTTGGCAAGGCGTTAAAAATTGTTCTGAGGTTTTCAAGGGCGTTCTCACGTGAATTTTCGAATTTAGCACATCTAAAGCGCGAGTCAAAAAACAAATATTAAACTCGTCAAAGACTATGATCTTGGAAATAAAAACATATAATAATAAAATTATAATAAATTAAGTAAAAATAAATAAATATAAAGTAATATAATAATAATAATCACAAAGATTATTATATAGATTTCTAACTATTATGTCCATTTTTATCTAGCTTATTAACTACTTTTTAAATTTAAAAATGAAGCAAATTGTTGCGGAATATCTTCAAAAGTATTAATAGTTCTTTTCCCAAATTCTCGTGATATCGTTCCCTCTAAAAATAATCTTTCCTTTTTAAATTTTATATTCCTATGAAATATCTCAATATCATTCCAATATGGCCTATGTCCTGAAAATAATGCATGTTCCCCAATTTTGCTTAACGCCCTTCTCCCCAATAAACCCTGTTGGTGTTCCTTAATTCTGGTCTCTAAATTACGGCCTGTTTCTCCTACATAAATTTTGTCACATTCTGTGCATTTAATCCCATAAATTACGTTATTTGGTTTTGATGTGCTTATGTTATCCTTCATTATGTTATTTCTAGTTAAAAATTCCCTTTTTGTTCCAGTATTGTACCAAATATTATATTTACATTTTTTCAAAATTCTAGATATTTCGTTATCAACTTCTCTAATATAAGGAATTATTATATTATTGTAACCTTCTGTCGTTCTATTTGAATTTGGCCTATCTATTTCATATCTTCTAATACATTTATTTATGAAGCCAACTGGATATTCGGACTGTTTTAACTCCGCTCTAATTTTCTTTATCTCTTTTTTATAAATATCTTGGTCTGTACATACCTGTTTGGCTCTTTGTACAAGAGATTTTATCACCTGCCTTTTGTGTAATATAGGATTATTAGAATTAAAATTTAGATGTATCCCACAGTCTGTTGGCTTTCTGTAAACGCTGGTTATAATAGATCCATCTTCTTTACGGCTTAATCCTACATCTAAGAATGGTATAAATCCTTCTTTTTTTGTTTCAACAGTAAATTCTATTCCTATTTCTAAATTATTTAATTTGACAATGATCTCGTTAAGTTTTTGTTTTTGGATCACTGCGAAAACATCATCTATATACCGTCCCCATATCTTTATTCCCTCTATTAAAATTGCCTTTCTATCTATTGACGCCATTACAATGTCAGCTATGATCATACTGGTAGGGCAACCCATAGCAGTACCGTCTTTTTGTCTGTAAAATTTAGCCCCATATCTAAAATAAATATTTTCTAAACATAACCTAAAGCCTTCTATCATTTCATCGATTTCTAATCCTTTGATAACGCAATCTTGTCTTTTCACCTCGAAATATTCTTTAAGCTCTTTAAGAGCTAGACTTCTATTAATATTGGTAAAAAGCGATTTGACGTCAAAGGATACCATTATTTCATGTTCATTTAGCTTTAAATATTTAGTGATATCTAATAACTCTTTCATATTTCTAATTTCTAACCCAGAAATCTTTCTTGTAGTCGGAATTTGGTTTTTAAGCCAGTCCGCCAAACCTCTGGTGGGGGCCTTGAATCCTGACACAATGGGCCGTAGGGGAACTCCTTCCTTGTGGATCTTTGGTAGTCCTTTGAAGAGAGGTGCAGCGACATCTTCTAGCTTCAATTTTCTTTTGTCCAAGGCCTTAGATTTCATGCTTCTGATAAATTTAGATATTTTAAGCTTTATCTTTTTAGTAGGGTCTCCTCGAATTTCTTCATATGTGTTGTTATCATTAAGAAGGCTCGTGATTTTATCATTATAATCTTCTCTCTTCATCACGACTGTCTTGCCTCCTTTATCTGCCTTAGTTATAACAATGCCGTCGTCATTTTATAATTTCTTGATATCCCCCCATTCTGAGCTTTTTGCTTTCTCTAATTCATATTTCTTTTCGTTTTTTGTTGTCCTATATATTACATTTGTTATTTTGTTTCTAATAATAACTTTATCATTTTCATTCAAATTTTTGATTCCATTCTCAATGTTAGAAATTAATCTAATGTAATCATTTTTGAGAGGCGTAGGTCTATAGTTTGACCCTTTATCAAGAAGCCTCAGCTGCTCTTCAGTTAAATCCTTCCCTGAGATGTTGCATACTCTTCTAGGATCGACCTTCTTGATTCTAGGAGCCCATCTGTCCAATTTGTTCCTCATTGTGATCATTAGCCGTTCTTCTATTTTCTTTATCCCTCTCTGTATACACTCTTCAAGGCTTTTCATGTGATTTTCATCTAATATTTCTAAAATAACACTTCGCTGACTCGTCAATTTTTCCTTCTGTATATCTACCATTCTGTGAGATGCTTGGATGCGTGCCTTGACGAACTGAAGACTTGCTCTTCTAGCAATCTGTCTTCCATATGGAGTTTTATCCAGCGCTTTTACATTCAGGCTCGGGGGGAATGATATTGAGATCTTTGATACGGTGATTAAAATATAAAGAATGTTTAGTCCTTGCAAACTTGATCATAGTCTTCTCTAGTTGCCTTGCCATCTTGAATACCTCGGGACCGAAATTGGTCTTAATTATCGTAAAAATAGAGGCTGCCTGGCCGGCATTCATCTGCGGACAGAAGACGTTGTCTCCGGGAGTGGGGCTGTGTGGATTAACCAGGAGTACGGTGACAAGGAGGATCCTTCTTATGGCGGACAATGAAGGCATCTACTGTATATAGTTATCAATCCCCTTAAAACTCTTTTAATGAAGTATATCGAACTGAATTGTACCCACAACATAATGTTTTCCTAGAAACCTTGTTGACAAAAATGACCGCTGGAAAGCGTTGTAACAATACGTTAAACCATCACCTTGTATTTAGGTAAAATATTGCTCTTGTGAGGATTATTACAGGAAGATTTAAAGTTACTGATATATGCGGAACTTGGGAACCAACCTATCTCTCTATAGAACTGTACTTTGGCTCTGTTGACCTTCACAGAGAGGTAGTTCTACTGTGTAAGCCATCGACTTTTGACTGCCACGATCCAGGATCGAATCCCGAATTGGGAACTTTTTTCTTCAAAAGTATATTGCTTTAATAGCAAGAATAGGACATTCTTGAGAAAATCCCATAAGTGAGTGCAAGTAGCCAAACGGGGCTCTGGTACATTTGTAAGTACAAAATTCGAACTGTTTTCAACATGTGTAGACATTATCGTGCAACTGTAAGTTGCTGATGGCTTGCGCCATCTATCGGAATAAATATCAACTATTCTCGTTGATTTTTAGTTACTCCAAAATTGGCCAAATACCCATTCTTGATTAATCAAGAAAAGATAACCACGGACGCGTTTCGGGCTGTTGGCCCTCATCAGCGTGGTGCAAGCTGTACCTCAACGACCAAAAAAATGGTCATTAAGGCATCCTGAAAAATCAGGAAACGGGTAGTTAAGGCCAGAATTGCGTGAGAACGCTACAAAATGTGAAAAAATAGTACAAATGTAATATTGTACTGGGATAAGGTGCATAAATTAAGAAAAAGTCATCTTCTTATCGTGCAACTGAGCCATCACAGCAACCTTCAGTTGCACGATAAGGAGATGACTTTTTCTTAATTTATGCACCTTATCTCAGTACAATATTACATTTGTACTATTTTTTCACATGTGTAGACATGTCGTGCACTTACAGTAAAGTAGTCGCTTACAACTCACCATGATTATCATGGGCGTACTTTGGATAAGTACCATTATTATGATTCCCCATATATTCGCCTCTACATTGAAATCAACAATGATACCGGTATCGTAAATATTGAGGCTGCCTGGCCGGCATTCATATTTCTAGAAAATAAAGATATTTCGGCCAGTAAATCTTTTTATTATCTCGACGTTTCGAAAGATTTTTTAACGCCTTGCTAAATGTTTAATTTTTGTTTGATCCTGACGAGGACAAAAGATTTTTGTCGAAACGTCGAGGTAATAGAAAGATTTACTGGCTGAAGTATCTTTATTTTCAAGAAAAAATGATACTGGTAGTAGGAAAGATAGGTGGGTCTTTTACCTCCGCCATGTACAGTCTACACAGCAAGGAAAACATCCACTGGGCACACACAGCTGATGAATATAAAACTCCAATGTACGGTGGTAGTGTCTCTACACAGCAAGGAAAACATCCACTGGGCACACACAGCTGATGAATATAAAACTCCAATGTACGGTGGTAGTGTCTCTACACAGCAAGGAAAACATCCACTGGGCACACACAGCTGAAGAATATAAAACTCCAATGTACGGTGGTAGTGTCTCTACACAGCAAGGAAAACATCCACTGGGCACACACAGCTGATAAATATAAAACTCCAATGTACGGTGGTAGTGTCTCTACACAGCAAGGAAAACATCCACTGGGCACACACAGCTGATGAATATAAAACTCCAATGTACGGTGGTAGTGTCTCTACACAGCAAGGAAAACATCCACTGGGCACACACAGCTGATGAATATAAAACTCCAATGTACGGTGGTAGTGTCTCTACACAGCAAGGAAAACATCCACTGGGCACACACACAACTGATGAATATAAAACTCCAATGTACGGTGGTAGTGTCTCTACACAGCAAGGAAAACATCCACTGGGCACACACACAGCTGATGAATATAAAACTCCAATGTACGGTGGTAGTGTCTCTACACAGCAAGGAAAACATCCACTGGGCACACACACAGCTGATGAATATAAAACTCCAATGTACGGTGGTAGTGTCTCTACACAGCAAGGAAAACATCCACTGGGCACACACACAACTGATGAATATAAAACTCCAATGTACGGTGGTAGTGTCTCTACACAGCAAGGAAAACATCCACTGGGCACACACACAACTGATGAATATAAAACTCCAATGTACGGTGGTAGTGTCTCTACACAGCAAGGAAAACATCCACTGGGCACACACACAACTGATGAATATAAAACTCCAATGTACGGTGGTAGTGTCTCTACACAGCAAGGAAAACATCCACTGGGCACACACACAACTGATGAATATAAAACTCCAATGTACGGTGGTAGTGTCTCTACACAGCAAGGAAAACATCCACTGGGCACACACACAACTGATGAATATAAAACTCCAATGTACGGTGGTAGTGTCTCTACACAGCAAGGAAAACATCCACTGGGCACACACACAGCTGATGAATATAAAACTCCAATGTACGGTGGTAGTGTCTCTACACAGCAAGGAAAACATCCACTGGGCACACACACAGCTGATGAATATAAAACTCCAATGTACGGTGGTAGTGTCTCTACACAGCAAGGAAAACATCCACTGGGCACACACACAACTGATGAATATAAAACTCCAATGTACGGTGGTAGTGTCTCTACACAGCAAGGAAAACATCCACTGGGCACACACACAGCTGATGAATATAAAACTCCAATGTACGGTGGTAGTGTCTCTACACAGCAAGGAAAACATCCACTGGGCACACACATGTAGCGGCTCCCAAATATTAACTTTTCCTATTTTCATTATAAGTTTTAATTTGTCTAATAACTATTCAATTCAAATATTAAAATTATTCATCTTATAAATATATAATGCTTATAAAATAATTATACATCATTCTAAATATAAATCATAAATAATATGAAATGTAAATATTTATCTATAATATATCAAGCACATATGTCTAACATTATATAATCTAGAATTGATATTTGACCACACACATATAAACAAAAATAACTTCAACATGTAGTATACACCAATTTAACCCTTCTGATAATTTGTATAAATAAATGTAATTAAAAGTTGATTTTACAATAAATAATTTGTTATCTGACTCCGCCTAGAATTCCATGCCACCCACAAAATGGTGAGCCGGTAAACTTTAACGAACATTTGCAAGCAATCAAACAAGAATTTCAATTCGATCAAAAGTGAAAAATAAAAATACTCATAATATCAAATTATAAATATTTAAGAAATACATATTAAATATTTATATTTAAAACAAAAATTTTAACATATTTCGCAATATTTAAAAACTACGAAAACGTACGTGGCGTCCATAGCGAGTGGTGTAGCTACTTGTCTTCGGTGTAGTTTCCTCAGCACCGTCGGGCATAGGTGGCAGAATTGAAGAATCGTGGAAACTTTGAGGGGTGTTTTCTATGAATGCAGGTTTTAGTCTGTTGACAGAAATGACTTTGTTTTGGTCATTGATTTTAACTGTAAATGTCTTCGAAGATCTTGATACCACTGGAAATGGACCTTCGTATGGTGGAGATAATGCTCTTTTTACAAAATCTTTTCTTACAAAGACGTGTGAGCAGGTGTCTAAGTCTTTATGAGAAAAAATATTATTTTGCTTTGTTTGTCTTGTTGGTTGAGGTCGAATTCTACTCATATAATTCTTTAATTGAGTGGCAAAATTTGATGGATCGGGGTTTTTAAATTCTGAATTGGTTAGTAAATCAGCTGGAAGATTTAAAGTTGTCCCGAAAACCATTTCTGCAGCAGTGCATTTCAGGTCTTCTTTGTAGGATGTTCTGATGCCTAGCAGTACTAGAGGCAAAGCATCTATCCAATTAATAGTATTTCCGCTTGCCATGATTGCAGCTTTAATTTGACGATGCAAGCGTTCGACGAGACCGTTTGCTGCAGGGTTGTATGCCGTTGTTCGTATTCTGTTGGTGCCAATGAGTGAAGTGAGATCCTTGAAAAGATGTGATTCAAATTCACGACCTTGGTCAGTAGTTATTGTTGCTGGAACTCCGTATCTAGAAATCCAACCGCGAAAAAAAGCTTTTGCTACGCTTATTGCAGTTTTGTCCGAAATCGGAAAGGCTTCAGGCCATTTTGAATATCTGTCTATAGCAGTCAAAATGTGGGTACAATTTTCAGAATGGGGTAAGGGGCCTATTAAATCAAGATGAACGTGTTCAAAGCGAGTTGATGGGAGAGGAAAAATTCCGTGTTTTGTAATTGTATGCCTGTGAATTTTGCTTTTCTGACAATCTAAACAGGACTTTGACCAATGATTTATTGTTTGATTCATTTTGGGCCAAAAGTATTTTTGAGTTATTAGTTTTCTTGTTGCACGAATTCCTGGATGAGACAAATTATGGAGAGAATTAAAAATTTGTCGTCGGAAATTTTCAGGCACGAAAGGTCTGGGATTTCCAGTAGAAATATCGCAGTAAATTAATTTATCGCAAAAATACTTTTACGTACGTTTTCGACTTTAAGTCTTCACTGGCGGGGGAGTGATGTAGCGGCTCCCAAATATTAACTTTTCCTATTTTCATTATAAGTTTTAATTTGTCTAATAACTATTCAATTCAAATATTAAAATTATTCATCTTATAAATATATAATGCTTATAAAATAATTATACATCATTCTAAATATAAATCATAAATAATATAAAATGTAAATATTTATCTATAATATATCAAGCACATATGTCTAACATTATATAATCTAGAATTGATATTTGACCACACACATATAAACAAAAATAACTTCAACATGTAGTATACACCAATTTAACCCTTCTGATAATTTGTATAAATAAATGTAATTAAAAGTTGATTTTACAATAAATAATTTGTTATCTGACTCCGCCTAGAATTCCATGCCACCCACACACACAACTGATGAATATAAAACTCCAATGTACGGTGGTAGTGTCTCTACACAGCAAGGAAAACATCCACTGGGCACACACAGCTGATGAATATAAAACTCCAATGTACGGTGGTAGTGTCTCTACACAGCAAGGAAAACATCCACTGTGCACACACACAGCTGATGAATATAAAACTCCAATGTACGGTGGTAGTGTCTCTACACAGCAAGGAAAATATCCACTGGACACACACAGCTGATGAATATAAAACTCCAATGTACGATGGTAGTGTCTCTACACAGCAAGGAAAACATCCACTGGGCACACACACAGCTGATGAATATAAAACTCCAATGTACGGTGGTAGTGTCTCTACACAGCAAGGAAAACATCCACTGGACACACACAGCTGATGAATATAAAACTCCAATGTACGGTGGTAGTGTCTCTACACAGCAAGGAAAACATCCACTGGGCACACACACAGCTGATGAATATAAAACTCCAATGTACGGTGGTAGTTTCTCTACACAGCAAGGAAAACATCCACTGGGCACACACACAGCTGATGAATATAAAACTCCAATGTACGGTGGTAGTGTCTCTACACAGCAAGGAAAACACCCACCGGGCACACACAGCTGATGAATATAAAACTCCAATGTACGGTGGTAGTGTCTCTACACAGCAAGGAAAACACCCACCGGGCACACACAGCTGATGAATATAAAACTCCAATGTACGGTGGTAGTGTCTCTACACAGCAAGGAAAACATCCACTGGGCACACACACAGCTGATGAATATAAAACTCCAATGTACGGTGGTAGTGTCTCTACACAGCAAGGAAAACATCCACTGGGCACACACACAGTTGATGAATATAAAACTCCAATGTATGGCCGGCCATATGAATAAAATATTCCCCACCAATGTCATTCTGGGCTGATGGAGGAAATCAACATATCAATGGCTCCTTCCTCCGGACTGTTTGATTTAAACACTTATCTCTTTTACCACATTTATTTATATCAACATAAACCCTTTTACAACCCCTATACCTTCGTTTTCTTAAAATACTTTAAAGCCTCTCCATAGGTTTTAAGGTTTGATTTAACTAGAGTTTTTAAATAGAATAAAGGCAGTGGAGGATTCAAGTTGTTTTTGTGGTATTGAGGAACAAACATCAAGACATCTACTGACCGATTGCCCAGAATTTCAAGATTATAGAATGAAGAATGAACTAGTTGTTTGTGAATTTAACGATTTGATTTCCGATAAAAAATCATATTTAAAGTTTAATTCACATTTTGTAAATAGATTCTAAACTTTCTACAAAATCTGGATCTCTAATGTTTTCATGTGTTGAATAATGTAAATAACTTATGTAAATAAACTTTTCTCCTTGTTTGGCGCAAATATCCCTTGCGGGATATAGCGCTTTGGAAATAAAATAATTGATAACTAGGGTTTATAAAGATATTTATAGGTTTTGTTTATATATCTTGAAATTTCCATCAATAATTGACAATATGACCCAGAATAAGTATATTGCTACGGCGTTTTATGGTTTCCACAAGTCCATATCTCAGAAGAAGGCCAAGTGACACTCACTCCTCACTTTCTTACTGCTACTCTTTTTGTGTTGTTTTTCTTGCTTCCCGCCTTTCTCTTTCTTATTTTTTTTCTTTTTTTCTTCTGTCTATATCGTTGTTTCCTTTGTCTCACTGCTTTGTTCTTATGCATACCTCTGGTGAATCCTGTATAGGGTCAGTGACCCTAAATAAAGACTTTTTGTTGTTGTTGTTGTTGTTGTATATATCTTAAAATACGTTTTTAAAAATTCAATGTTTGTCTTATGCTTTTTCGTTTTTAGGAGTTTATATTCTAGACTAGGAGTAGAGAACAAAGAGAGAGTCTTCATAAAATATTGGGATTATGTTTAATATTGTCTTCATAGAGGGAGGTTGTTGATATTGTCAAGAAGCTCCATCCAGATGGGACACCTGTCAATCATCCCTGGACCCGGGTGGGACCACAGGTGTGAGGGGTTCTCGGAAGCTGATCTGTAAATAAGGAAAACGGGACGGTGGCTGACGTCGCTCATTAGGATTATCTTTAACTTGGGGTAAGTTGTACTTTCTCTCTCTCCCTATAAATACCCCTTATAATAAATTAATTATTCCCAAACTTGCCCTTGCTTTATTTATCTCCGCGACAATATTGTGACAACGACAATCTCTCCATTTCCTATAAAAGAAGACACATAGGTCGAAAGCTTTTAAAGGCTCTTCTATCCAACTTATGTTTTCATAGGTTGTTGGTGTTTTGGTTAAAGGATAAAACTTCATAAAGGGTATGTAATTCTGATTGTAATTTTTATAATAATTTCTCCATGCACAAATTTTTTCCCGTCTACTTTGTATTTTAAATGATTTCAATTGTGATATTATAACACTGTGCGGCGCTGAGTTTGTGTATACAAAAATGTAATGCCTTGATAAAGGTTGGCGTTCAGTCAGCCGAAATATTGGCAAAATAAATCTTTTATTCAATCCAATATATGCCTTTTTTATTATCTAATGATTTAAGAATGGATTGCTTTATTTTCAGAACGGTATGTAGGTATATTATGTAATACTATGTAGAGGTATTCATTTATTATATTTTATAAATTTTTGCTTTAATTTACAAACACACAAAGAGATAGAGAGGACACATTTAAAAAATATTTCTGAAAATAGAGCAATCCATACTTAAATCATTAGATAGGAAAATGTATAGTAATGCCTTGATAAAGGTTGGCGTTCAGCCAGCCGAAATATTGGCAAAATAAATCTTTTATTCAATCCAATATACACCCATACCTCGCTTTGCGTCGGGGTTACGTTCTAAAAAAAAACACGACGCAAATTGAAACGACGCAAAGTGAAAATATGTGAAGGCGCAATCAAAAACAAAGGTGTTGCCATATTTTAGGAAAAAAAAAAAAAAAAAAATTAAAGACTCGAATCCAAAACAACGCAACTTCGAAAATCTAATGACGCATAGTGAAAATCAGTAAAAATTAAGCAGCGACGCAACTTCGAAAAAAACGCAAAACGAAACGACGCAAAGCGAGGTATTGGTGTATGCCTTTTTACTATCTAATTTTAAAATATATTTTTCTTAAAAAAAAAGGCCGTTAGAAGAGTTCTCAATTCTCGAAAGTCTATCATCTTGTTCATGGTTATAATGTGATAGAATTTATCTTAGCTGCAGAGTGGTAGAATGTCTACAAACATGGAGAGACTTTGTAACGAAACAAATAATTATCTTAGTAATGAAGATCATTTATTGGCTGGAAGTTGATTCAAAGAAGAACACAGCCACATTAACTAATTTATAATACAATATAATGCGGCTTATGATTGTAGAACGACATTTGAAAATTACCCCGCACGTGTTTCTTTTGAACGAAAAATTGAAATTTATTGGAGAAATAACGATTATTTCTAACCTTAGGGATGAAGTATGACATGGCATCTACCCGGTAAGCGGAACACTGTGGGTTCGATTCCCATCCCTGGACACTTTTATTTTTTCGTTTATCATTACTCTTCACAATTCATCCTTTCATACTTCATCCCTAAGGTTAGAAATAATCGTTATTTCTCCTTAAATTTCGATTTTATCGTTCAAAAGAAACACATTTGGGATAATTTTCAAATGTAGTTCTACATTAACTAATGGTTTATTTCAATTCCTGATGTTTCAGTGACTTCATTCCACACGAATTCCACACCATTCAGAGATGCCATTTTTATTTTTGATTTCAACACCTGATCTTTTTATCTTTTATTTTTTTCTTTCGTTTTTTTCATGTGTTAAGCGTATTTACGCAAGTTTGGCCTTAAATACCCATTTCTTGGTTTTTCAAGAAGCCACTGGGACCAAAAAATCTTTTTGGTCGCAGTGGTACAGCTTACTCCACTCTGACGAGCGCCAAAAAGCGCGAAACGCGTTCGTGGATGGCTTTTCTTGATTTATCAAGAAATTGGGTTGGCCAAATATCAGGGAACAGGTTAAATCGATGTTTAGTTGATTTCTGTTCCACCAGATGGCGCTCTGCCTTCTGTAAAGCACATGTGCTCCTGGTCAGGATATGCTATTTTTATTTTTTTTTATCATTCAGAGAGTGACAGGAAGTCACGTCGGGTGTTAAACTATTGGTTAATGTATCTAATATCTTAATAATTAACATTTATATGTAAAATAGACGGCCAGTTAGAGTTTTTTTTTATTTTTCTCAACGTTTCAACAAAAATCTTCTGTCTTCTAACTGGCCAAAGTATCTATTTTTCATAGAACTATGAATGCGCCGGCCAGGCAGCCTCTGTCTTCACGATAACATTTATATATTAAAATATAATAAATTTAAACCTTTTAACTCGTATGTTTATTTTTAGAAACTAAAACAATTTTCTAATGCTCTTACTGCATTCATAAAATAATGATAGGCCTGGCTCATCAGTGGTAAACCCTCTCAGCGGTTTCGCTAGTTTAATCTACCGTACCGTTGTAATATTGCATTTGCATAGACAAAATCAACTCTTCAGTATAATTACATAAATAAATTAAAACGAGAACGAAGAGGAGTTTCTTATATTTAATATTTGCGAGCTTTCGGACCGTGACGTCCTTCTACTGGCTATAGACTGGGAGATATGACCGACTATGTATAGAGCTAAAATAATTACAAATTTACATATTGAAAATTAATGGTATATACATCTAAATTAACATACAGCAGAGATTAACCAAGAATACATATTTACATCTGAATTAATATACAACGGCGTAAACTATTGTAATTGTGAGGGATAAGAAAGGAAGAATAAATAACTATGATTGTGATGTTTAAGGCATGATGACGGGTGGATGTGGATAATGTGCTATTTCAACAGGATATTGTATTTGCATGTTTTCCTTATTCACACCACTGATAAAACCTTCAATTATTTTATAATTGAAGTAAGGGCAGTTGAAAATATGGTTTTATTTTAGAAAGAAACAGACGTATCAAACATATTAGTTTACATTTATCATTACAGATGGCGCGCTCTCTAATGCATCATCTTAATTTTTATAAAATTTGTGACAACTACATTTACTGGAAATGTGTTTCTTTTCAATAATATCATCATATATAAAATGAAAAGATTTAAAAGCATGAATGTTTCTTTTATACATAATACAAACTTCTACTGCCCTTACTGCGATGAAAAAATAGGGAGGGCTTGGCTCATCAGTGGTGAACCCTCCCAGCGGTTTCGCCAATTTAAATTGGGATTAATCCACCAGACCGCTTCTCAGAGCTCTAATACTGTAATGGACAATTCTGCTTATATACGCAGCACTGAAGAATGGCGCGTTATTGCTTTGTGTTGATATCATCATATATTATATCTACAGACCTTACTGCAATGATACATGTTATAAAGCCAAATAGTTTATAATAGTGAAAGATATATGAAATTTAATAGGTTCTGCAGACTTTTTATTTTAAATAGACAGCTTCATGCAGCTTGAGGAGATACACTACTATGCGACTTGATTTACATCAATGTAAATAATTAATAAGTTACTTTAGGATATAACTCAACATTGTAAATAGCTCAACTTGATCAAATTTCTCTCTCCAAGATACTAATTATTACAGATAACTTCATCAACTTCCATCATTGCTTAACATATTGTAAATAACCACCTTGTGATTTCTTCTATCTGCTTATGTTGTTGCTTATTTGTTTAATGTATATGTTTATTCAATGCTCTTTTTCTTAATTGTTTACTTTCTTTTTGACAATTCTGTTACTTACTCTACTACAATTATTTTAAACTAGACGAATGGCCCGGGCAACGCCCGGGTTTTACCCGAGTGCGAATATATTTTAAAACGTTTTAATTCAAATACTATTCGTTACAATTATAAATTGGCGCCATGGATGTCACTCTTGTGAAACGTCCCGTTCCAAACTGTGTGTTTTTAAAATGTTTTAACTATATATAATATAACGGTATAAAGAAATAATGAGCCTATAGCCTAGTGGTCATGGCATCTGCCCGGTAAGCGGAAGGTCGTGGGTTCGATTCCCATCCCTTGACCTTGTATACATCTTGCTTCCTAGGGTTGCCTAGAGTGGCCGCTATAGACAGGGTGGTCTGTATAGACAGGTGGATGTATCACACAGCTGATAACAGGGTTGCCTAGAGTGGCCGCTATAGACAGGGTGGTCTGAATAGACAGGTGGATGTATCACACAGCTGATAACAGGGTTGTCTAGAGTTGTCGCTATAGACAGGGTGGTCTGTATAGACAGGTGTATGTATCACACTGCTGATAACAGGGTTGCCTAAAGTGACCGCTATAGACAGGGTGGTCTGTATAGACAGGTGAATGTAACACACTGATGATAACAGGGTTGCCTAAAGTGACCGCTATAGACAGGGTGGTCTGTATAGACAGGTGGATGTATCACACAGCTGATAACAGGGTTATCTAGAATGGCCGCTATATACAGGGTGGTCTGTATAGACAGGTGGATGTAACACACTGCTGATAACAGGGTTGTCTAGAGTGGTCGCTATAGACAGGGTGGTCTGAATAGACAGGTGGATGTATCACACAGCTGATAACAGGGTTGTCTAGAGTGGTCGCTATAGACAGGGTGGTCTGTATAGACAGGTGAATGTAACACACTGATGATAACAGGGTTGCCTAAAGTGACCGCTATAGACAGGGTGGTCTGTATAGACAGGTGGATGTAGCACACTGCTGATAACAGGGGTGTCTAGAGTGACCGCTATAGACAGGGTGGTCTGTATAGACAGGTGGATGTAACACACTGCTGATAACAGGGTTGTCTAGAATGGCCGCTATAGACAGGTGTATGCATCACACAGCTGATAACAGGGTTGTCTAGAGGGGGGGCAGGAGGTCACGTGTTCGCCAGGCAGCCAATGGGCGCGCATTCTATCCGTGAGCTTCAGACAGACAGACAGAATAAGGCAATTATATAAGTAGATAGTTTCACGCGCAATTATCCAGATCGGATATAACGTGTCTTAACTGGTAATAAATAAATGTTATAAGGTCTGTAGATATAATAATTTATGATAATATTTAAAAGAAACACATTTCCAGTAAATTTATTTCTTTACAAATTTTATAGAACAGATAAAAATATTTTAATTCAATTAATTTGATATTAAAATATCTATTGGAGGAATTCTTTCAGAAATAATTGGCATTTTTCAAAACCTTTTTTTTTGTAAATACTGAAATTTTAAAATATCATTTTTATATATTCATTTTGATATCATAATAACTTTATAATCATGAAATTGATTATCAATTTTCAGGATAATTTTGATTGTATTTTGGTTATATATTTAATCATTAAATAAAAAGACATATATTGGATCAAAATATCATTTATTTTACCAATATTTCAGTTGATTGAACGTCAACCTTTATCAAGGTATTATCAAGGTATTAAACTGTTATAATACCTTAATAAAGGTTGGCGTTCAGCCAACGGAAATATTGGTAAAATAAATGATATTTTGATCTAATATATGCCTTTTTATTTAAAGATTTATTTATGGATTGTTTTATTAAAAAAAATTATATATAATAATTTTATATAGTATTTTAAAAATTATATAGAGAGAGATGTCAATTAAATTTATTAAATATTAATATGTGTTGAAATAAAGTAGTCGTCTGGTTAAAATCCTCCGAAAAGAAAGGTGCGAAATCACTTCACATACAGAGCTAGCATAGATATAAAAAATATTATTCTTAAATATTTCTTTGAAATCTTAAAATGCATTAGGATATTAACAATTTTTCGTTTATTTTTTTTCTTTCAAATTGAAATATAGCACTTCATTTATATTCATTGCTTTAAATAATAAATAAAAAGTTATTGATGGTTTCCGAACAGCTTTAGAATTTCAACGGCTGGATTAGAATTGCCGCCATGTTTTCTATCAAATTATCGCTTGGTTTTCTTTCTTCCTTCAAACTTACATTCAACAGACATCGAACAAAAATTTTAATTTACTAATCGTTTCAAACTTTTGGTTGTTTAAAAAGTGAATAATATATTTTTTAATTTTTTTACCACCCACTATTTATAATTGATCAAAAGAGCTGTGAATATAAAAATAAGTGATGAATATTTTTTTATATATTTGAAAGAATAAATAAAATAATTCTTTATAAGGCAATAATGTGACATTTATATATAAGGGATGGAATCGTTTAAGCACGACTGTTTCTTTTATACATAAAACAAACTTCTACTGTCCTTACTGGACTGAAAAAATATTGGGAGTGCTTGGCTCATCAGTGGTGAGCCCTCCCAGCGGTTTCGCCAATTCAATCTACCAGACCGCTTCTTAGAGCTCTAATACTGTATTGGATCATTCTGCTTATATATGCTACACTGAAGTGTGGAATCTCTGAAATGTGATATTAATACTAACTATGGACATAAGATTTTAGGACTGTATAATTATGACCAAGTCCTTCCAATATTTTTTCCATCGCAGTAAGGACAGTAGAGAAAAGTTGCATTTTTATTTTCTCAACGTTTCGATAAAAATATTTTGTCCTTGTCAGGAAAAATAGAAATTAAAGCATTTTTAAATTAAATTTTATTGCCATCTATCGTTAAAATTTTACACAAATAAATTCACTGGCAATGTGTTTCTTTTAAATATCATCAAATATTAGCTCTACAGACCTTACTGCAATGATATGAGTTATTGAATGAGAGGGCTTGGCTCATCAGTAGTTTTGGCACACAAGGCGTTATATATAAAAATTATTATAGAGAATATATTTATAGAGACAAAGGTCGCCTCCCCCGTCAAAATAGACGTCAAAACCAGACGCCATCTATATAGAGAAGATATATATATAGAGAATAATTTTTAACATCTTGCCAAGTGCTTTTATTTTTATTTTCTGACGAGGACAAAAGATTTTTGTCGAAACATTGAGGAAATTAAAACCTTTTCTTGTCCGAAGTGTCTTTTACTTTAAAGAATTCTTATAAAAAATATTCATCACTTATATTTATATTCACAGCTCAATTAGAAATAGTGGGGGTGAGGTAAAAATTAAACAAATTTTATTCACTTTTTAAACAACCAAGAGTTTGAAACGATTAGTAAATAAAAATTTTTGTTCGAAGTCTGTTGAATGTAAGTTTGAAGAAAGAAAACCAAGCGATAATTTGATAGAAAACATGGCGACAATTCGAATATAGCCGTTGAAATTCTAAAGATGCTCGGGAACCATTAATAACTTTATTGTAAGAACTAGAAATGCCGTCTAGGCAACCTTTGTCTTGAACATCTAAGTAGAACGGCTACAGTGAGTGAGTCCCATGTCATAGCGAGATGTGTCCTGAGGAATCCAGAGTCTGGGGAGTTCACACCAATCACGCCAGCCTGCAAATAGACCGGGTGTTTGTCTAAGACATACTTAACGATCTCCTCCCGTGTTGTCCTCTCCTGGTGACAAACTTCTAGTGTTGCTTACAAATTTGCATAGATAGCTCCTTATCTTTGTGGCGAAGATTTATTTCTTGGGAGATTTTCTAGAGATGCTAAGGTTGGTGATCCCTAGAACGTCAGGTGGTATTGGAAGGTTGTGTCCACGGTTTGTCTTCATCTTGGCAATGGGGACAAGTTCTTTCAATACCTTTACATAATCTGCCTGAATCCCCTATCTTTGTGGTAACACCCATGTCTTCTTTCACCCAATAAAACCACTCAAGAGAATTGGGAAATAGAAAAGGACACATACACATTTATCCATCAATAGCCCTCTAATTTGCATAACTGATTTCTATTTTCATATTGGCCTTTATATGACGATGCACGAGGCAATTATAATTGGTTCATTCTTTGCTCCAATAAAATGTCTCCACAGAATGAAAGCCAATAGAACACTTCTATATAATTGGAAATGTAATTTGCATAGCGCTACTTATTTACATCTTGGCGTTCTGTAGGGTGGCACGAATTAATGCGTCCAACAACATCTCTATTGAAGACAACTAAACTAACGGTTACCTCATCGTTGATAGATAATTACATAAATACATATTTACATAACTTATGTATTTACATAATTCTATAGTGAATTGGCGAAACCGCTGGGAGAGGGTTCACCACTGATGAGCTAAGCCCCTCTATGGTGCCAACATATTTTCCTTGAAGTGAGGTTTGTAGAAATATTCTATTGTTTTAACACCCTCAAATCATTCTAAAGTTCCAAATTTATATAAGTTCGGATTGTTTCAACAACTGTAGTTCCAACAGACAATATAAACAAAATCTTGGTCACAAGTGAAATTGCTCTGGCGAGGTTCGGCTGTTTATTTAATCACCATTCTAGAAAATCTACGTTTTCTTCGTAGACCGCGAGATACGTGGTGTCGCTGGCGATTCTCCACCAAACCCTGCAGCGGTGGCGCCATGTACATAATGGTATATGGGAATGTTGCCGGGAGGAAATTAATCTATAAAAGCAGATTGTGAAGATTCCATTATGTCCCGTGTGGATCTCATGGAATAAAGTCCGCCCTAGGCTGAAGAGAGCCATTAGCCCGAAACTCACTTTGTCAAACCTGGTGTTGTGTTACCGACCCGAGGACGCTAGTTTGCAGCGACGGTCAATAGATGGCGTCTAGTTTTGACGTCTATTTTGACGGGAGAGGTGACCTTAGTTTTTATAGCATATTTTGGATCAAAAATAAAATAAACATTTTATTTAATATAAATGCCAATATTTCAATAGACTATACGCCTAACTTCGTCAGGGCTTTTCTTGTTTTTGAACTGCTTTGGTTCATCACGTGATGCCTTCACGCGACGATATATAAATATTTGCAACTCTGTGGGGATAAAATTTAAAATATATACACACAAAAAATATTAATAAGAATAGACTATATATGTACATTTATAAAAATTAAAAATAATATATGATTCCTAATAAGTATAATAAAATAATTTTAAATCGATTTGAACTGTAAATATAATGGAGGTATATATATAGAAGTATGGGGCGTCTCTCCCGTCAAAACAAACGTCAAAACCCGACGCTATTCATTGACCGTCGCCGCAAACTAGCGGCCTCGGGTCAGTGACAAAGCCACAACACCAACTAGTTTGCGGCGACGGTCAATGGATGGCGTAGGGTTTTGACGGGAGAGGCGCCCTATGCTTCTATGGATCAATTTCCTCCCGGCAAATTCTCCATATATATATATATATATATATACATAATTATTTTCAAATAAGAAGGCAGACTTCCCTCTGTGCACGTTTGCAAGTATTGACAAGTAGTCAATAAGATCATGTCTCTGGCAGATTCAGCGGCCTACTCTAAGCCTCCTCCCGTAGTTAGCCAATTTTGCCGCGAGTATATTATAATAGAAACGTCACCTCTCCCGTCAAAATAGACGCTACATTTTTAACAAAAGAGCTGACCCTTATATTTATATATCACAATATACTCCCGTTAAAATGTCAATCTATATATATATATATATATTATAGATTAGAATTTTTTTTGTGTGTTTGATTGTTGAAAGGAGGTGCAGTCGTGGAAAAGTAAAGATAATTATTTACATTTCAAGCAGATTTTTATTTTGAATCTCTTGAAGTAAAAATATACATATAAAATTATTTTTATCACAGGAATATAGAATTTATTAAATGAATTCTATAATCGTGATTTTCATTAGAAAAGGTAGGGTTAACTATACATTATTTACAACGACAATAATTAAAAGTGGTATGTTCTGAATATATGGTCAAAAATGCAGAACAGTCAATGAATGAAAATAAAAAATATGTTTTAAAAAAAAATAAAATATTTGCATTTTTAGATTATATATATATATATATATATATATATAGAATATATATATATATATATTCCGGCTATAGAGTTGACCTAGTTACTTTACCAGCTAAACTCCTCTTTGGCCGATTGTGAAGATTTCATGAATCCCTCTCATGGAATCAAAGCTCGCCTTGGACTGATGAAGGCCATTAGCCCGAAACCTTGGTCTCCACTTGGACGCTTCTCAATTTGCCAAAGCTGGTCTAGTGGATTTGTCACCGACCCGAGTCCACTATTTTGCGGAGACAGTCAACAGATGACGTTGATGGGAGAGATGTCCTTGATTTTTATAGATAGTCCTGTTGGAGGTTACGGAGTCGTAACCGCTCCTGCACTGAAGCCACGGTACACAGGATGTTGACCTTTGTTTGAATTCTCCAAACCTGGAGCCGTGTCTGTGTGTTCTATATATCTATCAGGGAAATGCATTGTTTGGGTGAAGTTTTAAAGGGAGAGGTATCTTTTTTCGCAAATGAATATCATCCTCCAAATGGAATTAAAATATACAAGTATCAGAGTCATCAATCAATTCTTAATTCTGTCACCGTTTTGCTTTTGTAAATGGAATAGATACTCAAATATGGCCATTTCTTATAAGCATCGGTTGTTCAGTGGCGAGAATGCTCGCCTGCCACGCGGGGCGGCCCGGGTTCGATTCCCGACCGATGCATTTTTTTTTTTTACAATTTTTAAAACTCACTTATATATTATACAAGAATGACATCCACGGCGCCAATTTATAATTGTAACGAATAGTATTTGAATAAAAGCATTTAATCGGGTAAAACCCGGGTGTTGCCCGGGTCATTCGGCTAGTCACTATATATACAAGAGGAATTCAAATAAAAAACCATAATTTGGTCAAATATTTTATTTTTTAAGATGGTCTAGACGACGAACGAGTGTTCTAGACCGTTGGTTTTCAACCGCTACAACCCGGGATCGAAGCCCGCATTTGGCACTTTTTTTTCTAATAAAAAAAAAAAATGCTCCAATGGCCTTCCGATTCTTGCAAAAATCCAACCTTACCAGTGAGTGCAAGTAACCAAATGGAGCTCTGGCACATTTGTAAGGGTAAAAGTCGAACTGCTTTCTACATATATAGACATGTGGTGTACTTACAGTAAAAGGCAGTCACAAGCTACTTCCCATTATCATTATCATGGTTTTTTATTTATCATATTTAAAGTTCAATTCATTTTGTAAATACATTCTAAACTTTCTACAAAATCTGGATCTCTAATATTTTCATGTGTTGAATAATGTAAATAACTTATGTAAATAAACTTTTCTCCTTGTTTGGCGCAAGTATCTCTTGCTGGATATAGCGCTTTAGAAATAAAATAATTGATAATTGATAATTATGATGGCTTCTTCCACGTGTACTAAGGATAATAAAAAATAAATATTTACGATAACAACTTAAATAACCCCATTATTTTCAAATGTAGCCCCCTCAACAATCTCTACACATTTAACCATATTTCAGGGACTACATAGTTTTTAAAGGATCCTTTATCCAATAACACGCCATTTATATATAGGGAATGAAATCATTAAAGTACGATTATGTCTTTTACACAGGGCTCTGGCATATTTATAAGTTAAGAAAAAGGTATCTCCTATATCGTGCAACTGAAAGTTGCTGATGGCTGGCGCCATCTATCGGAATAAATATCAACTATTCTCGTTGATTTTTAATTATTCCAGAATTGGCCAAATACCCATTCTTGATTAATCAAGAAAAGCTAACCACGGACGCGTTTCGGGCTGTTGGCCCTCATCAGCGTGGTGCAAGCTGTACCTCAATGACCAAAAAAAAATTGGTCATTAAGGCATCCTGAAAAATCATGAAACGGTAGTTAAGGCCAGAATTGCGTGAGGACGCTACACAATGTGAAAAAATAGTACAAATGTAACATTGTACTGGGATAAGGTGCATAAATTAAATATTTTAAAAATATATTTTTGGTCGTTGAGGTACAGCTTGCACCACGCTGATGAGGGCCAACAGCCCGAAACGCGTCCGTGGTTAGCTTTTCTTGATTAATCAAGAATGGGTATTTGGCCAATTCTGGAATAATTAAAAATCAACGAGAATAGTTGATATTTATTCCGATAGATGGCGCCAGCCATCAGCAACTTTCAGTTGCACGATAAGGAGATGCCTTTTTCTTAATTTATGCACCTTATCCCAGTACAATGTTACATTTGTACTATTTTTTTCACATATTTATAAGTGTAAAGTCGAACTGCTTTTCACATGTGTAGACATGTGGTGCACTTACAGTAAAAGCAGTTACCAACTTTTCCCACCATGATTATCATGGCCTGTACCACGTGTACTAGGAATAATAATAATGAAAAACACATGAAACATAAACTTCTATTGTTCTCACTGATATGTAAATATATTCGAATTCTACACCGCTTCCTTAATTTCTGAACTTAAGACATATTTCAAATATATTTTGAGGAAGTCAAACAAATATTAATGACATGGAGTAATGTCAGGGGAGTAGGGAGGATGAGACAATACCTCGCAGCAAATATCTTTTGAAGTTCGGACCTCTGTGTGATGTTGCCATGGAGAACTTCCTTTGTATTATTACATAAATAATTTCATATGCAAATTCCACAGCACGTAATTTTTCTTTTTGTTTCAAAATGAAATAAAATTTCCTACTCTACTCTATGTGAGGGAAAGATTATTGGGAGAACCTGGCTTCAGTGCAGCGTATATAAGCAGAATCGTCCAATACAGTATTGGAGTTCTGAGAGGCGGTCTGGTGGATTGAATTGGCGAGACCGCTGGGAGGGTTCACCACTGATGAGCCAAGCCCTCCCAATATATTTTTTAAACGCAGTAAGGGCAGTAGAAGTCTGTATTTTGTATAAAAGAAACATTCGTGCTTTTAAATCCTTTCATTTTATATGTATAGATGGCGCGTTATTGCTTTGTGTTAATTCTGGCTTATCTATGATGAAATCTTCCAGATTAAACTGGCGAAACCGCTGGGAGGGTTCATCACTGATGAGCCAGGACCTCCCAATAATTTTTCATTGCAGTAAGGGCAGTAGAATTATTTGTGAAAAGAAACATTCGCGTCTTAATGTCTTCATTCGTTATAAAAAAAAAAGTTAAAAGAGATCTGATCCTGGATTGCTTGTTGATTTTGTTAATCGTAAAAGACAGTAAGAAAATGTTAAATACAGTAGAAATACCTCCCTTTAATGGACAACACTTAGTTACAGAGCCAAAGTGTCCTTTAGGGAGAGGTCTCCTCTTACCGGAAAGTTGCTAAATAGTAAAAATGGTAATTTTGCAAATGAAAACTGTCCTTTGTAGAGAGGTGTTCGCTAAAGGGAAGTTCTACTGTATATGTAAATAGAAGATTTTGCGCTGATAGTTAAAATAATGATTAATTAATTCATATCTTTTTTGGCACAGATTTTTCATTTTAAATATTTGTTACTCTGACTGAGTCACAGTCACTACTTAGGACTTCTAGAATCCGCGGGTATAGTTTTGTAACACCTACTTGACACCATATATATATATATATATATCTTTAATTAAAAAGGCATATATTTGATCAAAAAATTATTTATTTTACCAATATTTCAGCTGGCTGAACGCCAACCTTTATCAAGGTGTTATAACATTTTTAAGTATATCTATATATATATATTCTCTATATGCAAATATAAACATATATATATACTCTATATACTATACAAATAAATAAATATATACACTATAGAACAACGTTTAACAAGTTTTACCGCAAATGTTTCTTTTTACAAAGCGAAAAATCGTAATTTTAATCATTTAAGGAGAAATAACGACTATTCCTATCCTTAGGGATGAAGTATGAAAGGATGAATTGTGGAAGAGTAATGATGAACGGGAAATAAAAATGTCCAGGGATGGGCACACAGGGATATTTTTATTTTTCCGTTCATCATTACTCTTCACAATTCATCCTTTCATACTTCATCCCTAAGGATAGAAATAGTCGTTATTTCTCCTTAAATAATTAAAATTACAATTTTTCGTTCTGTAAAAAGAAACATTTGAGGTAAAACTTGGTAAACGTTGTTCTATAATCATACCCGTATTATATAATGTAATATAAATATATACTATACAAATAAAGTTCACCTCTCACGTTATAAACACCGTCAATAGATGGCGATTAGTTTTAACGTCTATTTTGACGAGAGAGGGGACCTATATTTTTTAATAGAAACCTTTTTGGCCCTAAAGTAATAGCAAGCGATCGTTGGTTACACCCATGGACAAAATTGAAGGAAGTTGTACCATTTACCATATATATCGGGACAATAACTCTGAAAGATATTACAGTGACTTTTATTAGAAGACACGCGAGATAACCAATATACACTCATGGACAAAACTTAAGGAAGTTGTACCGTTTAGCATGTATATCGGGACAATATCTCTGAAATATATTACAGTGACCTTTATTGAAGACACGCGAGATAACCAAGTGTGTGAACAACCTCTGTCTCCTCTTCAAAAAACAAAAACAAACATGCCCATCCCTGGACACTTTATTTTCCCGTTTATCATTACTCTTCACAATTCATCCTTTAATACCTCATCCAAAAGGTTAGAAATAATCGATATTTCTCCTTGAAATAAATTTTGAATTTTCATTGAAAAGAAATACATGCGGGATAGTATTTGAAAGGTCGTTTTTACAAAAACAACCATAAAAAAAAAAGACGACCGACGACCTCAAAGAATTTCCACTTCCTAAAGTTTTGTCCATGAGTGTCATTAGTCCAAATATTCACGTAAAGAGAGAAAGTTTATGTTGGTGAGATCACCAAAGTTGTGACGTAAAGATCTCAGTGGGAGAAGGAGAAATCTTCCACCAGCTTGACGCAATAATGGGACAAACGATATTTTATCTTCTTTCTGCTTTCTATTCTGTTTCTTATTTTCCCAGCCGACGTCTTAAATCTACATTCACTCACCACATACATCACGGGGTTATTCCTACTTGCTTCACACCCCGATATAACGTTTAGCGTTATTTGAACTGCCCTGTTCATGTGACAATTGACAGAACTAACTCTGTAATGTCATTGTGTAATGTAATTGTGACCTATAAATGCATTACAGAAGACAGTTCTAAAACTATATTTTTTTAACAAGGTGTTTGTATATAAAAAATAGTACAAATGTGATATTGTACTGGGATAAGGTGCATAAATTAAGAAAAAGGCATCTCCTTATCGTGCAACTGAGAGTTGCTGATGGCTTGCGCCATCTATCGGAATAAATATAAACTATTCTCGTTGATTTTTAATTATTCCAGAATTGGCCAAATACCCATTCTTGATTAATCAAGAAAAGCTAACCACGGACGTGTTTCGGGCTGTTGGCCCTCATCAGCGTGGTGCAAGCTGTACCTCAACGACCAAATCCTGAAAAAAATCATGAAACGGGTAGTTAAGGCCAGATTTGCGTGAGAACGGGAAAAGGTGTTTATATATTGTATCAAAGTATGTATTATATTTTATAAACATATTATTATAATTTCTCTATTGATATTCATATTATTTATAACACATTATTGACTGTTATCAAATTACGAAACTATTTTAGACGCGTAATATTCTTTTTAAATAAAACAAATTTCTACTGTCCTTACTGCAATGGAAAAATTAAAGGGAGGGCCTGGCTCATCAGTGGTGAACCCTCCCAGCGGTTTCGCCAGTTTATTCTACCATACCGCTGTTATATTGAAATTTTTGAAACTTCCTTTTATAATGATACTGATGCTTGACTCTTCGAATGGGTATTTTAGATGAACTATGGACATAAGCTTTTAGGAAAGCAGAATTACATATAATTATAAATATATAATATGCTTCTTAAAAAGAATATTACGCGTCTAAAATAGTTTCGTAATTTGATAACAGATGGCGCGCTAGTGCATCTTAATATAATTGTTGACTGTATTGACTCATCCATTGATGAGCTCTACTCTTTCCCAGCAGACACCATCAACAAGCTTTACAAGCTTGATACCCTAATATGATTGAGTGAAGATAAGAAAGAAGAAGAAGATATTATTTATATTTTGATACTCTGGAAACTTCACTCATTGCTTATCTTGTATCTTATAAATTTCAGTTGATGCGCTTGTCTTAAATAAATTGCTGTGTCATCCTGAAGTTTGCATTTCCTATTTTTCTACGCTACAAGATATGGCGTGCTATTGGTTTATATTAATGTATTCCCAACTGGCCTTGTTCTTATTGTTTGCGGAAGAGCATTGCTCGATGCAAATATTTATATGTAATTCTACTGTCCTATAAGCTTATGTCCATAGTTTGTTTGAATACCATTTCTAAGATTCCACCCTTCAGTTTAGCATATATAAGCAGATTGATCCAATACAATATTAGAGCTCTGAGAAACGGTCTGGTGGATTAAATTGGCGAAACCGCTGGGAGGGTTCACCACTGATGAGCCAAGCCCTCTCAATATTTTTTTATCACCGTAAGGACAGTAGAAATTTGATTTATTTTTGAAAAGAAACATTCGTGTCTTAATGTCTTCATTCGTTATATATATATATATATATATATATATATATATATATATATATATATATATATATATATATGGAGTGTTTTTGCTTTGTATTAATTATAAAATATGCAGTCAGGATGTAGGCAAGGAATATCAAAGAAATACACAGGAACTATACACAAGAAGATCGATAAATTATATAATTTTACTTATCCCAAGTATTCATGGTACAGACCATGATAATCATGAAACTGTTTTACTCTAGTTTTCTTGAAAATAAGAGATACTTCGGCCATGTATCTGATACATTTATAACAACAACAACAACAACAAAAGCTTTATTAAGACCTCTTAGTCTTATACAGATTCTCCAAGCAGAAATAGAGGATACATACAGGAAAAACAGTGATAGAACATAATGATAACATGATATTTATATACAGTAAAAATTATATAAAGACAATCAAGCTAATAGATTAATCTGGGCAAATTGGAGTGATACATTTATAACACCTTGCTTAATTTATATTTTTTACTGACGAGAACAATATATTTTTGTCGAAATGTTGAGAAAATAAAAACAATTTACAGGTCGAAGTGTGGGTTATTTGTAAGAACAATGAATTCCGGCACCAGGCAACCTCTATCTACAAGATGTTATATTTTAGGTGTACTACATGGCTACATATGCAGAAAGCAGAGTTTTACACTTACAAATGTACCAGAGCCCTGTTTGGTTACTTGTACTCATTGGTGAGGCTGTGAAGTACTTTATAATTTGGAAAAAAAAAACATCTTGAAGGTGGAGGGGTGACATACAGAGTCGGTATTTCGACAAACATAGGGTCGAATCCCGCATTCGGAACTTTTTTTTCTGATTCAATTCCCAAATGGACTTATATTTATTGCTGTATTGAGAGAATTCTCAACACCAAATGTTTATCAGGAAGCTACACATTGACCAACTTTACATACTTGTAAAAAACCAAGGCTTAGAATTGTGTTTTCTTTCTATATCGGGGCGTTTTTTGCCACTCATTAATCATAGACCTTTAAAAAAACATATTTTTTTAGATAACGTTTTGTGTGTAAAAATATAAAAGTAGAATATTTAGAAATAAAATTCTAATATATTATTAATCTTAACCTTCTTGTGTGTAAATTGGCTAGATAAATGTAAAATGACAAATTACACTGCACTTCTTTATTTATACTCATGGACAAAACTTAAAGAAGTTGTAGCTTTTACCATGTATATCGGGATACAGACAATAACTCTGAAATATATTACAGTGACCTTTATTGAAGACACACGAAATAAACTAGTGTGAACAAAATTGCCTCTGTCTTCTTCCTCTTCTTTAAAAAAAAAAAAACCACAGACGACTGGTGTGTCCATGAATGTAAATACACGGCAAGCTTACGAGGATTGACTCCTCCTCAGGTGTTGTATGTAAATATGTCCCCCACACAGGGAGACTACCCAGTATCAGTACAGTCATAAATAAAATGCTCCAATGGCCTCCGATTCTTCCAAAAAGTCCAACCCCACCAGCGAGTGCAAGTAACCAAACGGGGCTCTGGCACATTTGTAAATGCAAAGTCGAACTGTTTTTCACATGTATAGACATGTGGTACATTTACAGTAAAAGCAGTCGCCTACTTCTACCCACCATGATTATCATGGCCTGTACCACGTGTACTGGGGATAAGCAAAAGAAAAGTACAGTCATCAATATGTTTATTTTTAGAACAGTTGATTATCTGTTTACAGATTTGTGCGCTCCATAAAAATATATTTTTAAAAACTGAAACGGTTTGTTTTTAATCGAACTATTACTGCGACCGAAAAATAATGGGACGGCCTGACTCATCAGTGGTGAACCCTCCCAGTGGTTTCGCCAGTTTCACGATCTACCAGAACACAGGAAAGTGTGGTACCGATATTGTGCGTTCTTAAATAGCTGCCGCATCCTGTACACGGGACACTATGGCACTCTACCGTGTTCTACATGGGTAGACCAGTAGCGCATTGACAGTATAAGGTTGTCACTATCTACCACTATCTACCATTTGTAGAACATATTTACATATAAATTCCATCCGCTCCCCAGCAATGTCAGCGACAATACTCCACAGAAGATTTTTTTGCTTATTCCTAGTACACATGGTACAGACCATGATAATCATGATGGGTAGAAGTTGACGACTGCTCGACTTTCCACTCACAAGATTTACCACAGCCGTAAATTAGGAGACAAAAAGTTGCATAATTACTCGGTGGACCAATCCGACAGCAGACGTCACAATGTGGCAAACTTGTTTCCTTTTTGCAATTAATTTTATACATACAGCTACACTGTTAAATTATTGTTATATAAAGATTCTGGGACACTTTATTGTTATTTGAAACTCCACAACATAAATTCCAATGTCGCTGTGGTTCTCTTGTTTCAGTAAATATACCAATCTGTGAGTAATTGAAGTTTATATCAAATATATGGATAGTGTCTTTAGCCAATATGGAAATATAGATTTAAAAAAAAGGCATCTCTTGATTATGCAAATAAAAGTTGTTGATGGCTAGCGCCATCTGTCGGAATAAATATCGACATTACTCTTCACAATTCATCCTTTCATACTTCATCCCTAAGGTTAGAAATAATCGTTATATTTCCTTAAAATAAATTTCGATTTTTCGTTCAAAAGAAACATATGCGGGATAATTTTCAAATGTCGTTCTACAATTATAAGCCGCATTATATTGTATTATAAATTACTTTATATAATATTTACAAACGGAAAAATATGTCCAGGGTAGCCTAGTTGACATGGCATCTGCCCGGTAAGCGGAACACTGTGGGTTCGATTCCCATCCCTGGACACTTATTTTTCCGTTCATCATTACTCTTCACAATTCATCCTTTCATACTTCATCCCTAAGGTTAGAAATAATCGTTATTTCTCCTTAAAATAAAATTCAATTTTATCGTTCAAAAGAAACACATGCGGGATAATTTTCAAATGTTGTTCTACAATCATAAGCCGCATTATATTGTATTATAACCAAACTAAACTAATCGTTGCTTTTTTAATTATTCCAGAATTGAACAGATACTCTTCATGAAGAAAAAAAAAAGTTTCAATTTCTCCTGGATTGTGAACGAGTCAAACTTCACAAGTGAGTGTAGACAACCAAACGGAACTCTGGCACACTTTTAAGTCCGAAAAGTCGAACTGCGCCTTCTAAATGCGTAGACATGTGGTTTACTTACTATAAAAGGTAGTCAATAACTGTTCACTATGATTATAATGGCCTGTACCACATGTATACTTGGGATAAGTAAAAAATTGATGAATGTGATTCGAAAAAAGTCTGGATTTCACCAAGTGGATGATTTTTACCCGAATGTATAGTTAAAAATAAAGGTTTTATTTTGGAAATCAAAATTCAAATTAAATTGTGACTTCTATAATAAATCTGTTAAAACATGCGCAATTACTAATTCAACTTGGCTTCTAAAACACAACTCCCTAAAATTTATCATTTAAAAATATCTGTATATATAGGAATTACAAATTCAATGGAATTTTTCCTTCCTTCAATAAACTTCAACAATACTTACTGTATCTTTACCAAATATAGAATCTCTTTTAATCTTTTGGACAGAAGTGTAAAGGTAAAATATCGTCTCAATTTGCATATTTTCCAATGTGAGGGAGAAAGGCTACACTCCCGTTAAAACTATAGGTCGTCTCTACAAACTGACGGACTCGGGTTGGTGACACAACACCAGATTTGGGAAATTCAGAACATCCATAATGGATTCGGCTTTCGGCCGTCGAGGGCGGGTATGGAATATTTAGTAATTAAATTTATTCCTACGCTTATTCTAAAATTTGTTTTAAAAACGGCAAGCTTTCAGCGTTAGCTCTTCATCATGCCATTCAGATGCCTGATGAAGAGGTAACACTCGAAAGCTATATATTTTGCTAAAACAATAAGAGAAGTATTTTGCAAATCCACAAGGTAATAAGACACCAAATCTCCAAATTTATAAATAGTGTGTGACATTTAGGTATCAACGTTGACGTCACACACTATTTATATCAAAATTCGAAACTATTATAGACGCGTATGATTCTTTTTTTTAAATAAACAATTTCTACTGTCCTTACTGCAATGGAAAAATTAATGGGAGGGCCTGGCTCATCAGTGGTGAACCCTCCCAGCGGTTTCGCCAGTTTAATCTACCATACCGCTGTAATATTGCATTTTTCGATCTTTCATTTTTATATATTTGGAGATTTGGTGTTTTATTACCTTGTAGTTCTATAATCCAAATTGTAACCTTTCATATTATGCAAATCGACGTATGCCCGAAATAATGACGGAATGTAAAAAAAGTTGCATAATTCAACACAAGAAAAACAATTTTAACCCCACGGAGTTTAATTACAGAAGAACACAACGCCCCCTAACGGAAACCAATACTGCTAACAAATGGTTAATAAGATCCCGGAGTCCTCTTTCTGATTTGCATACCTGGATTTTACAGACGATTGTTATCTGGATGTAACTGTAGAATACCTTTATACTTTTTCTTTAAAGATGACACTTCGGCCAGTTAGAGTTTTATTTTATCAATGTTTCAACACAAATATTTTGTCTTCATCAGAAGAAATAAATAAAATATAAAGCATTTGGCAAAGCATTAAAAATTGTTCTGAGGTTACAAGGGCGTTCTCACGTGATTTTTCAAATTTAGTACAACATCTAAAGTCAAAAACAAATATTAAACTCGTCAAAGACTATGATCTTGGAAATAAATATATATTAAAAAAATTATATTAAAAAATAAACAATAATATTCGTTCTTATTTACATATGCACACATATATATATTAAAAATAATAAAGGCATATCCTGACCAGGAGCACATGTGCTTTTCAGAAGGCAGAGCGCCATCTGGTGGAACAGAAATCAACTAAACATTGATTTACATATATGTATATGTGTGAAAAAAAAAAAGATGAAAAATTGAAAATAGAAAATACCCATTTCTTGGTTTCTCAGGAAGTCTCTTGGACCATATTTTTGGTCGTTCGATCTACAGCCTGCACTACGCTGACGAGGCCAATAGACCGAAACGCGTTCGTTTTTGGCTTTTATTGATTTATAAAGAAATTGGGTTGGCCAAATACCATGGATCAAGTTAAATAAACGTTTAGTTGATTTTTATTCTACTGGATGGCGCTCTGCAATATACGTATATACACTCATGAACAAAACTTAAAGAAGTTGTACCTTTCAGCATGTATATCGGAATTCAGACAATAATTCTGAAAGATACACTCATGAACAAAACTTAAAGAAGTTGTACCTTTTAGCATGTATATCGGGATTCAGACAATAATTCTGACGGTAAATAATGTTGTAAATCTATATCAATTTGTAAATAGCAGAGAGAATTATCATAAGTTTAAATATTTTTGTAAATACATTCATGATTTTCTTTCAAACCTGAAAGGTTCAGGTTCCTAATATATATATATATTTTTCTCTTTTTATTTCGATTACTTTTTTTTTTGTAAAAATTTTATAACTGTTTCTGTTTAAAAAATGTAAATCGACGCAATTATCCCTAGCCGGGATATCGAGTTTGTGTGTGTTGAAATAAATAAATAAGACAATAACTCTGAAAGATACGCTCATGGACAAAACTTAAGGAAGTTGTACCTTTTAGCATGTATATCGGGATTCAGACAATAACTCTGAAAGATATTAGAGTGAATTTTATTATGAAGACACACGAGATAGCCAAGTGTAAACAAAATTGTATCTGTCTCCTTCAAAAAAAAAAAAAAAAACAGACAACCGGCGATATAATAGACTTTCAACTTCCTTAAATTTTGTTTATGAGAGTAACAACATTTTATATATTTAAGAAATCATTTAAAAAAAGAAAATATAAAAGAAAACAAAATATTATGTGATAAATATTTGAAAAAATCAATTTAAAACGAGAAATTTCCCTACTGATAACAAAAATACCCTTATTGAATTCAAAAAATGTCTTTATTCAATATGAAAATGTGTCCCTAATAAAATCACAAAGATATGGAAGCCTGGACTAACTCCAAATATTATCCCAAACATCGCCGTGGAATGGATTTTCCAATTCTCGCGGCGACACTTCCCGACATCGGAATATTTGATCGATTTTATTGAAACATTAGAAACCCATTGCGGCCACACGGATATCTCACCTTAATTCTAGTATCAGTATTATGATAATCATGGCGTAGCTGCAACAGTTTGTACTGGAAGTTTATGTGGATTTTATTCAGAGATTTATAAGGTCTCAGAGTACATGTTTGCCCTGTAGTACGGTGTCGTGAGCCCCGAGCCGCTACGGTAACCGTGAACAGGGAACTCTGAATTGTGGCTAACTAACAGGGCAATGTCACCCCCCCCTTTCCATGGAGTTAAACCTATGATAATTCTCTCTGCTATTTACAAATTGATATAGATCTACAACATTGTCTGTTGTCTAGCGGTGAAGAAGAGTGGGCATTCAAGCAGTAGATGTCTTGTTTATAACTGTTTCTGTTTAAAAAAATGTAAATCGACGCAATTATCCCTGGCCGGGATATCGCGTTTTGTGTGTTGAAATAAATAAATGGAGTGGACAAGACACCATCATAAGGTCTCAGAGCCCTGTTTGGTTACTTTAACGCTCGGATGGAGAAAGTAAACAATCGGTAATGGAAACAATTTAATTTGAAAAAGATTGTGCGGGTTGGAATCAGGTTTGTTGTTTCTTTACCTTCCTAAAACCACAAGATTACTTTTGACACAGATCCTAGTATACGTAGTACAGGCCATGATAATAATCTTCTTCTTTTTCTTATCTACACACTGGGTGAAGTAGAATGTGTCTGCCTTTGTCATTAAGACTGTGAGCACTATTCAGTGGCAGGCCGACTTAGCTCTAAAAGAAATGGCCGCCTCTGACATGAGGAACAGACACCATGTGCAGCCACTCCTAACATGGAGTACAGACTCATCCTGTATCCCTGGATTAGGAGCCCTTACAGGGTACTATCAGCCAGGCCAGCTGAGCCAGGTTTGTTAGCAAGCTTGTTACTGCTCCCCCTCCTCCTTTTTCATCCGGGCTTGGGACCGGCAAAGGCGGAGTTATGATAATCATGGTGGGTAGATAGCGACTGCTTTTACTGTAAATGCGCCACATGTCTACACATGTGGAAAGGGCAATTCGACTTTGGTACACTTACAAGTGTGGTAGAGCCCTGTTTGGTTTCTTGCAATCACTAGTGCGGTTGGACTTATGCAAGAATGAATTAAACAATTATTTCCATAAGAAAAAAGTTACCAATGTGGGATTCGTTCCCAGGTTGTTTCTGTCTAAATTTGACGGTTTATACTAACTCCCACCAAACCTCTACAAAACGACCATCTCTATCAAAGTCTTGACATTTGTCCAACATAATCCGTAATATAATGTATCGTTTTTGATGGTCACTGCCATCTATCAGAAAAACTAACATACTCTGTTTATATAATGTTTTATCTCGAGTCTTCTTCTTTCTTATCTCCATTCAATCATATCAGGGTATCAAGCTTGTAGAGCTTGTTGATGATGTCTGCTGGGGATAAGTAGAGCTCATCAATGGATAAGTCAATACAGTCAATGATGTGGTTTGGGGTTGCCACTTAGTATTAAAGTTGAATGAGTTGAGCTATGAAACTCACCCACCATATTCGCCCGACATATCGCCTACCGACTACCACTTTTTTAAGCACCTCGCCAACTTCCTGGGTGAGAAATGCTTTAAAAACCAAGGTGATGCCGAAACGACCTTCAATGAATTCATTGCCTCTAGAACTCCAGATTTTTATAAAACTGAAATATACCAGCTCTTGTTGGCAAAGATGTATCGATGCCAATGGTTTTATTTTGATTAATAAAGGTTTGCTTGTAACGAGTTATTGCTAGTTGTCACATCGGCCATTATATTAGCATAAACCCAATACATAGTGAGGAAAACCTTGGAACCATTCTGGAAATAATATTTTCTAATTTGTACAATGCATCTTTTGACTATCTGGTCAGGCATGTCGAGGTTTTACTTGAACCTCAGGTCTGCCCCTGGACCACAACGGCAAGAAACTCGACCAAAAGCCAGTCCAGGAATTCCCTTCTCACGTTGGGCATCAGCTTCTCTCCACATTCTTTTGACTCTCTGATAATGGGAAATCTCTAATACTCAATTAAACCCTTTTCCAATCTTCCAATCCATTCCAAAAGTCGATTACAAATACGTCAAAAATGTAATTTGAAAAAAAGTTTAAATATAAATAAAGTTATAAAAAACAATCTAACCTAATCTTTTTCTTTTAAAACCTATCATTTTACACACTTCAAAAATCTTTTTCTAACTTTTTTTGTTTGTTTGTTAAACGCACGAAATTGCTCTTTAATTTAAACAACGTCCTCTTTTAAAAATAAAAAATCAAAAATTAATAAAAAATGGAAATCGCCAGCTGTTCACTTAATAACTAATCAATATCATCAATATCAATAAAAATGATTCTGTCACTCGAGAAATTCCCTAATTATCAATGATTTCAGTTAGCCCGCTCTGTGAAAGTAATTATTCCTTCTTTTTTTATTTTTGACTATGGCCAACCCTTATTTTAATCTCTTCCAATGTAAATTTACCTTTTAAGCTCCTGTCAATTCTTTTGTGTGTGTGTGTATTTAAGATTATTTTTACAAATTTATACGTTATATATATGTTTTAAATAATAATGAAAAATAATTTAAAATATTTAACTTTTTTTTTTTCGGAAAATAGAATGTTTGCACGGTTTAGAATGTTGAGCAAACATCAAAATTTAATTTTAAAATTTTTAAATTAAGTTATTCTCATTAATTTTTTAAAGTAGTTTTTTTTTTTGTCCACCAGAATCTTGTGTGGAAAAAAATACATAGATATTTATCACAAAGCAATAACGCGCCATCTATACATATAGAATAAAAGGATTTAAAAGCACGAATGTTTTTTTTTTATACATAATACAAACTTCTACTGTCCTCACTGCGATGAAAAAAAAAATTATTGGGAGGGCTTGGCTCATCAGTGGTGAACCCTCCCAGCGGTTTCGCCAATTTAATCCAACAGACCGCTTCTCAGAGCTCTAATACTGTATTGGATCATTATCCCTAAATTTACCATAATATACGAAAACCCTAGTTCATAGAAAATATTTGCTTCTAATTTACATATGTTAAATACCAAATTTGATCTAGTATGTAAATATATCAATTCTAAAATATATTAAAAACACAGCTGATATTATGTAAATTATATAATGTACATATAACTTGCCATAGCATAGTTTAATTTTGTATCAATTTTGCTGTAGAAGGAAGTTATCCCGAAAGCTCGAAAAACGTTTAATTCAAAAAGATACTCATTCTTAGACGTTTATTATCTAAAAAAGGTATTTATATGTGTAGGTGAATTTATTTCCTTATGGTATATCCATTGGTAAAACTAATCATAGATTTAAGGGTTGGTGTAATGGTCAAATATCATTAATCTTAGAATAATTCTCTGTGATTATTGGATTATTTCCATAAATTGACGATAGATGGCACTAAAGAATAATGATATTTCTTATTTTGTCTATTTATTAATGAAGATATAAAACATTGTCGTGTGTTATTTATAATTATTAATTACACAACTCACAGACATTTTTACACATAATATAACAACAACAAATATATAATTCTTTGATAGTAAATATAAACATTGGGAAACATAACAAATAATCTTCTGCTATGTATTTATTGTGAATATTACTGTGGAACATTCGAAACATTTTCCATATTATTCTAATCAAATATATTCCTTATATACAATATTATTAAGAAAAAGGCATCTCCTTATCGTGCAATTGAAAGTTACTGATGGCTTGCGCCATCTATCGGAATAAATATTGTCACGTATAAGGCCTCGGAATAACTACAACCTCAGCCAATAGATGGCGCTTTCGCCTGTTTCCTATCTGAAACTGCTGTGGGATCGCCGACTGCTGTGTTTCCTGGGGAAAATGTTTGTAAATACATTTTTTATATTGGCCCTAGGAGGTAACATAATGTAAATACCTGTTGTTTATTATACCATTTAAATGTAATGTTTAGTAGTAAATGACAATAAAGGAGAAGTGTTTGAAGTGTCCGTGCCGCCTGCTGTTGTTCCTCTCGCCACATTGCTGCTACTCTTCTGGTAAGTCTCTCGTGTCCCCCCACCAGTGGTAAGGCCGAGAGATACTGCCAGAGGAAGGGAGTTCCACTGGAGCGGTGGTTCTCGGAAGTCCTTGGGTGCTCTGCAGGGTACAGCTGCAGAGGGAGAGCAACGGGAGCCCGGGTAGGTAATCCACGAAGGAAGAAGCGGCGTCGTCGCGAAGAACCGCGGAGGGTCAAGCCGCGACAATATCAACTATTCGTTGATTTTTAATTATTACAGAATTGGTAAAATACTCATTCTTGATTAATCAAGAAAAACTAACCACGTACGTATTTCGGGCTGTTGGCCCTCGTCAGAGTCCTAGAGGCTTCCTGAGAAATAAAGAAATAGGTATTTAAGGTAAAATTTGCGTAAATTGGCTGTTCATAGACTCTGTGTCAGGTCAGGCCAAGTGATGAGGAGTCTTTCAACTGAAGCACAGCCTCTGATTTTGTTGTTCCATGGAATGGAGAGGTGCCATTGCCCTGTTAGTCAGCCACATTTCAGAGTTCCCTGTTCACGGTTACCGTAGCGGCTCACGACACCGTACTACAGGACAGTCCCTTACTTGTGCTGCTTCTCCCGCCCGACACGTAGAGGAGGAGGGGTTGGACTTATAGGCATGGATCTGATCCATGGACAAGACACCAACACCACAACCTCTGATAAGAGACCACCTCCAGGAGCGACCGGGTATTGCTGTGTGTTTACGTTACGGCATCTTATTGAAGACATCTGTAGTCGAATGAAGATGTTTCCAGGATTCTGTAAGTTAGCGATTGTTTTCCACCTTGACATATTCTATATACAGTTACGAGCGTCATTCTTCATATCTTAATCAGTTTTCGTCTCTGTCACCGTTTGCTTTTTTTTTTTTTTGGAATGGCGCCCTCCTATTGGTTGGCTACGATCACGCCACCTTTGCCCCCCCCCCCCCATCATGCCCCCCCACTCGCTTTTTCGTTTTTGTAACTATTGTGTTGGAGCGGGTTGCTCCTTAAATAAATGCATATATTAGTTAATAACCAAATGGAATCCTCTCTTTCTCTTTCCCAGTAAGAGACGTCTACGGAAGCCAACAGTACATAGACAGATAAAGCACATAGGCTATAGTTATTAACTAATATATGCATTTATTTAAGGCGCCAATTTATAATTGTAACAAATAGTATTTGAATCAAAACATTCAATCGGGTAAAACACGGGCGTTGCCCGGGTCATTCGGCTAGTATTTGCATATTTCCCAAACAAGTCGGCTGCCCAACACGCCACCGTCTGGAATAGATCCCCAATCAACACTCCAAACTAATAAAAAGCTAATTTATTTATTAATTATAAATAGCAATGTATTTTTTTTTAAAATTAGCCAAGTTAATCCTGATAAAAATTAAAAAGTAAGGTATTTAATTTTCGAAAAAAATAGGAAATACAGAACTCGGATTTTATTTATTCCGTAATGAAAATTAAAAGAAATTTTTGTAAATAAAAAAAAAAAGGAAGAAATTATCATCACGCTCTGATTCTCCCTTGGAATTTCTGTGAAGCGGAAATATTCCTTCCATGGCTGTCTGTCGTTCGCCTGATTTCTTGGCCTAGTCCATAGAAAACCCACAGTTTACTTTAATTTACCAAAAACATTTCACACAAACATAAACAATAACATTATGTATAAACGTTTTCCCCTGATTTATAATATTATAAAATAAATAAAGTTTCCAGAGCCAAGTTTCTTGTTCAAATTTTTTATTTTCAAGCTTTCGGACTTGTCAGTCCTTCAACAGGATTATATTGTCAAGTAGCTCCATCCAGATGGGACAACTGTCAATCATCCCTGGACCCCGGGGAGACCACAGGTGCGGGGGCTTCTGGGAAGCTGATCTGTAAATAAGGAAAACGGGACGGTGGCTGACGCCGGTCATTCAGGATTAGCTTTAACTGGGGGTAAGTCGTACAAAACTCTCTCTCTCCCTATAATTATCCCTTATAATAAATTAATTATCCCCCAAACTTGCCCTTGCTTCATTTATCTCCGCGACAATATAAAATTAGTATATATCGTGTGATGCACTAGCGCGCCATCTGTTATCAAAATTCGAAACTATTTTAAAGGCGTAAGATTCTTTTTGATATTAAACAATTTCTACTGCCCTTACTGCCCTTATATATTAATAAATGTATGTAATTCTACTGTCCTCAAAGCTTATGTCCATAGTTCTTCTAAAATACCCATTCCAAGAGTCTACCAACAGTATCACTATAAAAGGAAGTTCCAAAAAATGCAATATAACAGCGGTATGGTAGATTAAACTGGCGAAACCGCTGGGAGGGTTCACCACTGATGAGCCAGGCCCTCGCATTAATTTTTCCATTACAGTAAGGACAGTAGAAATTGTTTAATTTCTAAAAGAATCATACGTGTCTATAATAGTTTAGAATTTTGATAGTATATATCATCAATTTATTAACGTGATATTCCTGTTGAAGGACTGACAAGTCCGAAAGCTTGAAAATAAAAATTTAAACAAGAAACTTGGCCCTGGAAGCTTTATTTATTTTATAATAACATGATGTATTACAGCGCCATCTGTTATAAAAAATTTGAACTATTTTTGACGTGTAAAACAATAGTACAAATGTTACCTTGTACTGGGATAAGTACATAATTTCATTAATTTAATTTTCAAAATTTCATAATTTATGCATCTTATCCCAGTAACAGCTCGAAACGCGTCCGTGGTTAGCTTTTCTTGATTAATCAAGAATTGGGTATTTGGCCAATTCTGGAATAACTAAAAAATCAACGAGAATAGTTGATATTTATTCCGATAGATGGCGCAAGCCATCAGTAATTTTCAGTTGCACGATAAGGAGATGCCTTTTTCATATTTTTGACGTGTGTGTGATTATTTTAATAAAAAATCATGTTTCTACTGTCCTTACTGCAATGATAAAATAATTAGACACCTCTCCCTAAAGGACACTTTGAACTTGTAATTAGGTGTCCTTTACAGGGAGGTTCCACTGTGTATAAGAAAAGAAAACACTTAGGCACGCAAGTTTCTTTTAAGCATAAAACACACATGTAGCCTAGTGGACATGGCATTTGCCCGGTAAGCGGAAGGTTGTGGGTTCGATTTCCATCCCTGGACACTTTTATTTTTCCGTTCGCCATTACTCTTCATATTTTCACCCTTTCATACTTCACCCAAAAAAGTTAGAAATAGTAAATATTTCTCTTTGAAATAAATATTGATTTTTCACAGAAAAGAAACTTATGCGGTGCAACTTTAAGTGTTTTACACATGTATTGCCTTTACTGCGATGGAAAATATATTGGGAGGGCTTGGCTCATCAGTGGTGAACCCTCCCAGCTTTTTAGTTAGTGGTAGATTAAACTGTCGAAACCGCTAGGAGGGTTTACCACTGATGAGCCAGACCCTCCCATTATTTTATCATTACAGTAAAAGCAGTAGAAAATTGATTTACAGTTAAAATTGTCTATAGCGTCCTCTCTAAATAGCGCCTTCCTCTCTATAGCGCCCAATTTTAAATACGTAGTACGATGCGATTTACATTAAAAGTGACCTGTCTATAGCACCCCCTCTCTATAGCACACTATTTTTTTGAGTCCCAAGAGGGGGCGCTATAGACAGGTTTAACTGTATTTAAAAAATAATCATACACCCGTCAAAAATATTCAAAATTTCTTAAGAACAATAACCACAAAAGATTAATTCTCTAAACCATGATAACCATCAGACACAATAGACACATAGAAACTCCATAAGTTTATAATAGATTTGCATACATAGCCCCACTATATAGAATTCTTTATTTTACAAAATAATTGTGTGTGTCATAAATTATATATATATATATTAAAAATAAATGGTTTCACAAGAAGCCACTGGAAACGAAAAATCTTTTTGGTCGCAGTGGTACAGCCTACTCCACGCTGACGAGCGCCAACAGCGCGAAACGCGTTCGTGGATGGCTTTTCTTGATTTATCAAGAAATTGGGTTGGCCAAATATCAGGGAACAGGCTAAATTAATGTTTAGTTGATTTCTGTTCCACCAGATGGCGCTCTGCCTTCAGAAAAGCACATGTGTTCCTGGTCAGGATATGCTTTCTTTATTTTTAATATCAACACCTGACCTTTTTATTTGTTATATTGTTTTTTCTTATATAAATATATATATATAAAGTATGGGACGCCTTGTGAAGATTCCATTATGTCCCGTAGGATCTCATAAAATAAAGTCCGCCCTAGGCTGACGAGGGCCATTAGCCCGAAACCATGGTCTTTAGGTAGGCGTTGTTGCTTTGTTACAGACCCCTTTCCATTGCAGTAAGGAAGTAGAGTTTGTTTTTTTATGTGTGTAAAAGAAACATTTGTGTTTTAATGTTTTTATTTCCTATGTATAGATGGTGGCTTTATATATGTAAATAAACTATATGTAAATATAATATATGCAAATATAACAAGAATATATGAATATATGAAATGAATATATATATCAAGAATGGGTATTTGGCCAATTCTGGAATAATTAAAAATCAACGAGAATAGTTGATATTTATTCCGATAGATGGCGCAAGCCATCAGCAACTTTCAGTTGCACGATAAGAAGATGCCTTTTTCTTAATTTATGCACCTTATCCCAGTACAATATTACATTTGTACTATTTTTTTCACAAGAATATATGTAAATATATGTAAATATAATATATATATGTAAATAGACTATATATGTGTGTGTAAAATAGAATACATACAGTTAAACCTGTCTATAGCGCCCCCTCTTGGGATTCACCAAAATAGGGCGCTATAGAGAGGGGGTGCTATTCAGAGGGGGCGCTATAGATAGGTTTAACTATATATAACTAGACTATATATATCTACTAGCGGATGTACCCGGCTTCGCCCAGGTTTTTCTCGAGGGAATGTTTGTAGTCTAGTAATAAGAAAATATACTACACCTAAAAACTATCAGAGAAAAGAGAAACCACGGAAGGTGAACAGAAAAATGCTTACAATGGATGTTATGTTTACGATATCAAGTTAAATAAAAACAAAGATAAAATTTGCATATGTTGGTCACTATAAATTTGTATATTTGTTAGGCGAAATTAGAAACATGATAAAACAATTGGGTATTTAAAAACAAATGTAGAAATAAAAGTCGAAGTATAATAAACAATGTTAAAGATTAGTTTTAATTATTAATCAAGATTGTGTGTGAATATGTGAGAAAGATGTAATATCGTTGTTGTTTTCTTGGCCGACTGTTTTACATATGGTGTTATCTTAAAATTGCTTGTTTTGAATATTTTTTAGATTGAGATTATTAGCTAGTATGTAAAAAAATTAACTCTGTTGAAATTTAATTTTGTATTTATATATAAATAAAATTAACTCTGTTGATTTTTTTTGTATTTAATCGATAACAGCGAAGTTACGCATGTTAATGTTAGGAAATATATTTTGATGTTAAGCAAAACCTGCTCCATCCCGTTTTACATAAATGTTGAAAATTTGGTTGAAATTGATGCATTGTAACGAAAGTTTTTAGTGATGTCCACTTATGAAATTTCCATTTTATTAATATAGATATATATTGAAAATAGAGCAATCCATAAATAAATCTTTAATTATATATGTGTGAATATTTATACGTTTTTTTGACAATATTGAACTATCAGGATGACAATTTTAAAAAGCCATGAAGTTGAATATATTGGGATCATAAAATATAATTACATATACAGGTATATTATGATACATAAGCGCGCCATCTGTTATGAAAATTTGAAACTATTATAGACTATTATTTGTGAGTTAAATATTTATTTTTGACTAGTGCTTTAGATGTTGTACAAAATTTCGAATATCGCGTGAAAACGCCCTTAGAGCCTTAGAATAATTTTTAACGCCTTGCTATATGTTTTAACTTTTGTTTGCTCCTGACGAGGACAAAAGCTTTTTGTCAAAACGTCGAGATAATAAAAAGATTTATACTGGCCGAAGTATCTTTTTTAAAGAAATATTATAGACGCGTATGATTATTTTCAGAATTAAACAATTTATACTTCCCTTACTGCAATGGAAAAATTCATGAGAGGGTTCACCACTGATGAGCCAGGCCCTCCCATTAATTTTTCCATTGCAGTAAGGGAAGTATAAATTGTTTAATTTTTAAAAGAATCATAGTGTCTATAATAGTTTCATATTTGCATACATTTATTTATTTATTGTTACAAAAGCACGAAGTCCAAAGGACTATTGTGCTGTGCTAGTATTATTTACATATATATGATTAATTATTTACACGATGGATTAGTATTGTTTTGTAAATTATTGTACAAATAGTTCTAAACTTAACAAAGTTCTCATAAGATAGAGTATATACACAAAGAGAATTTGGTAATGTTTCAAAGTATCTACATACAATTTGATTAGTCAGAGGGCAAGATAAAAGAAGATGCTCTGGTGATTCAACATCTAAGCGGCATTCACATGTTGGATCATTGATAACATTCAGTTTGAATAGGAAACTTAAGAAGGGTTCTTTGCCAGTTAAGAATAAAGTAGTGAATTTATCAGAAGAAATGAAATTTGGGACAGCAATTGGAAAGAATTTCTTGAACAGTTCATTAGATTGAGAAAGATAAAACTTAAATTTTAGATCCAGATATAGTTTGTTTAATTCTTTTTGAAGGGGTTTTTTGAGTGTTAGATCTGTGAGTGAATTTTTCATATTATACTTTGTTTGTAATAATTCAAGATAATCGGACAGTAAAGGGGTTTTCGCTAGTATATGTGTGATGTAAGAAGATGAAGTCCTATAAGCATGAATGCATCTAATAAGAATTTGATATTATATAGAATTCAACTTGGATCTTTTTGCTGCAGTGATAAAAGGAAACCAAATATTTGATGCATAGCTTATTGTAGAGCGTATCATAGCTTTATATAAGATCAATCTACGTCGAGTATCAATGCCCCAAGTACGTGCACATAATGAGAATAATATATTCTTAAGTTTCGTAGCTTTCATAATTATATTGTCAACATGTGTTCCAAAATTAATCTTATTCCTTTGTCTATGATTTTTAAAAATAACTCCCAAAATTTTAACAGTTTCTGATGGTTGAATTATTTTTCCATCAAAATTAATGGGCAATTTTTCATAGTTATGTAGATAGAGTATACCTGTTTTGTTTGGACTTAGTGGAAGTTTTACCTTTTCACACCAGGCTTTGATTTTTATTAAACATTTGGTAATATTATACTGAAGATCATAGATGTTTGAACTCCATACCACAAATGTCACATCGTCCGCGAAAGCAATTACTCTAGCAAAACTTTCGTTAAAAGATAAGTTGAAATCATTAAGTAATATATTCCAAAGAATAGGAGAAATAATACCACCCTGGGGACATCCCTTATTTATCTTTTTATACACTTTCCATTAGTATATTTAAACTCTACACTCCGGTCTTCAAAGTAAGAATTAATTATTTTTATAAGTACCGCTGGAAAATTTGCCTTGTCCAATTGTTGGAGAATTGCCGGATGCCATGCGTTGTCGAAAGCTCCGCTGATGTCCACTGTTACTATTGCCGTATTTTCTGTTTCTCTTTTCAGAAGACTTAATTTAGTTATTTCTTGTAAAGCAGAGATTGTTGATTTTTCTTGTGTAAATCCATGTTGAGCAGGATGCATAACATTATTACTATTAATATGATTTAAAAGTTCAATATGAATTAGACTTTCAAAAATTTTACCTAAATTAGAAGACAAGCTTATAGGGCGGTAGGCTTTCGGATCTTTATAATTTTCTTTATTAGTTTTTTTTTTATAATCATTACTGCTGACTTTCTCCAGGCCTCCGGATAATAATTAAGTCCAATACAAGCATTGAACAATTTTGTTAACACAGGAGATATATGATGAACTGCCGTTTTGATCATCTGATTGCTTATATGATCTATTCCTGGAGCCTTGCCATTTTTAAGTTTTTCAATTATTGAACAGATTTGAATATTATCAAAATGAATTATTTTATCATTAGAAAAATTATAACTCTTGTCTCTGATTAATTTATGATAGTTTGTGTCAGAAGATTGACAGTCATTCGGAAATAGAGAAGATAAAAGATTTTTCATTTCTGATTCGAGCACATCTTGAGATACACCTAGAATTGGTAAATCAAAAGACCTAGGAGAAATTTTTTGTTTAAAAGTTTTGTAAGTATTACCAAAAGGAGATGTATTTTCAACTTCCTCCAGGAATACCCTCCAGCTTGCATTTCTTGTTTTTTCAATAATATTCATATACTTATTTCGTATTTCTTTATACATTTTTTCATCAACTAGCTGTCTATTAGACCGTTTACCCCGATAATATAGATTTCGAACATATTTAAAATGATTTTTAAAAAGTTCCAGTTCATCCGTCCACCAATTAAATGGATTATTATTTAAATATTTTGGTTTTAATCGTAGAGATGCATATGCAGCTTCAATTAATATGTCAGTTATGAGAGAAACTACACAGTTTATATCGTTTATATTTACTATTTTACCTAATTTCATCATTGCCTCATTTATCCTATTGCCTGCTCATATTTTTGCCAATTGGCTCTTTTTTCTTGAAAATACCATGTAGAATTATTTTCATGTAATAAACTTTCTGTTTCCAGACTAATGTCGAATGAGATTGCGTGATGGTCTGTGATTTGCGAAAGATTTAACGTTTTCCATCCATTAACAAGTACATGAGCATGACTATTAGTAATAGTAAGGTCTATTATACTTAATCCTCGACATGTTTTGTTTCGATTGTTATGTATGAGCATATTGTGAAAATCAATTATAGGTTGAAGTCTTCTACCGTTTTGATTAATAATATTATCAAACCACATCTGACTTCGAGCGTTAAAATCTCCAGCTAAAATCAATGGATTTGTGTTAAAATTTTTAATTAATTTATCAAGGAATTGAACATGACAGGTATCCATTTTATTAGGGTGTATATAAATATTTGAAAGAATAATTTGCCGTTTAGTAGTTTGTACTGATATAGTGGTTGCAAATGAATTTGAAAACTCTTTAATTAATTTACATGATAAGAAAGGGTTTGTAACGATTGTTGCGGTATATATTGGAACTCCCGGTATATTTGCATAATATATTTTTGAACGTATGTATATAACATTGATCAAATATTGCGACGATATCTATAAACACAATAATATAGCCAAGATAAATAACATTTGTTGTGAAACAATATTGGTTCGGATATCGGGGTGAACCCGGGCGAAGCCAAGATCCATAATATTGTAGCAGATTATTTATTATTCTATGAAAAGATTCTTAATTTCGATATTTGTATTTTGATACACTGTAAAATTTTCTCATTGCCTCTCTACTATTTCATTAGGTTTTACATTAAATAAATTGCCATGTGTAAATATGTGGTTTGTATTTCCCAATTTTCTACCTTACAGTATAAAGTTATTGCGAAAGATTTTTCGATATTTTGATATAAAGATAAATTTTATTATTGGAAATAAAACTTCCATTTAAATATACTTAAACTACCATATATATATATATATATATAAAGGGTAAGAAATCCCTCTAAATAAATGCAGTCAGTATCTGGAAGAGATTAAATAAAATTTAAAGCTTTATTTTCCCAACAAGTTTGAAATGAGAGTAAATTGAGCGTTCGGAATCAAAGCTCGAATAAATTAACCTTAAAAAGGCTGAGATGAACGAAGGCAGAAAATTAGATTCGGGGAGATTACATCAATTTGCATATGTTGGGGAGATATGCAACGTGGCCTCGGGCGTGCCGTTGAATATGCAGGGGAGAACTCCTTTCTGCCACCGGGAGCTCAAACCGAATCTATAAAAATGCGATAAAAAAAAAAAAGACGTAAAATACAAATTTTCACTACATCATTACATGTATATATTTATCTTTAAGAAAGTATATAAACACAATATTGAATTGTCGTAGGTGTTAGTAAGTTTTGTATAATACTAGCTCGGCTTCGCCCGGGTTATCCTGAGGTCCTATACAGCATTGAGGGAATGTTCTGGAAAAAAAATTGAGGGAATTTACAGGATAAAATTGAGAGAAATATCCGCGATAAAATTGAAAGAATGTCCTGGAAAAATTGAAGGAATGGTCTGGAAAAATTGAAGAAATGTCTTATACAAAATTGAAGGAATATCTTATATAGAATTGAAGGAATATCTTATACAAAATTGAAGGAATGTCTTATATAAAATTGAAGGAAATGTCTTATATAAAATTGAAGGAATGTCTTATATAAAATTGAAGGAAATGTCTTATATAAAAATTGAAGGAATGTCCAGGACAAAGGAGGGACTTAGCGACTAGATAAAGTGTAACAAGCTCCAAACAAAAGCCAACAACAATAAAATCTATTTTATGTGATCTTTAAAAGAAAGAAATATTTTGTAAGTCTGACTGGAGTTTGTATAAAACGGAGCGATATTTCTCCCGGTGGAGGAATAAGTGGAACAATCAATAAACGGCTTGTTTGTTTACTTACACTACTGCTGGCAAGAATCGTTTTTATTGGATCTCGGAGTTTTCTAAAACTTAGTATATACTTTGTAGTAATATGATACAATAGCGCGCCATCTATTATCAAAATTGGAAATTATTTTAAATGCCTAAGATTCTTTTTGAAATTAAACAATATCTACTGCCCTTACTGCAATGTAAAATTAAAGGGAGGGCCTGGCTCATCAGTGGTGAACCCTTAGATTAAACTGGCGAAACCGCTAGGAGGGTTTACCACTGATGAGCCAGGCCCTCCCTTTAATTTTCCATTGCAGTAAGGGCAGTAGAAATTGCTTAATTTCAAAAAGAATCTTACGCGTTTAAAATAATTTCCAATTTTGATACTTTGTAGTATTAATTGTATAATATATCAATTATTATGAAAAAATGATTTTCCTTATCGTGCAACTGAAAGTTGCTGATGGCTTGCGCCATCTATCGGAATAAATATCAAATATTATCTGATAGATGACGTAAGCTATCAGCAAATTTCAGTTGCACGATAAGGAGATGCCTTTTTCATAATCTATGCACCTTATCCCAGTACAATATCACATTTGTACTATTTTTTTCACATCAACTATTGTTGTATTATACTAAATATACAGTTTCTTGTAAGGTGTTTTTATTTAGCCGAGTTTTAGAGCATTTATGTTCTTCTACAGAGGTAAAAATGATAACCTGTTGAGGGAGATAAATACTAGAAAGCTCAGCTAAATAAAAAAACTTTACAAGAAACTTTTCGCCTTAAGATTTTGTTCTTTTGATAATTTACTTCTCCAGGGGATTATCCGACTTATACAAATGCATTGTTTTAATGCATTTTTAAAGGGAGAGGTGCCTTTTCTGATTCAATAAATCAGTAAAGAAAGAAGAGCAGAATAAGTCATTTATTTAAAATGGATGAAAAGATATTATGTCCTTAACAGCTTAAATAACTTTTTTCAAATGGCAAAGCGCCATCTTTTGGAATAAATATTAACTATGCGTTGATTTTAAACTTTTCCCCAATATATTGACCAACCCATTTTCTTGATAAAAAACTTATTGAGCGGCTTGAAGCGTATATTTCAACACTGTCGTAATTCTTACTTTTTATTTTCTCCTTTTCTACATATAAGCGCACTTATGCAAATTCGGCCTAAACTTCCCATTTGTTGAATTTTCAGGAAGTCTCTAAGACAAACCATTTTAGTCGCTGATGTACAACAACGTTGAGAATTTTCGACCAATCAAATGAAAATACATCAACGATTGATTGATATATATTCCGCTAGATGGCGCAAACAATCAGTAATTGTACGATCAGGAGAGATAAATTTTCATTTCACCAACTGATTTGATAGATTTTTATCTTTTTCTTTTTTATTTTCCCACAAATTTGATCATAAATCACTGAGCTAATATAATAAATTATGACACATATTTCAGGTAACTAATTCATCATCAATTCTGCTAAATAAACAAAGAATATGTAAATGAGTTATTTCGATGTTGCCAGGTTCCATTTCTCCACATCGGTTGTAGGTAGAAAGTCGCGAACAAAACATCTACAGAAGTGATTTAAAAAAAATGGGAAAAATTCACTTTAATAAAAAAAAAAAAAACTTGAAGAGAAAGGTAGTCCCTAAATACACATGTTTTCCATAATTAATATGTCTAATTAAGGGAAATTTCCATATTCAATTTATTATTCTAATTAGTGAAGAGATGGATGGAAGCTGTTTCTTCATTTAACCCATCTTGCTAAGGAGCCAATTAGACTCAGTCTGAGATTAGATCAGTTTCCAGGGTTGCCAGACTTATCGATCAATACCGTATCGATCATTGAGTGATTGATTGAAACAGTTCCCCTGTTAAACTCTCACAGAATGGCCAGCAAAGTTCAATGATTTCATCCCCGAGATATCTTTTAATCTATGATTAGTGGTGAAGTCATTTCTGTGAATAAACGCTATTATAGGAATCAATATATTGGTTCAGATGTGAGTGATGATTTATTTAAAAAAGAAAGAAAATATTTTCTCTCTTTTATCTCTCTGTAATTTAATAGAACGGTTTGTGGCAAAATATTAGCATTAATTTAAAGATATGAGTGTTCTTTGGAAATATGAAGTTATTAAAAAAACCTATTATTGAACTAAATTCATGGATAAAACTTAAGGAAGTTTCATATTTTGATGTCGGCAGTCGTCTATTTTTTTTGAGACAGAGGCAATTTTGTTCATACTTGGTTATCTGGTGTGTTTTCAATAAAGGTCACTGTAATATCTTTCAGAGTTATTGTCTGAATCCCGATATACATGTTAAAAGGTACAACTTCCTTAAGTTTTGTCCATGAGTGTATCTTTCAGAGTTATTGTCTGAATCCCAATATACATGGTAAAAGGTACAACTTCCTAAAGTTTTGTCCATGAGTGTATCTTTTAGAATTATTGTCTATATCCCGATATACATGGTAAATGGTACAACTTCCTCAAGTTTTGTCCATGAGTGTATCTTTCAGAGTTATTGTCTGAATCCCGATATACATGCTAAAAGGTACAACTTCCTTAAGTTTTGTCCATGAGTGTATCTTTCAGAGTTATTGTCTATATCCCGATATGCATGGTAAATGGTACAACTTCCTTAAGTTTTGTCCATGAGTGTATCTTTCAGAGTTATTGTCTGAATCCAAATATACATGCTAAAAGGTACAACTTTCTCAAGTTTTGTCCATGAGTGTATCTTTCAGAGTTATTGTCTATATCCCGATATACATGGTAAAAGGTACAGCTTCCTTGAGTTTTGTCCATGAGTGTCTCTTTCAGAGTTATTGTCTATATCCCGATATACATGGTAAATGGTACAACTTTCTCAAGGTTTGTCCATGAGTGTATCTTTCAGAGTTATTGTCTGAATCCCGATATATATACATGCTGAAACGTACAACTTCCTTAAGTTTTGTCCATGAGTGTACTTTCAGAGTTATTGTCTGAATCCCGATATACATGCTAAAAGGTACAACTTCCTCAAGTTTTGTCCATGAGTGTATCTTTCAGAGTTATTGTCTGAATCCCGATATACATGCTAAAAGGTACAACTTCCTTAAGTTTTGTCCATGAGTGTATCTTTCAGAGTTATTGTCTGAATCCCGATATACATGCTAAAAGGTACAACTTCCTCAAGTTTTGTCCATGAGTGTATCTTTCAGAGTTATTGTCTCAATCCCGATATACATGCTAAAAGGTACAACTTCCTCAAGTTTTGTCCATGAGTGTATCTTTCAGAGTTATTGTCTGAATCCCGAT
>CP092876.1:12633432-12649888 GCA_030710605.1 Cordylochernes scorpioides | reverse complement strand
TTTTTCGTTCAAAAGAAACACATGCGGGATAATTTTCAAATGTAGTTCTACAATTATAAGCCGCATTATATTGTATTATAAATTACTTTATATAATATTTACGAACGGAAAAATATGTCCAGGGTAGCCTAGTGGACATGGCATCTGCCCGGTAAGCGGAACAATGTAGGTTCGATTCCCATCCCTGGACACTTATTTTTCCGTTCATCATTACTCTTCACAATTCATCCTTTCATACTTCATCCCTAAGGTTAGAAATAATCGTTATTTCTCCTTAAAATAAAATTCATTTTTTCGTTCAAAAGAAACACATGCGGGATAATTTTCAAATGTCGTTCTATAATCATAAGCCGCATTATAACTAAACTAAACGTTGCTTTTTAATTTATTCCAGAATTGATAAAATACCCTTTATGAAGAGATATGAAATGTTTCAATTGCTCCCGGATTGTGAACGAGTCAAACTTCACCAGTGAGTGTAAACAACCAAACCGAACTCTGGCACACTTTTAAGCCCGAAGTGCATATAGAAAAAAAGAGTTTAAAAAATCAAAATTCAGTTTAAATTGTGATTTCTATAATAAATCTGTCAAAATATCCGCCATTACTAATTCACATTGTCATCAAACAACTTCTTAATATTTATTATTTTAAAATGTTTGTATATTAGAATTATAAATTCAATGAAAATTTTCCTTCTTCAATAAACTTCAACAATACTTACTGTATATCTTTACCAAATTTAAAATTTATTTTAATCTTTGGCAGAAGTAAAGGTATATATATATAAAATACATCTCGTCTCAATTTACATATTTTCCAATGTGAGGGAGAAAGGCTACACTCCCGTTAAAACTATAGGTCGTCTCTGCAAACTGACGGACTCGGGTCGGTGACACAACACCAGATTTGGTAAATTCAGAACATCCATAATGGATTCGGGCTATTGGCTGTCGAGGGCGGGTATGGAATATTTAGTAATTAAATTTATTCCTACGCTTATTCTAAAATTTGGTTTAAAAACGGCAAGTTTTCAGCGTTAGCTCTTCATCATGCCATTCAGATGTCTGATGAAGAGGTAACACTCGAAAGCTAAGTATTTTCTAACACAATAAGAGAAGTATTTTGCAAATCCACAAGGTAATAAGACACCAAATCTCCAAATTTATAAATAGTGTGTGACATTTAGGTAACAACGTTGACATCACACACTATTTATATCAAAATTCGAAACTATTATAGACGCGCGTATGATTATTTTTTAAAATAAACAATTCCTACTGTCCTTACTGTAATGGAAAAATTAATGGGAGGGTATGGCTCATCAGTGGTGAACCCTCCCAGCGGTTTCGCCAGTTTAATCTACCATACAGCTGTAATATTGCATTTTTCGATCTTCCATTTTTATATATTTGGAGATTTGGTGTCTTATTACCTTGTAGTTCTATAATCCAAATTGTAACCTTTTTCATACTTTGCAAATCGACGTATGCCAGAAATAATGACGGAATGTTAAAAAAAGTTGCATAATTCAACACAAGAAAAACAATTTAAACCCCACGGAGTTTAATTACAGAAGAACACGACGCCCCCTAACGGAAACCAATACTGCTAACAAATGGTTAATAAGATCCCAGAGTCCTCTTTCTGATTTGCATACCTGGATTTTACAGACGATTGTTCTCTGGATGTAACTGTAGAATACCTTTATACTTTTTCTTTAAAGATGGACACTTCGGCCAGTTAGAGTTTTATTTTATCAATGTTTCAACACAAATATTTTGTCTTCATCAGAAGAAATAAATAAAAAATAAAGCATTTGGCAAGACGTTAAAAATTGTTCTGAGGCTGCAATGGCGTTCTCACGTGAATTTAAAAATTTAGTATACAACATCTAAAGTCAAAAACAAATATTAAACTCGTCAAAGACTATGATCTTGTAAATAAATATATAATAACTAGACGAATGGCCCGGGCAACGCCCGGGTTTTACCCGAGTGCGTATATATTTTAAAAACGTTTTAATTCAAATACTATTCGTTACAATTATAAATTGGCGCCATGGATGTCACTCTTGTGAAACGTCCCGTTCCAAACTGTGTGTTTTTCAAATGTTTTAATTAAAATACTATTCGTTACAATTATAATTTGATTGTATAAGAAACATATTTTCATTTAAGTATTGTACATTATATAAAAAAGATTAAATAATTGTGCAAAACGGTATATACGATATATAAACATCAAAAGAAATAATGAGCCTATCGTTCAAATATAAAATTCGAATAAATATAAATGAGATACTAAAAATAAAATTCCTATTTAATGAATATCATATTTTATTCTTATATTAAAATATTTATTCTTTTATTCTTAACTTTATGAACGTAAAAATATGTCCAGGGTAGCCTAGTGGTCATCGCATCTGCCCGGTAAGCGGAAGGTCGTGGGTTCGATTCCCATCCCTTGACACTTTTATTTTATTTTATCCATTCTGACCAAAATCTATCAGTGAACTTCACACAGTGAACTTCACACAGACAGAATAAGGCAATTATATAAGTAGATAAAATTATATATAAAAAATAATCTTTCTTCATATTTACACATGCACACATATATGTATGCATATGTGTAAAAAAATAATAAAAAAGAAAATACCCATTTTTTGGTTTCTCAGGAAGTCTCTTGGACCAAATTTTTGGTCGTTCGTGGGTACAGCCTGCACTACGCTGACGAGGCCAGCAGACCGAAACGCCTTCGTTGCTGGCTTTTATTGATTTATCAAGAAATTGGGTTGGCCAAATACCATGGATCAAGTTAAATTAACGTTTAGTTGATTTTTGTTCCACTGGATGGCGCTCTGCCATACACTCATGGACAAAACTTAAGGGAGCTATACCTTTTACCATGTATATCGGGACAATAACTCTGAAAGATATACAGTGACCTTTATTGAAGATACACGAGATAACCAAGTTTAAACAAAATTGTATCTGTTCCCTTAAAAAAAAAAAAAAAAAAAAAAAACAGACAACCGGCGATATAATAGACTTTCAACTTCCTTAAATTTTGTTTATGAGTGTAACAACATTTTATATATTTAAGAAATCATTTTTTTTAAAGAAAATATAAAAGAAGACAATATTATGTAATAAATATTTGAAAAAATCGATTTAAAACGAGAAATTTTCCTATTGATAACAAAAATACCCTTATTGAATTCAAAAAATGTCTTTATTCAATATCAAAATGTGTCCCTAATAAAATCACAAAGATATGGAAGGCTGGACTAACTCCAAATATTATCCCAAACATCGCCGTGTAATGGATTTTCCAATTCTCGCAGCGACATTTCCCGACATCGGAATATTTGATCGATTTTATTGAAACATTAGAAACCCATTGCGGCCACACGGATATCTCACCTTAATTCTAGTATCAGTATTATGATAATCATGGCGTGGCTGCAACAGTTTGTACTGGAAGTTTATGTGGATTTCATTCAGAGATTTATAAGGTCTCAGAGTACATATTTGCCCTGTAATACGGTGTCGTGAGCCCCGAGCCGCTACGGTAACCGTGAACAGGGAACTCTGAAATGTGGCTGACTAACGGGGCAATGTCACCCCCCTTTCCATGGAGTTAAACCTATGATAATTTTCTCTGCTATTTACAAATTGATATAGATCTACAACATTGTCTGTTGTCTAGCGGTGAAGAAGAGTGGACATTCCAGCAGTAGGTGTCTTGTTTATAACTGTTTCTGTTTTAAAAAAATGTAAATCGACGCAATTATCCCTGACCGGAATATCGCGTTTTGTGTGTTGAAATAAATAAATGGAGTGGACAAGACACCACCATAAGGTCTCAGAGCCTTGTTTGGTTACTTTAACGCTCGGATGGAGAAAGTAAGCAATCGGTAATGGAAACAATTTAATTTGAAAAAGATTGTGCGGGTTGGAATCAGGTTTGTTGTTTCTTTACCTTCCTAAAACCACAAAATTACTTTTGACACAGATTCCTAGTATACGTAGCACAGGCCATGATAATAATCTTCTTCTTTTTCTTATCTACACACTGGGTGAAGTAGAATGCATTTGCCTTTGTCATTAAGACTGGGAACACTACTCAGTGGCAAGCCGAGTTAGCTCCAAAAGAAATGGCCGCCTCTGACATGAGGAACAAACGCCATGTGCAGCCGCTCCTAACATGGAGTACAAACACTGCTCATCTTGTATCCCTGGATTAGGAGTCCTTACAGGGAACTATCAGCCGGGCCAGCTGAGCCCAGGTTTGTTAGTGAGCTTGTTACTGCTCCCCCTCCTCTTTTTTCTTCCGGGCTTGGGACCGGCTAAGGCGGAGTTATGATAATCATGGTGGGTAGATAGCGACTGCTTTTACTGTAAATGCACCACATGTCTACACATGTAGAAAGGGCAATTCTACTTTGGTACAATTACAAGTGTGGTAGAGCCCTATTTGGTTTCTTGCAATCACTAGTGCGGTTGGACTTATGCAAGAATGAATGAAGCAATTATTTCCTTCAGAAAAAAGTTCCCAATGTGGGATTCGTTCCCAGGTTGTTTCTGTCTAAATTTGACGGTTTATACTATCTCCCACCAAACCTCTACAAAACGACCATCTCTATCAAAGTCTTGACATTTGTCCAACATAATCCGTAATATAATGTATCGTTTTTGATGGTCACTGCCATCTATCAGAATGACGCAATTGTGGTGGCAGAATGTCGAAAAGAGCTATTGCTGGAAAGAGAAATAACGGCTCCCTCCTCTGTCATTTCACTTACCAATAACCGAGGTAAACTTTGGGTGGTGAATTGGAGTCCATATCCGAAACTAATCCCACAAGGGATGCATGTAGCCGATAGTGCTGTCATCGAAGATAGTCAATTATGTACTCTAGCTGATTGTAACCAAGTTGAAACAGAGGCGGAACATTCTGAAGACCCAAAAATCTCGGAATTTTTTATAGATGATTCACTTGATGAATCTCAAAAAGAAAAATTAAGAAATTTGCTAAAAAACTATACGGATATTTTCGAATTTAGTAAAAGAAAACAATTCAAGGACGTCAATGTTAAACACCGAATTAACACTGGAGACCACCTACCGACCAAACAAAGACCTTACCGAGTTGCACCAAGAGAACGCCAAATTATTCAGGATGAGGTAAACAAGATGGAAAAACTTGACATCATTCAGCCCTCTGAAAGTCCGTGGGCCTCGCCTGTAGTATTGATAAGAAAAAAGGATGGAAGCTGGAGATTCTGCGTCGATTACCGCCGCCTTAACAAAATAACAAAAAAGGAGGTCTACCCTCTCCCAAGGATCGACGACACTTTAGACTGCTTACGGGGAGCTAGATTTTATTCTTCCATGGACCTCCAATCAGGGTACTGGCAAATCGACGTAGAAGAATCGGACCGTGAGAAGACAGCATTCATAACTCCAGATGGACTGTACGAGTTCAAAGTAATGCCATTTGGGTTATGTAATGCTCCAGCTACCTTCGAACGAATGATAGATAATCTTCTGAAGGGTCTTAAGTGGACCATTTGCTTGTGTTACCTCGATGACATCATCGTTTTTTCAGATGGCTTTGAAGAACACCTAAGACGCCTTCAACTTGTATTAAATTGCCTTAAGAAAGCCGGATTATGTCTCAATTCCAAGAAATGCAAGTTTGGTGCAAAAACTATCACGGTTCTTGGACATGAGGTGAGTGAAAATGGAATTCGTCCCGACCAAGAAAAGATTCGAGCAGTCCGCGACTTCGCTACGCCAAGGTCATTGAAGGAAGTTAGAAGTTTTCTTGGCCTTTTATCCTACTACCGCCGCTTCATACCCAATTATGCCCACGTAGCCCAACCCTTGAATGACCTTTTGAAGAAAGACTCAGCATTTAATTGGAACCAGGAAGAGCAAAATGCATTTGAAGCTCTCAAGTCAGCGTTAATTTCCGAACCCGCTCTTGGACATTTTGATTACTCATCCCCAACCGAAATACACACTGACGCAAGCAACTACGGAATAGGAGCAGTATTAGTGCAGATACAAAAGGGAAAGGAAAGAGCCATTGCTTATGCATCCAGAACCTTAAATAAGGCAGAAAAAAATTATTCAACCACAGAAAGGGAATGCCTTGCCATCATTTGGGCTATCAATAAATTCCGACCATATGTCTTTGGACAGCCGTTCACTATTGTTACAGACCACCACTCTTTGTGCTGGCTGACCAACCTCAAAGACCCATGTGGGAGGTTAGCAAGATGGGCACTTCGGCTGCAAGAGTTTGACGTCACTGTCGTGTATAAGAGCGGAAGGAAACATCAGGACGCAGACTGCTTATCAAGAAGTCCATTAGAATACAGTGAAGATATGGAGGAAGATATTCCAAGCATAGTGACTTTGCAGAACTTTAGCGAAGAGCAGATGAATGATCAAGCTATTAGAAAAATCGCTGACAAATTACAAAGTTCTCCTAATAATTCCTTTGTAAAAATCGATAACACGCTCTACAGAAAAAATTATGATCCAATGGGGAAACCATGGCTTTTGGTGGTTCCACGCCATTTAAGGCAGGAATTACTGAAAAATTTCCATGATTCACCCACGGCTGGTCACCTCGGATTTACTAAAACCTATGACCGAATAAGAAAAAAGTATTACTGGCCCGGAATGTATAGAACAGTTAGAAGGTATGTGGCACACTGTTCAGATTGTCAGAGGCGTAAACATCAGCCCCAACTCCCCTCAGGGCACTTACAGCCAATACCTGTTCCTGAAGTTGCCTTTGAAAAGGTAGGAATGGATCTCCTGGGGAGATTTCCAACATAAGAAGGTGGCAACCGTTGGATTATTGTATGTACGGACTACCTAACAAAATATGCGATAACTAAAGCTCTACCCACAAGTGAATCCATGGAAGTCGCCAAATTCTTCATTGAAGATGTCATCTTAAAGCACGGCGCGCCGAGGGAATTAATCACGGATAGAGGAAGGAACTTCACATCTTCAATGATAAGTGATCTGAACAACCAGTGCAGAATAACCCATCGGAAGACGACCGCCTATCACCCCCAGACAAACGGACTCACGGAGAGGTTGAATAAGACCATAGCAGACATGCTGTCCATGTATGTAGATGTCAACCATAAAGATTGGGACAGGATTCTTCCATTCGTTACATTTGCATACAACACAGCAAAACAAGAGTCTACTGGGTTCACCCCATTTTTCCTTGTACACGGGCGTGAAGCCGAGACTCCACTTGACGTGTTATTCCCCAAGTTATTGCCAGAAGACGACGATTTCATCCAAACTCTAGGGGCAAGAGCCGAAGAAGCACGAAAACTGGCACGTATCCACTCCATGAGATCTCAAGGTAGCAATAAACATCGCTATGACGCCCATCACAGAAATATAATTTATCAGCCTGGAGATCTTGTATGGATCTTTATTCCTGTGCGTAAAGTGGGATATTCGGAAAAACTAATGAGACGTTACTTCGGCCCATACAAAGTAACCCGAAAAATATCTGATGTGACCTATGAAGTTGTAACATTCGGAAACCAGCAAGGTCGTCGTAAAACAAAAGATTTAGTTCACATTGGTAGGATGAAACCTTATTTAAACCCAGAGGACCAGGAGGACCAGCTAGAAGAGGACCCAGAAGATGACTCGACAAACTTCCAGGAAGAAGACATCCCCACTGAACGAACACAACAACCACAGACCCGCGAAGAGGTCTCAGGCCCTATCACCCGTTCTCGAGCCTTGAGACTGAGGATGTAAGTCTTCTTCTGAGCATCGGGTCGATGCTCTTTATAGGAGGAGGCTATGTGGCGAAGAAATATTTTATTATTTAATTTAATATTATTCAATGAAAATATATTCAACAGATTATAAAAATATATATTAATCTGTTTTTGTGAAATCATCTTAAAATATTTCTTTGCTTACTTGCTTAAGATTCTCTAGCTGTAAATAGTTTTGGGGGCTGACCTGTTAATAATTGTCGACTCGTCGCTGTGACGTCATCAATAAATACTTTGACATCTTAGGATATTTCAAGGCTTGATTTCTACGCTACAATATAGATCTACAACATTATTTATCGTCTGTTGTCTAGCGGTGAAGAAGAGTGGGCATTCAAGCAGTAGATGTATTGTTTATAACTGTTTCTGTTTTAAAAAATGAAAATCGACGCAATTATCCCTGGCCGGGATATCGCGTTTTGTGTGTTGAAATAAATAAATGGAGTGGACAAGACACCACCATAAGGTCTCAGAGCCCTGTTTGGTTACTTTAACGCTCGGATGGAGAAAGTAAGCAATCGGTAATGGAAACAATTTAATTTGAAAACGTTGTGCGGGTTGGAATCAGGTTTGTTGTTTCTTTACCTCCCTAAAACCACAAAATTACTTTTGACACAGATTCCTAGTATACGTAGCACAGGCCATGATAATAATCTTCTTCTTTTTCTTATCTACACACTGGGTGAAGTAGAATGCATCTGCCTTTGTCATTAAGACTGGGAACACTACTCAGTGGCAAGCCGAGTTAGCTCCAAAATAAATGGCCGCCTCTGACATGAGGAACAAACGCCATGTGCAGCCGCTCCTAACATGGAGTACAAACACTGCTCATCTTGTATCCCTGGATTAGGAGTCCTTACAGGGAACTATCAGCCGGGCCAGCTGAGCCCAGGTTTGTTAGTGAGCTTGTTACTGCTCCCCCTCCTCTTTTTTCTTCCGGGCTTGGGACCGGCTAAGGCGGAGTTATGATAATCATGGTGGGTAGATAGCGACTGCTTTTACTGTAAATGCACCACATGTCTACACATGTAGAAAGGGCAATTCTACTTTGGTACAATTACAAGTGTGGTAGAGCCCTATTTGGTTTCTTGCAATCACTAGTGCGGTTGGACTTATGCAAGAATGAATGAAACAATTATTTCCTTCAGAAAAAAGTTACCAATGTGGGATTCGTTCCCAGGTTGTTTCTGTCTAAATTTGACGGTTTATACTATCTCCCACCAAACCTCTACAAAACGACCATCTCTATCAAAGTCTTGACATTTGTCCAACATAATCCGTAATATAATGTATCGTTTTTGATGGTCATTGCCATCTATCAGAAAAACTAACATACTCTGTTTATATTATGTTTTATCTCCAGTCTTCTTCTTTTTCTTATCGCCATTCAATCATATTAGAATATCAAGCTTGTAAAGCTTGTTGATGATGTCTGCTGGGGATGAGTTGAGCTCTTCAATAGATGAGTCAATACAGTCAATAATGTGGTTTGGGGTTGGCACTTAGTATTAAAGTTGAATGAGTTGGGCTATGAAACTCTTGATCATCCACCATACTCGCCCGACATATCGCCTACCGACTACCACTTTTTTAAGCACCTCGCCAACTTCCTGGGTGAGAAATGCTTTAAAAACCAAGGTGATGCCGAAACGACCTTCAATGAATTCCTTGCCTCCAGAACTCCAGATTTTTATAAAACTGGAATATACCAGCTTTCGTTGGCAAAGATGTATGGGTTTTGATTAATAAAGGTTTGCTTGTAACGAGTTATTGCTAGTTGTCACTTACAAATCGGCCATTGTTTTTGTATCAACCCAATATATAGTGAGGAAAACCTTGCAACCATTCTGGAAAACGTATTTTCCTATTTGTACAATGCATCTTTTTGACTCTCTGGCCAGGCAGGTTGAGATTTTACTTGAACATCAGGTCTGCCGCTGGACCACAACGGCAAGAAACTCGACTAAAAGCCAGTCCAGAAATTCCCTGCTCACGTTGGGCATCAGCTCCACATTCTTTTGACTCTCTGATAATGGGAAATCTCTAATACTCAATTAAATCCTTTTCCAATCTTCCAATCCATTCCAGAAGTCGATTACAAATAAGTCAAAAATGTAATTTGAAAAAAGTTTAAATATAAATAAAGTTATATAAAAAAACAATATAACCTAATCTTTTTCTTTTTAAACCTATCATTTTACACACTTCAAAAATCTTTTTCTAACTTTTTTTTGTTTGTTTGTTAAACGCACGAAATTGCTCTTTAATTTAAACAACGTCCTCTTTTAAAAATAAAAAATTAAAAATTAATAAAAAAGGAAATCGCCAGCTGTTCACTTAATAACTAATCAATATCATCAATATCAATAAAAATGATTCTGTCACTCGAGAAATTCCCTAATTATCAATGATTTCAGTTAGCCCGCTCTGTGAAAGTAATTATTCCTTCTTTTTTTTATTTTTGACTATGACCAGCCCTTATTTTAATCTCTTCCAATGTAAATTTACCTTTTAAGCTCCTGTCAATTCTTTTGTGTGTGTGTGTGTGTATTTAAGATTATTTTTACAAATTTATACGTTATATATATGTTTTAAATAATAATGAAAAATAATTTTAAATATTTAACTTTTTTTTTCAAGAAAATAGAATGTTTGCACGGTTAGATTGTTGAGCAAACATCAAAATTTAATTTAAAAATTTTTTAAATTAAATTATTCTCATTAATTTTTTAAAGTAGTTTTTTTTGTGTGTTCACCAGAATCTTATGTGGAAAAAATACATATCAATCCGGAAATTTACCATAATATTATACCCTAGTTCATAGACACAATTTACTGCTAATTTACATATGTTAAATACCAAATTTGCTCTAGTATGTAAATATGTCAATTTTAAAATAGGTTAAAAAACACAGCTGATATTATGTAAATTTTATAATGTACATATAATTCGCGATAGCATAGTTAAGTTTGATTTTGTATCAATTTTCTTGTTTTATTATTATTTTTTATTTATTGTTACAAAAGCACGAAGTCCAAGGGACTATTGTGCTGTGCTAGTATTATTTACATATATATGATTAATTATTTACACGATGAATTAGTAGTGTTTTGTAAATTATTGTACAAATAGTTCTAAACTTAACAAAGTTCTCATAAGATAGAGTATATACACAAAGAGAATTTGGTAATGTTTCAAAGTATCTACATACAATTTGATTAGTCAGAGGGCAAGTTAAAAGAATGGTGATTCAACATCTAAGCGGCATTCACATGTTGGATCATTGATAACATTCAGTTTGAATAGGAAACTTAAGAAAGCTCGAAAAACGTTTAATTCAAAAAGATACTCATTCTTAGACGTTTATTATCTAAAAAAGATATTTATATATGTAAGTGAATTTATTTCCTTATGGTATATCCATTGGTAAAACTAATCATAGATTTAAGGGTTGGTGTAATGGTCAAATATCATTAATCTTAGAATAATTCTCTGTGATTATTGGATTAGTTCCATAAATTGACGATAGATGGCACTAAAGAATAATGTTATTTATTCTTTTGTCCATTTATTAATGAAGATATAAAACATTGTCGTGTTATTTATAATTATTAATTACACAACACACAGACATTTTTTTATACAAAATAACAACAAATATATAATTCTTTGATAGTAAATATAAACATTGGGAAACATAACAATCTTCTGCTATGTATTTACTGTAAATATTACTGTGGAACATTCGAAACATTTTCCATATTATTCTAATCAAATATATTCTTTATATATTATTAAGAAAAAGGCATCTTCTTATCGTACAACTGAAAGTTGCTGATGGCTTGCGCCATCTATCGGAATAAATATTGTCACGTATAAGGCCTCGGAATAACTACAACCTCCGCCAATAGATGGCGCCTGTTTCCTATCTGAAACTGGTGTGGGAATCGCCGACTGCTGTGGTCCTGTTTCCTGGGGCAAATGTTTGTAAATACATTTTTATATTGGCCCTAGGAGGTAACATAATGTAAATACCTGTTGTTTATTATCCCATTTGAATGTAATGTTCAGTAGTAAATGACAATAAAGGAGAAGTGTTTGAAGTCTCCGTGCCGCCTGCTGTTGTTCCTCTCGCCATCGCCACATTTCTACTCTTCTGGTAAGTCTCTCGTGTCCCCCCACCAGTGGTAAGGCCGAGAGATACTGCCAGAGGAAGGGAGTTCCACTGGAGCGGTGGTTCTCGGACGTCCTTGGGTGCTCTGCAGAGTAGAGCTGCAGAGGGAGAGCAACGGGAGCCCGGGTAGGTGATCCACGAAGGAAGAAGCGGCGTCGTCGCGAAGAACCGCGGAGGGTCAAGCCGCGACAATATCAACTATTTGTTGATTTTTAATTATTACAGAATTGACAAAATATGCATTCTTGATTAATCAAGAAAAGCTAACCACGTACGGGTTTCGGGTTGTTTGCCCTTGTCAGCGTCCTAGAGGCTTCCTGAGAAATTAAGAAATAGGTATTTAAGACCAAATTTGCATAAATTAGCTGTTCAGAGACTCTGTGTCATGTCAGGCCAAGTGATGAGGAGTCTTTCAACTGAAGCACAGCCTCGGATTTTGTTGCTCCATGGAATGGAGGGTACCATTGCCCCGTTAGTCAGCCACATTTCAGAGTTCCCTGTTCACGGTTACCGTAGCGGCTCACGACACCGTACTACAGGGCAGTCCCTTACTTGTGCTGCTTCTCCCGCCCGCCACGTAGAGAAGGGGTTGGACTTATAGAGCAGAGATCTGCTTCATGAACAAGACACCAACACCACAACCTCTGATAAGAGACCACCTCCAGGAGCGACCGGGTGTAACTCTGGTTTTAAGCTACGGCATCTTATTGGAGACATCTGTAGTCGAATGAAGATGTTTCCAGGATTCTGGAAGTTAGCGATTGTTTTCCACCTTTACATATTCTATATACAGTTACGAGCGTCATTCTTCATATCTTAATCAGTTTTCGTCTCTGTCACCGTTTGCTTTTTTTTTTTTTTTGGAATGGCGCCCTCCTATTGGTTGGCTACGATCACGCCACCTTTGCCCGCCCCCCCCCCCCATCATGCCCCCCCCCCCACTCGCTTTTTCGTTTTTGTAACTATTGTGTTGGAGCGGGTCGCTCCTTAAATAAATGCATATATTAGTTAATAACCAAATGGAATCCTCTCTTTCTTTTTCCCAGTAATAGACGCCTACGGAAGCCAACAGTACATAGACAGATAAAGCACATAGGCTATAGTTATTAACTAATATATGCATTTATTTAAGGCGCCAATTTATAATTGTGACAAATAGTATTTGAATCAAAACATTCAATCGGGTAAAAACACGGGCGTTGCCCGGGTCATTCGGCTAGTATTTGCATATTTCCCAAACAAGTCGGCTGCCCGCCCGTCTGGAATAGATCCTCAATCTACACCCCAAACTAATAAAAAGCTAATTTATTTATTAATTATAAATAGCAATGTATTTTTTTTTTAATTAGCCAAGAGTTAATCCTGATAAAAATTTAAAAAGTAAGGTATTTAATTTCCTAAAAAATTGGAAATACAGAACTCGGATTTTATTTATTCCGTAATGAAAATTAGAAGAATTTTTTTTTTAATAAAAAAAAGGAAGAAATTATCATCACGCTCTGATTCTCCCTTGGAATTTCTGTGAAGCGGAAATATTCCTTCCATGGCTGTCTATCGTTCTCCTGATTTCTTGGCCTTAGTCCATAGAAAACCCACAGTTTACTTGAATTTACCAAAAACATTTTACACAAACATAAACAGTAACATTATGTATAAAAGTTTTCCCCTGATTTATAATATTATAAAATAAAAAAAAGGTTCCAGAGTTAAATTCTTGTTCAAATTTTTTATTTTCAAGCTTTCGGACTTGTCAGTTCTTCTACAAGATTATATAAAAATAGTATATACAGTAACTCCGCTTTTGCCGGTCCCAAGCCCTGATGAAAAAGGAGGAGGGGGAGCAGTAACAAGCTCACTAAAAAACCTGGGCTCAGCTGGCCCGGCTGATAGTACCCTGTAAGGGCTCCAGGGATACAGGATGAGCAGCGTTTGTACTCCATGTTAGGAGCGGCTGCACATGGTGTCTGTTCCTCATGTCAGAGGCGGCCATTTCTTTTAGAGCTAAGTCGGCCTGCCACTGAGTAGTGCTCCCAGTCTTAATGACAAAGGCAGACGCATTCTACTTCATCCAGTCATGATCTCAATGATTGATACCTTAATGTGATTGAGTGGAGATAAGAAAGAAGAAGAAGAAGAAGAGTGTATACAGTAAACTCTCCTATAACGCGATTAATGTGTTCCGTGTTGTATGAAATCGCGTTATAGGAATTCGCGTTGTACGAAATAAAACTTGTATAACGCGAATGTTGTTAGGGTAAATTGTTTTATTTTATAACGCGTTATACGAAAATTCGCGTTGTATAAATAAATTTGTCGCAATTTTTTTTATCGCGTTGTTAAAAACTCGCGTTATAGGAGAGTGTACTGTATATCATCAATTTATTATCGTGATACTCCTGTTAAAGGATTGACAAGTCCGAAAGCTTGAAAATAAAAATTTGAACAAGAAACTTAACCCTGGAACCTTTATTTACTTTATAATAACATGATGTATTACAGCGCCATCTGTTATAAAAAAAAATGAACTATTTTTGACGTGTGAAACAATAGTACAAATGTGACATCGTACTGGGGTAAGTACATAATTTCATTAATTTAATTTTCAAAAGTTCATAATTTATGCACCTTATCCCAGTACAGCTCGAAACGCGTTCGTGGTTAGCTTTTCTTGATTAATCAAGAATTGGGTATTTATCCAATTCTGGAATAATTAAAAAATCAACGAGAATTGTTTATATTTATTCCGATAGATGGCGCAAGCCATCAGTAACTCTCAGTTGCACGATAAGGAGATGCCTTTTTTTTTCATATTTTTGACGTGTGTATGATTATTTTAATAAAAAATTCAATCTTCTACTGTCCTTACTGCAAGGATAAAATAATTGGACACCTCTCTCTAAAGGACACTTTGGACTTGTAATTAGGTGTCCTTTATAGGGAGGTTCTACGGTATATAGGAAAAGTAAACATTTAAGAACGCAAGTTTCTTTTAAGCATAAAACACACATGTAGCCTAGTGGACATGGCATCTGCCCGGTAAGCGGAAGGTTGTGGGTTCGATTCCCGCCCCTGGACACTTTTATTTTTCCGTTCGCCATTACTCTTCATATTTTCACCCTTTCATACTTCACCCAAAAAAGTTAGAAATAGTAAATATTTCTCTTTGAAATAAATATTGATTTTTCACAGAAAAGAAACTTATGCGGTGCAACTTTAAGTGTTTTACACATGTATTGCCTTTACTGCGATGGAAAATATATTGGGAGGGCCTGGCTCATCAGTGGTGAACCCTCCCAGCTTTTTAGCCAGTGGTAGATTAAACTGTCGAAACCGCTGGGAGGGTTTACCACTGATGAGCCAGGCTCTCCCATTATTTTTATCATTGCAGTAAAAGCAGTAGAAAATCGATTTACAGTTAAAATTGTCTATAGCGTCCTCTCTAAATAGCGTCTTCCTCTCTATAGCACCCGATTTTAAATACGTAGTACGATGCGATTTACATTAAAAGTGACCTGTCTATAGCAATCCCTCTCTATAGCACCCTATTTTGGTGAGTCCCAAGAGGGAGCGCTATAGACAGGTTTAACTGTATTTTAAAAATAATCATATGCCCGTCAAAAATTTTTAAAATTTCTAATGAACAATAACAAAAAAATATTAATTCTCTAAACCATCATATCATCAGACACAATAGACACATAGAAACTCCATAAGTTTATAAGAGATTTGCATACATAGCCCCACTATATAGAATTCTCTATTTTACAAAACCATTATGTGTGATAAATAATATAATATATATATATTAAATATAAATGGTTTCTCAAGAAGCCACTGGAAACAAAAATCTTTTTGGTCGCAGTGGTACAGCCTACTCCACGCTGACGAGCGCCAACAACGCGAAATGCGTTCGTGGATGGCTTTTCTTGATTTATCAAGAAATTGGGTGGGCCAAATATCAGGGAACAGGCTAAATTATTGTTTAGTTGATTTCTGTTCCACCAGATGGCGCTCTGCCTTCAGAAAAGCACATTTGCTCCTGGTCAGGATATGCCTTTTTTATTTTTAATATCAACACCAGGCCTTTTTATTTTTTATATTGTTTTTTCTTATATAAATATAAATATATAAAGTATGGGACGCCTTGTGAAGATTCCATTATGTCCCGTAGGATCTCATAAAATAAAGTCCGCCCTAGGTTGACGAGGGCCATTAGCCCGAAACCATGGTCTTTAGGTAGGCGTTGTTGCTTTGTTACAGACCCCTTTCCATTGCAGTAAGGAAGTAGAGTTTGTTTTTTTATGTGTGTAAAAGAAACATTTGTGTTTTAATGTTTTTATTTCCTATGTATAGATGGCTTTATATATTAAATAGACTATATGTAAATATAATATATATATAACAAGAATATATGTAAATATATATAAATAAACTATATGTA
>CP092876.1:12601463-12629091 GCA_030710605.1 Cordylochernes scorpioides | reverse complement strand
AATATAATATATATATGTAAATAGACTATATATGTGTGTGTAAAATAGAATACATACAGTTAATCCTGTCTATAGCGCCCCCTCTTGGGATACACCAAAATAGGGCGCTATAGAGAGGGGGTTCTATTTAGAGGGGGTGCTATAGATAGGTTTAACGGTATATAACTAGACTATATATATATACTAGCGGATGTACCCGGCTTCGCCCAGGTTTTTCTCGAGGGAATGTTTGTAGTCTAGTAATAAGAAAATATACTACACCTAAAAACTATCAGAGAAAAGAGAAACCACGGAAGGTGAACAGAAAAATGCTTACAATGGATGTTATGTTTACGATATCAAGTTAAATAAAAACAAAGATAAAATTTGCATATGTTGGTCACTATAAATTTGTATATTTGTTAGGCGAAATTAGAAACATGATAAAAACAATTGGGTATTTAAAAACAAATGTAGAAATAAAAGTTGAAGTATAATAAACAATGTTAAAGATTAGTTTTAATTATTAATCAAGATTGTGTGTGAATATGTGAGAAAGATGTAATATCGTTGTTGTTTTCTTGGCCGACTGTTTTACATATGGTGTTATCTTAAAATTGCTTGTTTTGAATATTTTTTAGATTGAGATTATTAGCTAGTATGTAAAAATATTAACTCTGTTGAAATTTAATTTTGTATTTATATATAAATAAAATTAACTCTGTTGATTTTTTTTTGTATTTAATCGATAACAGCGAAGTTACGCATGTTAATGTTAGGAAATATATTTTGATGTTAAGCAAAACCTGCTCCATCTCGTTTTACATAAATGTTGAAAATTTGGTTGAAATTGATGCATTGTAACGAAGGTTTTTAGTGATGTCCACTTATGAAATTTCCATTTTATTAATATAGATATATATTGAAAATAGAGCAATCCATAAATAAATCTTTAATTATATATGTGTGAATATTCATACGTTTTTTTGACAATATTGAACTATCAGGATGACAATTTTAAAAAGCCATGAAGTTGAATATATTGGGATCATAGAATATAATTACATATACAGGTATATTATGATACATAAGCGCGCCATCTGTTATGAAAATTTGAAACTATTATAGACTATTATTTGTGAGTTAAATATTTATTTTTGACTCGTGCTTTAGATGTTGTACAAAATTTCGAATATCGCGTGAGAACGCCCTTAGAGCCTTAGAATAATTTTTAACGCCTTGCTATATGTTTTAATTTTTGTTTGCTCCTGACGAGGACAAAAGCTTTTTGTCAAAACGTCGAGGTAATAAAAAGATTTATACTGCCCGAATTATCTTTTTTAAGAAATATTTAAGACACAATGATTCTTTTAAAAATCAAACAATTTATACTGTCTTTACTGCAATGGAAAAAATCATGGGAGGGTTCACCACTGATGAGCCAGGCCCTCCCAATAATTTTTCCATAGCAGTAAGGACAGTAGAAATTGTTTAATTTTTAAAAGAATCATACGTGTCTATAATAGTTTCGTATTTGCATACATGTATATAACATTGATTGATAATTGCGACGATATCTATAAACACAACAATATAGCCAAGATAAATAACATTTGTTGTGAAACAATACTGGTTCAGCTCTCGGGGTGAACCCGGGCGTATACCCCCTCTCTATAGCGCCCTATTTTGGTGAGTCCCAAGAGGGGGCGTTATAGACAGGATTAACTGTATATATTCTATTTAACACACACATCTATAGTTTATTTACATATATAGTCTATTTACATATAGTTTATTTACATATATTTACATATATATTTATAGTTTATTTACATATATTTACATATATATTTATAGTTTATTTACATATATTCTAGTTATATATATATTATTTATATTTAGCCTAGTTTAATATTGTAGCAGATTATTTATCATTATATGAAAATATTCTTAATTCCGACATTTGTATTTTGATAAACTGTAAAATTTTCTCATTGCATCACTGCTATTTCATTAGCTAGGTTTTACATTAAATAAATTGCAATGTGTAAATATGTGGTTTGTCTTTCCCAATTTTCTACGTTACGTTATAAAGTTATTGCGAAAGATTTTTCGACATTTTGATATAAAGATAAATTTTATTGGAAAATAAAACTTCCATTTAAATATACTTAAACAACCTATATATATATAAACGGTAAGAAATCCCACTAAATAAATACAGTCTGGAAGAGATTAAATAAAATTTAAAGCTTTATTTTCCCAACAAGTTTGAAATGAGAGTAAATTGAGCGTTCAGAATCAAAGCTCGAATAAATTAACCTTAAAAAGGCTGAGATGAACGAAGGCAGAAAATTAGATTCGGGGAGATTACATCAATTTGCATATGTTGAGGAGATATGCAACGTGGCCTCGGGCGTGCCGTTGAATATGCAGGGGAGAACTCCTTTCTACCACCGGGAGCTCAAACAGAATCTATAAAAATGCGATTAAAAAAAAAAAAAAAAAGACGTAAAATACAAAATTTCACTACATCATTACATATATATTTATCTTTAAGAAAGTATATAAACACAATATTGAATTGACGTACCCGGCTTCGCCCGGGTTTGGCTCGAGGTCCTATACAACATTGAGGGAATGTTCTGGAAAAAAAATTGAGGAAATTTACAGGATGAAATTGAGGGAATTTTCTAGACTAAATTGAAGGAATGTACAGGACAAAATTGAAAAAATATCTAATATAAAATTGAAGGAATGTCTTATATAAAATTGAAGGAATGTCATATATAAAATTGAAGGAATGTCATATATAAAATTGAAGGAATGTCATATATAAAATTGAAGGAATGTCATATATAAAATTGAAGGAATGTCTTATACAAAATTGAAGGAATGTCTTATATAAAATTGAAGGAATGTCATATATAAAATTGAAGGAATGTCTTATATAAAATTGAAGGAATGTATTATACAAAATTGAAGGAATGTCTTATATAAAATTGAAGGAATGTCTTGTATAAAATTAAAGGAATGTCTTTTACAATATTGAAGGAAATGTCTTATATAAAATTGAAGGAATGTTTTATACAAAATTGAAGGAATGTCTTATATAAAATTGAAGGAATGTCTTATATATAAAATTGAAGGAATGTCCAGAACAAAGGAGGGACTTAGCGACTAGATAAAGTGTAACAAGCTCCAAACAAAAGCCAACAACAACAAAATATATTTTATGTGATCTTTAAAAGAAAGAAATATTCTGTAAGTCTGACTGGAGTTTGTATAAAACGGAGCTATATTTCTCCCCGTGGAGGAATAAGTGGAACAATCAATAAACGGCGTGTTTGTTTACTTACACTACTGCTGGCAAGAATCGTTTTTATTGGATCTCGGAGTTTTCTAAAACTTAGTATATACTTTGTAGTAATATGATACAATAGCGCGCCATCTATGATAAAAATTGGAAATTATTTTAAACGCGTAAGATTCTTTTTGAAATTAAACAATTTCTACTGCCCTTACTGCAATGTAAAATTAAAGGGAGGGCCTGGCTCATCAGTGGTGAACCCTTAGATTAAACTGGCGAAACCGCTGGGAGGATTCACCACTGATGAGCCAGGCCCTCCCTTTAATTTTCCATTGCAGTAAGGGCAGTAGAAATTGTTTAATTTCAAAAAGAATCTTACGTGTTTAAAATAATTTACAATTTTGATACTTTGTAGTATTAATTGTATAATATATCAATTATTATGAAAAATGGATTTTCCTTATCGTGAAACTGAAAGTTGCTGATGGCTTTCGCCATCTATCGGAATAAATGTCAACTATTATCGGATAGATGACGCAAGCCATCAGCAACTTTCAGTTGCACGATAAGGAGATGCCTTTTCATAATTTATGCACCTTATTCCAGTACAATATCACATTTGTTCTATTTTTTTACATCAGCTATTGTTGTATTATGCTAAATATACAGTTTCTTGTAAGGTTTTCCTTTATTTGGCCGAGCTTTAGAGCATTTATGTTCTTCTACAGTGGTAAAAATGATAACCTGTTGAGGGAGAGAAATACTCGAAAGCTCGGATAAATTAAAAAAAACTTTACAAGAAACTTTTCGCCTTAAGATTTTGTTCTTTTGATAATTTACTTCTCCAGGGGATTATCCAACTTATACAAATGCTTTGTTTTAATGTCTTTTTTTAAGGGAGGTGCCTCCTCTGGTACAATAAAACAGTAAGGAAAGAAGAGCAGAATAAGTCATTTATTTAAAATGGATGAAAAGATATTATGTCCTTAACAGCTTAAATAACTTTTTTCAAATGGCAAAGCGCCATCTTTTGGAATAAATATTAACTATGCGTTGATTTTAAAACTTTTCCCCAATATATTGACCAACCCATTTTCTTGATAAAAACTCATTGAGCGGCTTGAAGCGTATATTTCAACACTGCCTTAATTCTTACTTTTTCTTTTCTCCTTTTCTACATATAAGCGCACTTATGCAAATACGGCCTAAACTTCCCATTTGTTGAATTTCAGGAAGTCTCTAGGACAGACCATTTTAGTCGCTGATATACAACAACGTTGAGAATTTTCGACCAATCAGATGAAAATACATCAACGATTGATTGAGATATATTCCGATAAATGGCGCAAACAATCAGTAATTGTACGATCAGAAGAGATAAATTTTCATTTCATCAACTGATTTGATAGATTTTTCCCTCTTTCTTTTCAATTTTTCCATAAAATTTTATCATAAATCACTGAGCTAATATAATAAATTATGACACATATTTCAGGTAACTAATTCATCATCAAATTTTGTTAAATAAACAAAGAATATGTAAATGAGTTATTTCGATGTTGCCAGGTTTCATTTCTCCACATCGGTTGTAGGTAGAAAGTCGCGAACAAAACATCTACAGACGTGATTTAAAAAAATTGGGAAAAATTCACTTTAATAAAAAAAAAACTTGAAGAGAAAGGTAGTCCCTAAATACACATGTTTTCCATAATTAATATGTCTAATTAAGGGAAATTTCCATATTCAATTTATTATTCTAATTAGTGAGGAGATGGATGGAAGCTGTTTCTTCATTTAACCCATCTTGCTAAGGAGCCAATTAGACTCAGTCTGAGATTAGATCAGTTTCCAGGGTTGCCAGACTTATCGATCAATACCGTATCGATCATTGAGTGATTGATTGAAACAGTTCCCCTGTTAAACTCTCACAGAATGGCCAGCAAAGTTCAATGATTTCATCCCCGAGATATCTTTTAATCTATGATTAGTAGGGAAGCCATTTCTGTGAATAAACGCTATTATAGGAATCAATATATTGGTTTAGAGATGTGAGTGATGATTTATTGAAAAAAAAAGAAATAAAATTTTCTCTCTTTTATCTCTCTGTAATTTAATAGAACGGTTTGTGGCAAAATATTAGCATTAATTTAAAGATATGAAAGTTCTTTAGAAATCTGAAGTTATTAAACAAAAAAAAAACTATTATTGAACTAAATTCATGGATAAAACTTAAGGAAATTTCATATTTTGATGTCGCCGGTCGTCTGTTTTTTTTTTTGAGACAGAGGCAATTTTGTTAATACTTGGTTATCTGGTGTGTTTTCAATAAAGGTCACTGTAATATCTTTCAGAGTTATTGTCTCAATCCCGATATACATGCTAAAAGGTACAACTTCCTTATGTTTTGTCTATGAGTGTACATCTAATATATTTACAATCTTTATCACCTATAATGGGGACTCTACAATATCAATACCAAATAACACTCAGAGAAAACACAATAGATTCAAACAAATGTAATGATATATAATTATACTAATCCCGGTTCATTTTCACTTTTGTACTTTTTTTTAAACGATGTATTTAATGTTTATTTTTATTATAGGTCTAGCACACGTGGTACAAGTCATATAATCATGGTGGACAGTTAGCGAATGTAGGTACACCACATATCTACACATGGGGAAAGAAATTTAATTTTTGCACTTACTAATATGCCCACCATTTCACATGTCTCCCACAGAAGTAAACTACTTCTCAGAATAATACAGAAAGGAATGGAACCCTATTTAAATAGAGAAATAACACCAGAACAAAGAGGTTTCAGAAGAGATAGGGGAACAAGTGATCAAATACCAAACTCAAGATTTATAATGGAAAGGCATACCAAAAATAAGGAGAACTATACATTTAGGTTTTTTTGACTATTATAGTAAATTTTGATTGAGAGATAACTGAACTTTGGACAACACAAATATATATAAGAAATTTAAATTATTTTTGACGCTTATGATTCTTTTTGAAATAAAACAATTTCTACTGCCCTTACTGTAATAATAAATTATTGGGAAGGCCTGGTTCATCAGTGGTGAACCCTCCCAGCGGTTTCGCTAGTTCAATCTACCATACCGTTTATAGGATTGTTGAAATAGATGTCAACTAATCGTTCATTTTTAATTATCTCAAAATTATAATTATTCCGAAAGATGGCGTAAGCCATCAGCAACTTTCAGTTGTATATTCAGGTGAAGATTTATTCTTAAATTATCAAACACCTTCCAAGAAGCTTGTAAATATAAACAAGAAACAAAGAAATCCCAAGTCAAGATAACTTCTATATCAATTGAGAACAAACGTAGACAATTGGAAAACACGAAAGAAAACTTTGTAGCGAGAACAAAATAAGGATAATAGAACATCTTATAAGAGAGAACACACCGAACTCAAGACCCCGCATAAGAATATAACCTTGTAAATATGTAAATATTACTCTGCTGTATATAACCCACTGCTGCCTGGATGGTGGGAGATTCCTTCCCTCAAAGATATACTAAAAAGAATGCTCGGAACATCAACATTAACATATCAACAATTGATGACCCTGCTGTGTCATGCAGAGGCAGTGATGTATGGAAGGCCCATTACTTATGTCAGAGACGATCCGAATGATCTTGTGACAATATCACCTTCCATGTTTCTACAAGAACAGACCGAGTCCCCCGAGTGCCAGAATACAAGTAGTATGTGAAGTACCTGTACATAGTTTTCATTATGATACATTAGCGCGCCATCTGTCATGGGAATTAGAAACTAATATAGATGCGTAGGCGTCTATAATAGTTTCGAATTGTCATATTATTCATTGTGAATATCATACGAGCTAGGTTTTGAATGATATAGTTAACATAATTAGTAAAAAGTTAGAAATAAAACAATTTCTACTACCCTTACTACAATAATAAAGTTTAAACTGGCGAAACCGCTGGGAGGGCTCACCACTGATGAGACAGGCCCTCCCATTAATTTTTCCATTGCAGTAAGGACAGTAGAAAGTGTTTAATTTTTAAAAGAACCATACGTGTCTATAATAGTGTTGAATTCTCATATTATCCATTGTAACTATCATAAGAGCTAGGTTTTGAGTGATTTTTAATAAAGTTAACCTAATAAGTTAGAAATAAAACAATTCTTACTACCCTTACTACAATAATAAAATTTAAACTGGCGAAACCGCTAAGAGGGTTCACCACTGATGAGTAAGACCCTCTCATCGATTTTATTACCTATTTCATTTATCGTCCGATGAATAAGGCAGAATTCTACTAACAGAACTCTGATATTTAGGTTCCGTTCTGGTTATTGGCCATCCTATCTTCTTGAAAAATCAGAAAAATATAACCAAATACACGTTTAGGGAGTGTTTGCCTCCGTCAGCGTAGTGTAGCCTGTACCTCAACGACCACAAAGTGTGGTCCTAGAGGGGCTTCCCGAGACATATCAAGAAATGGCTCGTAGAGAAGTAGAAAATGGTTTTATTTCAAAAAGAACATACCCGTCAAAAATAGTTTGAATTTATTACAACAGATGGCGCCCTAATACAACATATTGTAGCTTAGAAATCAAGCCTTCAAATATCCTAAGATGGGCTGACTTGTTAATAATTGTCGACTCGTCGCGGTGACGTCAGCCCAAACTATCTACAGTTAGGGAATCTTGAACAAGCAAGCAAAGAAATATTTTAAAGATGATTTTACAAATACAGAGTAATATATATTTTTTATAATCTGTTGAATATTTTCATTGAATAATATTAAATTAAATAATAATTTATATTCATCGCCACAATATTAATAAAATTATTTTTGAACTGGTAATTATAAAGTTGATTCGAGTACAATAATGTACTTTGTGTTTAGTTCTATGTATGGGGAGTAATCTGGATGTAGACAGCGCCGATGGAAGAAAGAGACGTGTGAAACGGTGTGAATGGGAAAATGGCGACGTCCAAGTTGCAGGAGTCATACACATATTTACATTTTTAAAATTAAAAAGACATATATTGGATCAAAATATCATTTATTTTACCAATATTTATGTTGGCTGAACACCAACCTTTATCAGGGTGTTATAACATATTAATGTGTGTCAATAACAAACTCAGCGATACATGTGTGTTGACACACATTAAAAATGTTATAATATCTTGATAAAGGTTGGCGTTCAGGCAACTGAAATATAGGTAAAATAAATGATATTTTGATCCAATACACCTATCCCCTGATTTACACGGTACTTGTTTTACACGTTTTCGCTTTTACATGGTTTTCCAAATAAGTTTTTTTTTGTTTTTATCGCACTATACTAAATGCTACTGTGATTGAACACATGCGCTGTGTACACATCTCACGAGGAATCCCGAGCTTATATGCTGACTACATATTTTAACCTGTCAATGCATTTTATTTTTATTTCTGTGTACACCTATCCCCCGATTTACACGTTTTTCTCAGTAACGTATCTACCGTGTAAATCGGGGGATAGGTGTATATGTCTTTTTTACACAAATAAATTTACTGGCAATGCGTTTCTTTTAAATATCATCAAATATTATCTCTACAGACCTTACTGCAATGATATGAGTTATTGAATGAGAGGGCTTGGCTCATCAGTAGTAGAGATTAATTTGGCGAAACCGCTGAGAGGGTTCACTACTGATGAGCCAAGCCCTCTCATTCAATAACTCGTATCATTGCAGTAAGGTCTGTAGAGATAATATTTGATCATATTTAAAAGAAACGCATTGCCAGTAAATTTATTTGTGTAAAATTTTAACGATAGATGGCAATAAAATTTATTTACTAATATGTCTTTTTATTTAAAGATTTATTTATGGATTGCTCTATTTTCAAAACATATTTACATATTAAGACAACGATGAACTCCCTATTCGCCATAGTAGAACAAACCCAAGTCAGGGAGAAGAGATTCTTTTATAAGAGGACGATGGTACAAGATTTCAGGTTAGACGACCTTCTACGGGTACAAAATGACATTAGTAGCAATTTTGTATCTTTAGAAAGGCATCGTGTCCGAAAGCTTGTACAATATTCCTCTTATATAAAGGCAATAAAAAATTAACATAATGTTATTGACATCTTGTCAATACATGTAAAAGTGCACAGTCTGTACTATTTTAAAATGATAATTATATAAATATATGTTATATTAAAATATTATTTTATTTAAAATTATATTTCTTCGATTCAAATACTCTGTTAAATCGACCGCCAGAGGTCACGCTTCCCCTATAAATACTCATTGTTGTTGTTCCCCGTTGGCCGGCTCAAACCTTTTGTACATTATGTAAATAAGTTTTTCATTTTTTATTCTTACGCCTTAAGCCAGGCAGTAATTTTTTTAAATTATGTTTTTATATATTTCATAAGCTCAATTAAAGCAATTTCTAATCTTTACTGTTTTTATTATTTTATTTTCAAGATTCTTGCCACGACTGCATTACCATAATTCTCAAGATGATCAAAAATCAATAGAAAATCTCATTTTTATTTATATAACATATACATAACACTATGTACGATGTACATGGCGCCTCTGCCACCGCTGAGCCACCTTTCCACCCTCTTATATGTATATAGAAGTTCTTCTTCCCGACTTTGTGGGTTTCTTCTTCTATATTTGAAGTATGTTCTGTTAAGTATGTCCTGAGAAAGATCCTGTAGGTCGAAAAGTAACTACCGCTATAGTATTGTGTGGTTTATTGTTTATATAACTGTGAGATATCAGTAAGAGGAATATCTTGAAGGTCGCAATATTCAGGAGGTCCCGCGGATCCCAGATGGAGATCTCGCCGTATCTAATCCTTCCGATCCATTATTGGATCCTGAGGGATTACACCATTTGTACGCTGCTCCTTCAATTAGCTTTTATCTTAATCCCGCTGGTGTGGATCAACTCACGCTATTTCCGGTCTTATACCACATATTTACATATGGGCCAAGTACATATTTACATATGTGCCTAGTACATATTTACATATGTCGTGCAAATTTGGCCTCGACGACCCAATTCTTGAGATGTCTCGGGGAAGTCCCTCTAGGCTTCCACACTTTGTGGTCGTTGAGTTACAGCCTACACCACGCTGACGAAGTCAAACACTCCCGAAACGCGTATTAGGTTATATATTTCTGATTTTTCAAGCAGATAGGATGGCCAATATCCAGAAGGGAACCTAAATATCAGGGTTCTGCTGGTAGAATTCTGCCTTCTTTAACGGACTATAAATGAAATAGGTAATAAAATCGATGAACGTAGTTCTCTCTCTATCTACCCCTTCTACATCATTAGATATCTACCGAAAGAAGGCACCTCTCCCGTTAAAAATTCATTAAAAACAATTAATTTTGGTTTAACACCCCAGTACAGAACGTTATGTAGGCATCATGGAGAGGAAAGAGGGGTGCTGTTGGTGTGAAGACCTGGAAGTACCACTCAGTGTGACTTTGGTCTCCTGACATGGAGTGTAGACGCTCCTATGGAGAACAGACAATTAATACATTAGCCGGGTACAGGGTGGCCCTACCAGGAGTTAAACTCCCTGTGCTACCTGTTTACACCCTTCCACCACTTTGAGGCTGTAGTATAGGAGATTTTGGCTTATAAAATCTGAAACAATGGAACCTAATGGAGATTGTTTTAAACGACTTGAGGAATACACACATTCACAACAGAACGTTATGAAGGTGATAATAGACTCATGGACAAAACTTGAGGAAAGTTTATGTTTTATCAAGTATATATATTTATATAATACACTGCGGTCTTTGATTGTAAAACGACACTTGAAGTTACACCGCATGAGTTTCTTTTAAACGAAAAATCAAATTTTTATTTCAAGGTAAAATATCGACTATTTTAAACCTTTTTGGATGAGGTATGAAAGGGTGAATTATGAAGAGTAATGACTAACGGAAAAATAAAAGTGTCCAGGGATGGGAATCGAACCCACAATGTTCCGCTTACCGGGCAGATGCCATGTCCACTAGGCTACCCTGGACGTATTTTTCTGTTCGTAAATGATACATAAAGTAACTTATAATACAATATAATACACTGCGGCCTGTGATTGTAAAACGACACTTGAAGTTATTTATATATAAGAATATTTTACCTTGAAATAAAAATTTGATTTTTCGTTGAAAAGAAACTCATGCGGTGTAACTTCAAGTGTCGTTTTTTATATATTTATGCAAAATAGTATCCGATTATATTCACCTCGTGTTCTATTTGGTGAATTATTGTACCAGGTTTTCTCCGGTAGAAGGGCGTACGTGCCCAAAAGCTAGAGAACACTAAAAATGTTTTGAAAAGACACTTTTCCCTGGAGGAATGATTGATTTTACTCAATATATATTTTTGTTGTTATTATCTATATATATAAAATTGAATGTCTGTCTGTCTGTTTGTTTGTTTGTTTGTACTCTATAGATTCAAAAACCATACATCCAATCGCCGTGAAATTTTGGGATATTATTAGGTATATCACCGGAAAGGTTTTTGAAAAATAATTTCCTGAATATCTTGAATATCCTTAGAGTTATTTGCAGATTTGTAGATTTAACTCGCAAGCAGCGCCCCCATTGTGACGATGATAACAAGTTTTCTTATCACTAAGTTTGTTATCTTAAATATTATTTATCAAAAGTAAGATTATCTCAGGATGACACGGCAATGTGACACAGGAGTAAATATAATATAAAAAGCCAACAATGAAGAATTAATGTAAGATAAAAAGCCAACAATGAAGAGTAAATATAATATAAAAAGCCAACAATGAAGAATTAATGTAAGATAAAAAGCCAACAATGAAGAGTAAATATAATATAAAAAGCCAACAATGAAGAGTGAATGTAAGATAAAAAGCCAACAAAGAAAAGTAAATGTAATATAAAAAGCCAACAGAGTGAATGTAAGATAAAAAGCCAACAATGAAGAGTGAATGTAATATAAAAAGCCAACAATGAAGAATGAATGTAAGATAAAAAGCCAACAATGAAGAGTGAATGTAATATAAAAAGCCAACAATGAAGAATGAATGTAAGATAAAAAGCCAACAATGAAGAGTGAATGTAATATAAAAAGCCAACAATGAAGAGTGAATGTAATATTGAAAGCCAACAATTGTGAATGAATGTAAGATAAAAAGCCAACAATGAAGAATGAATGTAAGATAAAAAGCCAACAATGAAGAATGAATGTAAGATAAAAAGCCAACAATGAAGAGTGAATGTAATATTAAAAGCCAACAATGAAGAATGAATGTAAGATAAAAAGCCAACAATGAAGAGTGAATGTAAGATAAAAAGCCAACAATGAAGAGTAAATCTAATATAAAAAGCCAACAATGAAGAATGAATGTAAGATAAAAAGCCAACAATGAAGAGTAAATATAATATAAAAAGCCAACAATGAAGAGTGAATGTAAGATAAAAAGCCCACAATGAAGAGTGAATGTAAGATAAAAAGCCAACAATGAAGAGGGAATGTAATATAAAAAGCCAACAATGAAGAATGAATGTAAGTTAAAAAGCCAACAATGAAGAGTAAATCTCTATATATATATAAAAGTCAATTTCTGTCTGTCTTTCTGTTTCGCGATAAACTCAAAAACTACTGAACCATTGGTACCAAATTTTGCATGTCGCTTTTTATAAACCTGAGGAAAATTTTCGGCTGCATTTTGATTAGTATTTTTGGCTATTTCTTTTTTTTCATTTGAAGAACTTTTTTTTACGCGGACTAATCCGGAATGGAATGAATACCTAAATATGGCCATTTTTTTAAGGATCGGTGGTTCAGTGGTAGAATGCTCGCCTGCCACGCGGGCGGTCCGGGTTCGATTCCCGGCCGATGCATTTTTTTTTTTACAATTTTTAAAACTCATTTATATTTTATCTTATATATATAAAATTGAATGTCTGTCTGTCTGTACTCTATAGATTCAAAAACCATACATCCAATCGCCGTGAAATTTTGGGATATTATTAGGTATATCACCGGGAAGGTTTTTGAAAAATAATTTCATGAATATCTTGAATATCCTTAGAGTTATTCGCAGATTTGTAGATTTAACTCGCAAGCAGCGCCCCCATTGTGACGATGATAACAAGTTTTCTTATCACTAAGTTTGTTATCTTAAATATTATTTATCAAAAGTAAGATTATCTCAGGATGACACGGCAATTTATTTGCGACAAGAATAATGATACAATTCCAAGGCGAATATACTATTCCTTTAACTTCCAATTACCGAGGGAACCAATTAATATTGATTTTATTCAACTTATCGAGTATTTCTCAAGGGAATGGGAAAAAATGTTCACTAGATAAAACTATGATTTTCTAATGTAGAAAATTAGGAAAGACAAAATCAGGATGACAAGGCACACAGGGACCGGGAAAAAATGTTCACTTTATCGAGAGATTCAAATTTACGAGTTTCAAATTATCAAAATATATCTTTTTTATATTTTTCAATAAGTTTTTAGAGAATTGTTTTAACAAATGTTCGCTAGACAAACCGTTACTCGGGTAAAACCCCGGGCGAAGCCGAGTACGTTTTATAAGTTTAAAGAGAATTGTTTTAACAAATGTTCGTTAGACAAACATTCACTCGGGTAAAACCCGGGCGAAGCCGGGCACATCCGCTAGTTATTATTATATATTTTTATTATTTTTTAAAGGAGAGAACGTTAGTATTTACATATATGGGAAAGTCACCGTTATACATGCAAATAAAGAGAGGTTTATGGTTTAAATATGAAACTACCTTAAGTTCTGTCCATGAGTGTATATAGATGTTTATCTGAATCTACTATATTTATTGTATTTGTAAATATTATAAAACTTCCATATATAAATTTTGGTCGGAAAAATTGGAGATAAAATAAATTTGCCATAACTTTGATATAGATATGTAAATAAGATATGTAACTTATGTTCTACTAGTGTTCCTTACAGGGCGTTGAAATACAAACAGTAGATTTTATGAGTAGGAAATAAACTGATTTGCAAAGTGTTTTATTTATCCAATATGCGTATTAGATTTTTACAAATTATGGAAAACATCACAGACAATAAGTACAACACAGATGATGGATCCAACTTGAAGAAAGGTCAATCTCCACTTCTGTAGATAACTTCTGTATCTGGGAGAATCCTGTATGGAACAAGTGTCCATATTAAATGCTTTTTGTTATTGTTGTTCCATCTATTAATTTAAAGGCAAGCTTTCGTGTGCTTACTCTTTATCAGGCTTTAAACAATCTATTAAACTTTCTTGAAGAGAACAATCTCCGAAGATATGACCCGAAGATACGATAAATAAGCCTAATAAAAATTAAAGAGTTATTATTTTTATTTCTATAAAAAATAGACACTTCGGCCAGTTAGAGTTTTTTATTTTTCTCAACGTTTCGACAAAAATCTTTTGTCTTCGTCAGGAGAAGTAAATAAAAATAAAACATTTGGCAAGGCGTTAAAATTTGTTCTGAGATTCATTTTTTATGTTATAGTTTTAGACACAGATAATAAAAGAGGTACATCTCCCTTTTAAATTGCTAACAAAACTGCCAAATAATTCGTATTGTATATAAAAATAAGGTTAAATTTGCACACCGTAAACCTCGGCAAAGTAGAGAAAGTGAGGGAGGAAAAGCTGACGTTGCCAGATTAATTCCGGTTTGATCGGATTACCCGAACGGTCAAATCTCTACTGGACGTCCGTCGGTGTCCGTACAGCTACTGAGGTGTTGGTCCGTTGCTTGGTAGATATTGGCAGCTAGCCTCTGTAGACAGCTGTTCGCCATCTGGGAACAACAGTCCTGGCAGAATTCAGCTCTCCCACAGTGGAATGAGTTCTATAATAGGATATACACTCGTGAACAAAACTTAAGGAAGTTGTACCTTTTAGCATGTATATCGGGATTCAGACAATAACTCTGAAAGATACACTCATGGACAAAACTTAAGGGAGTTGTACCTTTTAGCATGTATATTGGGATTCAGACAATAACTCTGAAAGATACACTCATGGACAAAACTTAAGGGAGTTGTACCTTTTAGCATGTATATTGGGATTCAGACAATAACTTTGAAAAATAAACTCATGGACAGAACCTAAGGAAGTTACACTTTTGCATGTATATTGGGACAATTAACTCTGAAAGATATTACAGTGATGAATGATGATCTGATAGATTAATAAGAACAACATCACTAAACGTTGAAAGTGCCTGATGACTTGCGCCATCTATCGGAATAAATATAATTTAAATATTGATTTTTCTTTAATATTTTACACACAATTTTGATCGAATAGTTGTATATAATAATTATAATTAATCAAGAAATAATATTTGGTTAATAGGCTGGAATAATAAACAAAAAAACAACTCTAAGTTAATATTTATTCCGACAGATGGCGCAAGCCATCAGTAACTTTCAGTTGTACCACAACCCACAACTAAATCCTAAACAAAATATATGTAAATAAGCTCCATGACAATGTGTAATAATGACACAAGGGATAATAAGAAAAAAGTTGCATATTAAGTAGATGTTTTTTTTCCTTCATTTATCCACATGATCCCACAGCACTCCTTTGTACTATATCTCATCACTAAACACGTCAAACCGGCATAGATGAGAGTGTATAAAATTTGCATAAAAACGAGAAGAAGCCAGGCCAAGCCAACCTCGGCATAAAACCAATTTAACTGAGCTACTCAATCAATCAATCAATCAATTCAATTTTCCGATTTTCGCGCCGCAACACTGGATTTTCCTAAGCCCTCTCTACCTTCGATAATAAAAATCAATGGAGAAAATTTTCGACGGAAAATTGACAAGAATTTCCGTGAGTTACATAATGGGAAATCCATGGGATATCGTTAACATAAATTTCCAGTCCGCGTGTCCACAGTCAGATTGTCATTTTTGCTAACTTTTTTTTTTTCAGGTTTTTTTTCCATACAAATATTTGAGTACGTTTGGTGTGATTCAAACTGGTTTGTATACACGGGTTCGTCTGATATTTTATAGGATTTTAGAATAATAATATTGCGTCCATTTTTAGAATTTGTACTTTGATATCAGATTATTTTAAAGCCATATTTATATTATTGTTTATTATATAAAAATGATATATTACGATGCACTAGCGCGCCATCTGTTATCAAATTACGAAACTATTTTAGACGCGTAATATTCTTTTTTAAAATAAAATAATTTCTACTGCCCATTAATTTTTCCATTGCAGTAAGGGTAGTAGAAATTGTTTAATTTCAAAAATAATCTTACGCGTCTAAAATAGTTTCTAATTTTGATAACAGATGGCGCGCTAGTGCAACGTAATATAAGTTGTGTAGAAAGTGGTTCAATTATACGACCTATAAATAACGTTAACTATATCCTACAATCACCAAATTTCAAAGAAAACTTTGTCTCCAGAAATATCGGAGTATTGATATCCTGCAAGATATTTTAATGAAAGGAATATCTTATTACATTTTTATAAACATTTTACACTTTTCTCGTCAAAATAGACCCAAAAACAATTGACCATATATCGATTGTCTCTGCAATATAACGGACTCGGGTCGGTGACAAAGCCATAGCATCAGTTTTTTAAAATTCAGAACGCCCACCTAGATATCATGGTTTTGAGCTATTACTTTCTTCATTGCAAATCAGACTTTGTTTTCATAAGATATATGAGATTTTTAGGATTTTCTATAAAAGTGTTTAGCGCTGGGGAACTGGCTAGTCTAATTGTATGGACATAATCATTAAAATGCAATGATTTAGCGTAGTTTTGGAGAAAGAAATCTTATTCTATCTACCAATGATGCACTAGCGCGCCATCTGTTATCAAAATTCAAAACTATTTTAAAGGCGTAAGATTCTTTTTGATATTAAACAATTTCTACTGCCCTTACTGCAATGGAAAAATTAATGAGAGGGCCTGGCTCATCAGTGGTGATTAAATGGTAGATTAAACTGGCGAAACCGCTGAGAGGGTTCACCACTGATGAGCCAGGCCCTCTCATTAATTTTTCCATTGCAGTAAGGGCAGTAGAAATTGTTTAATATCAAAAATAATCTTACGCCTTTAAAATAGTTTTGAATTTCTATCTACCAATGTTAACAGATGGAAGAATGTCAGTATTTGATGCTTTGGAAAAATCCAAGATAATCCAACAAAAGATAATTAAGGATTAAATATGCGACATAAACTTTGAGAGAAGAATAACAAAAACTATACCAAGACTCAGAATAAAACATTACAAAGGAATGACAATACATCCAGATGGCACAAGAACCTACAGGACATGTAACATGGTGTGGAATTAACACCTACCTACCTATTCTCATGTCCAGCAATGGCCTTGCAGAAAAATGACATGGACCCAGAACAGTAGCTTTACACACCCAAGATAGAGAACATTGTAACTGCTGTGATAGAGATGTGTGGAGACATCTGAGGCTCTTCATTGGACACGACAACAACAACAATACAGTATACACACCCAAGATAGAGAACATTGTAACTGCTGTGATAGAGATACATGGAGACATCTGAGGCTCTTCATTGGACACGACAACCATCAACAATACAGTATACACACCCAAGATAGAGAACGACTGCTGTGATAGAGATGTACGGAGACATCTGAGGCTCTTCATTGGACACGACAACAACAACAATACAGTATACACACCCAAGATAGAGAACATTGTAACTGCTGTGATAGAGATACATGGGGACATCTGAGGCTCTTCATTGGACACAACAACCATCAACAATACAGTATACACACCCAAGATAGAGAACGACTGCTGTGATAGAGATGTACGGAGACATCTGAGGCTCTTCATTGGACACGACAACAACAACAATACAGTATACACACCCAAGATAGAGAACGACTGCTGTGATAGAGATACATGGAGACATCTGAGGCTCTTCATTGGACACAACAACCATCAACAATACAGTATACACACCCAAGATAGAGAACGACTGCTGTGATAGAGATGTACGGAGACATCTGAGGCTCTTCATTGGACACGACAACAACAACAATACAGTATACACACCCAAGATAGAGAACGACTGCTGTGATAGAGATGTACGGAGACATCTGAGGCTCTTCATTGGACACGACAACAACAACAATACAGTATACACACCCAAGATAGAGAACGACTGCTGTGATAGAGATACATGGAGACATCTGAGGCTCTTCATTGGACACAACAACCATCAACAATACAGTATACACACCCAAGATAGAGAACGACTGCTGTGATAGAGATGTACGGAGACATCTGAGGCTCTTCATTGGACACGACAACAACAACAATACAGTATACACACCCAAGATAGAGAACGACTGCTGTGATAGAGATGTACGGAGACATCTGAGGCTCTTCATTGGACACGACAACAACAACAATACAGTATACACACCCAAGATAGAGAACGACTGCTGTGATAGAGATGTACGGAGACATCTGAGGCTCTTCATTGGACACGACAACAACAAAAATACAGTATACACACCCAGGATAGAGAACGACTGCTGTGATAGAGATTCGTGGAGACATCTGAGACTCTTCATTGGACACAACAACAACCAACAACAATACAGTATACACACTCAAGATAGAGAACGACTGCTGTGATAGAGATGCATGGAGACATCTGAGGCTCTTCATTGGATACAACAACAATACAGTATACACACCCAGGATAGAGAACAACTGCTGTGATAGAGATGTATGGAGACATCTGAGGCTCTTCATTGGACACGACAACAACCAACAACAATACAGTATACATACTCAAGATAGAGAACGACTGCTGTGATAGAGATGTATGGAGACATCCGAGGCTCTTCTTTGGACACAACAACAAAATCAACAAGCACACGAGATAACCAAGTGTAAACAAAATTGCTTATGTCTCCTTAAAAAATGACGACTGGAGACATCAAAGACTTATTACTTTCTTAAGTTTTATCTATGAGTGTAGTAATATATATTCACAGATAGAGAAGTACCTCTCAGATTATAGTATCTAATAGCAGAAGATGAAATAAGAAGAAAACGGAGAAAAGGTTTCCAGTTGATGATGGGATGTCTATGACCCAGATGTTAGATACAAACTTACGTAAGATAAGGAGTTAAGTATTTGTCACACGGGGTTGTGATGGCTCCTGAGAACACTCCTGCTGACATTCCATCAACGTACAACTGAGGATGGCTCTGCACGCCCTGCCCCATCCAGCATCGGCACAACAGTCTAGCATCGCCTGTGGGTCCGGCGACCTGTCGCTGGTTCACTGGTCCTGCCGCTACATCAGGCCTCTCATCCGGGAGGCATTTACCGTCATCCCCCCTGACCTGCAGGGCTGAGTACATGGCCTAGACGATGACGCCCTGGCCATCCTGGTGTCTACCAAGACACACATCTATAAGTACTTCCTCGGTGCGGAACTGAGGAGTGAAGACCTTGTCTGGAGGAGAACTCTCTCAAGGTGGGGAAGCCTTCCTTGCTGAAGAAATTTGTACACATACACAACTATATATATTCCCCTACATTTTATCTACCCTTTATTTACTATTTCATTTTTTCCACCTTCGTAAAAATTGATTAGAAGAATCAATATAATTGTTTAAATTGTGAATTGTCCATCAACGCACAGGTGACATCCCGCGTTCTGAAGTAACTCTCGACTGAAGATTCCCCCCATCCTTATCCGAGCCAATTATTTCAATCGATCAACTCAAGGGTAATTAACTCTCCACACTAATTACATTAATTATCAAAAAGTTTGGCGAGAGCAAACTTCTGTGGAGGGAGAGGAGAAAAAAAGGTGCGTGAGATAAGGTGATGTGGCAGCTTTTTATCTGGTAGGTGTGATAACTTGTATCCCAGACTTCTGTACGTGGTGGTTTAGACAATTGAACATCCCAGCATTGGGGACTTCTGTACGTGGTGGTTTGGACAATTGAACATCATAGCATTGGTAACTTCTGTACGTGGTGGTTTGGACAATTGAACATCCCAGCATTGGTGACTTCTGTACCTGGTGGTTTGGACAATTGAACATCCCAACATTGGTGACTTCTGTACGTAGTGGTTTGGACAATTGAACATCCCAGCATTGGTGACTTCTGTACGTGGTGGTTTGGACAATTGAACATCCCAGCATTGGTGACTTCTGTACCTGGTGGTTTGGACAATTGAACATCCCAACATTGGTGACTTCTGTACGTAGTGGTTTGGACAATTGAACATCCCAGCATTGGTGACTTCTGTACGTGGTGGTTTGGACAATTGAACATCCCAGCATTGGTGATTCTGTACGCTGAAGGAACCTGGTGGTTTGGACAATTGAACATCCACGCATTGGTGACTTCTGTACGTGGTGGTTTGGACAATTGAACATCCCAGCATTGGTGACTTCTGTACGTGGTGGTTTGGACAATTGAGCATCCCGGCATTGGTGACTTCTGTAGGTGGTGGTTTGGACAATTGAACATCCCAGCATTGGTGACTTCTGTACGTGGTGGTTTGGACAATTGAACATCCCAGCATTGGTGACTTCTGTACGTGGTGGTTTGGACAATTGAACATCCCAGCATTGGTGACTTCTGTGCGTGGTGGTTTGGACAATTGAACATCCCAGCATTGGTGACTTCTGTACGTGGTGGTTTGGACAATTGAACATCCCAGCATTGGCGACTTCTGTACGTGGTGGTTTGGACAATTGAACATCCCAGCATTGGTGACTTCTGTACGTGGTGGTTTGGACAATTGAACATCCCAGCATTGGTGACTTCTGTACCTGGTGGTTTGGACAATTGAACATCCCAGCATTGGTGACTTCTGTACGTGGTGGTTTGGACAATTGAACATCCCAGCATTGGTGACTTCTGTACGTGGTGGTTTGGACAATTGAACATCCCAGCATTGGTGACTTCTGTGCGTGGTGGTTTGGACAATTGAACATCCCAGCATTGGTGACTTCTGTACGTGGTGGTTTGGACAATTGAACATCCCAGCATTGGCGACTTCTGTACGTGGTGGTTTGGACAATTGAACATCCCAGCATTGGTGACTTCTGTACGTGGTGGTTTGGACAATTGAACATCCCAGCATTGGTGACTTCTGTACCTGGTGGTTTGGACAATTGAACATCCCAGCATTGGTGACTTCTGTACGTGGTGGTTTGGACAATTGAACATCCCAGCATTGGTGACTTCTGTACGTGGTGGTTTAGACAATTGAACATCCCAGCATTGGTGACTTCTGTACGTGGTGGTTTGTACAATTGAACATCCCAGCATTGGTGACTTCTGTACGTGGTGGTTTGGACAATTGAACATCCCAACATTGGTGACTTCTGTACGTAGTGGTTTGGACAATTGAACATCCCAGCATTGGTGACTTCTGTACGTGGTGGTTTGGACAATTGAACATCCACGCATTGGTGACTTCTGTACGTGGTGGTTTGGACAATTGAACATCCCAGCATTGGTGACTTCTGTACGTGGTGGTTTGGACAATTGAACATCCCAGCATTGGTGACTTCTGTACGTGGTGGTTTAGACAATTGAACATCCCAGCATTGGTGACTTCTGTACGTGGTGGTTTGTACAATTGAACATCCCAGCATTGGTGACTTCTGTACGTGGTGGTTTAGACAATTGAACATCCCAGCATTGGTGATTCTGTACCTGGTGGTTTGGACAATTGAACATCCCAGCATTGGTGACTTCTGTACCTGGTGGTTTGGGCAATTGAACATCCCAGCATTGGTGACTTCTGTACGTGGTGGTTTGGACAATTGAACATCCCAACATTGGTGACTTCTGTACGTAGTGGTTTGGACAATTGAACATCCCAGCATTGGTGACTTCTGTACGTGGTGGTTTGGACAATTGAACATCCCAGCATTGGTGATTCTGTACGCTGAAGGAACCTGGTGGTTTGGACAATTGAACATCCCAGCATTGGTGACTTCTGTACGTGGTGGTTTGGACAATTGAACATCCCAGCATTGGTGACTTCTGTACGTGGTGGCTTGGACAATTGAACATCCCAGCATTGGTGACTTCTGTACGTGGTGGTTTGGACAATTGAACATCCCAACATTTGGTAACTTCTGTACGTGGTGGTTTGGACAATTGAACATCCCAGCATTGGTGACTTCTGTACGCTGAAGGAACCTGGTGGTATTACCTATCCCAGTAATCGACTTTGATGAACTGAGGAATCGTATAAACCGTCTACAGCTACGACCCTATACGAATAAGACAGTCAGTAAAGCTGTCTATTGGATTAAACTGGCGAAACCGCTGTGAGTGTTCTCCACTGATGAGCCACGCTATTTTGTTAATTGTCATCTATTATTGCAATAGAAATTTTGTATTATTTTGTTTATTTATTTGTTGTCTCTTCTTCGCAGTTTGCGACCCTAAGCCTTCACGTCCTCTCTCTCCAAATCAAACAATCAAGATATAAACAATGACAATTCAAACCAATAACACGCCATATATATATATATATATAACGAATGAAGACATTAAAACGCGAATGTTTCTTTTCACAAATAAATCAAACTTCTACTCTCCTTACTATGATGAAAAAATATTGGGAGGGCTTGGCTCATCAGTGGTAAACCCTCCCAGCCTTCAGTGTAGAATATAAAAGCAGATTGATCCAATAAAGGATTAGATCTCTAAAGAAGCGGTCTGGTGAATCAAAAATTGGCGAAACCGCATGAGGGGTTCACCACTGATGAGCCAAGCCCTACCAATATTTTTTCATCGCAGTAAGGACAGTAGAAGTTTGATTTATTTGTGAAAAGAAACATTCGAGTCTTAATGTCTTCATTCGTCAAACAATAACAACGTTACAAGAGGAATGATACTATAGTATACGGAGGGTGTTTCCTTTCAAATGAAACGATTTTCGAGCGCTCGCGTTTTGCACGTGCAGGCATGCTGCACACGACACTGGTTCCAATAGATCTAGAATCTTCTGGAGAATTCATTTTCATCAGGTATCATGATTTTTGCAACATGGGGGGAGAGAGACTAACGCTCCAAGTCGAACAAACAATTCGGACCCTTTCCAAAGAAGGAAACAGTTATAGCGTCATAGTGAAAAAGCTAAAAGCAGAAGGACTAGATGTTGGCAAAGCTACAATATGTAGGGTAGTAAATGGCATCGGAAAGAAAAGGGAAGCTGAATCCAATGGGCAAAAATTTCAAGTCGATCGACCACGTCCGGTGCGGACCCCTGCCACGGTTTCCAAGGTAAAGCGGCTAGCAACTACTGAAAATCCACCATCTCAGCGCCAACTTTCCAGAATGTGTGGAACATCGCTAAAAACGATAAATAACATCATTCACAAAGATTTGGAACTGGATACCCGACGAAAAGGCAAGGTTCACAAGCTCACCCCTTTCCACATGAAAAACCGTGCAACGAATGCCCGGAAGCTCTACGAGGAACACCTGGCCGGTTCCAGATCGGAATATACTGCAACATTGGACGAAGCATGGATGTATGTGACGTATTGCAATGGAATCCGGAAGATCTGTTACATCAAAAGAGGCAATCAGGTCCCGGATAATTGGGTTCACCAATGCTCCGAAACTTTCCCTAAAGGTTTCATGGTTGTCGGGGTAATGACTGGCCGTGGAGTCCTTCCGCTCATAAAGGTTCCATCGAAGGTGAAGGTGAACTCAGAATTCTATATAGAATGCGTTCTGAAACCTGTCATCGAACAACTGAAGGACCTTTACCCAGGGGAAATGGACAAAGTGTTCCTTCATCACGACAAAGCCTCTTCCCATACCTCCAACAAAACCCAACAGTTCCTACAAGAAATGAAGGACACCCTAGGCCTAAATTTTATCAGGAACTCGGTCATTCCAGTGAAGTCTCCCGACGCCAGCCCACTGGATTTTTACGGGTTCGGTATGTTGAAACAACGGCTCTTCAACCGACGTCCCAAAACTGAGGCCGGACTTTGGAAAGCCGCACAAGAGGAGTGGTCGAATGTTTCGCTCTCCAAAGTCAAGGAAGTGTTCGCAGCTTGGAAAGTCCGATGCAGGGAGATAGCCAAGAAGAAGGGGAAGCACATAGAACACATGAAAAAAATTCACGTTCGAAAAATAAAGTTCTAACGGACGTTTGAAATCGTTTCATTTGAAAGGAAACACCCTCTGTATTTAAACCTGTCTATAGCGCCCCCTCTAAATAGCGCCTCCCTTTCTACAGCGCCCGATTTTAAATGCACCAATACCTCGCTTTGCGTCGTTTCGTTTTGCGTTTTTTTTTCGAAGTTGCGTCGCTGCTTAATTTTTACTGATTTTCACTGCGCGTCGTTAGATTTTCGAAGTTGCGTTGTTTTGGATTCGATTCTTTAATTTTTTTTTTTGAATTTTATTCTTAAAATATAGAAACATCTTTGTTTTTGATTGCGCCAATTTATTTTCACTTTGCGTCGTGTTTTTTTGGAACGTAACCCCGGCGCAAAGCGAGGTATGGGTGTATGTAATATGATGCGATTTACATTAAAAGTGACCTGTCTATAGCACCCCCTCTCTATAGCACCCTATTTTGGTGAGTCCCAAGAGGGGGCGCTATAGACAGGTTTACCTGTATATAATCTGTTTATAATAAGTTTAAAATTTCGGAGAAATTATTTTGAATAATTGGAGGGCACACATCAAACATGGTGTAACAATATCCTAACAATGTAAACAAATAATACAAATGTCATATTGTGTGTGTACAGGAATAAGGTGTTTACATTTTTAAAAAAGGCATCCCCTTATCGTGCAACTGAACGTTTCTGATAGCTTACGCCATCTATCGGAATAAATATCATATATAAAAATCAACGAATATTTGATATATATTCCGATAGAAATAAACGAATAGTTGAATTTATTCCGATAGATGGCGAAAGCCATCAGCGACATATAAAATATTAAAAAAATCAACGAATAGTTGATATTCATTCCGTTAGAAATCAACGGATAGTTGATATTTTTTCCGATAGATGGCGCAAGCCATCAGCAACATATGAAACATACAAAAATCAACGAATAGTTGATATTCATTCCGTTAGAAATCAACGAATAGTTGATATTCATTCCGTTAGAAATCAACGAATAGTTGATATTCATTCCGTTAGAAATCAACGAATAGTTGATATTCATTCCGTTAGAAATCAACGGATAGTTGATATTCATTCCGTTAGAAATCAACGGATAGTTGATATTCATTCCGTTAGAAATCAACGGATAGTTGATATTCATTCCGTTAGAAATCAACGGATAGTTGATATTCATTCCGTTAGAAATCAACGGATAGTTGATATTCATTCCGTTAGAAATCAACGAATAGTTGATATTTATTCCGATAGATGGCGCAAGCCATCAGCAACTTTCAGTTGCACGTTAAAGGGATGCCTTTTTATTCTTAATATCCAACTGGTGAGATCAGAATACGCCCACCATTTTGTAGCCACCAAGTCCCACAGTTCAAAGTGTTATTGGAGGACTTAAGTGCAGCTTTGTGTACCAAATTCCAATAACGCTGAGTTTTCCATGTGAGTGAACACCGCTCCATCTAGACGGACAACTCTCTATTACAACGCAAGTTATTTCTATAAAACACAATGTTTAAAAGAATTATATATACTGAATATATAACGGGATAACAGAGATGATTTTTTACTTTGGTTAATTCCACTATTGCGTTTTTTAGCTAAAATCTTTTTGTTAGAGTTCAAACTAGAATGTATTAGCATGTCTCTGTTTATAAGAAATTCAAACTATTTCGACGCTTTTTTTTTTAAATAAAACAATTTTCTATTGCCCTTACTTCTATGATAAAATGATAGGGGGGTCTGGTTCATCAGTGGTGAACCCTTCCAGCGGTTTCGCCAGTTTAATCTAACATACCGCTCTATAATTTCATTTGATTGTTTAGCTTTTATGCTGATACTAAATCTGAACTCTTAAAAAATATATTTTAAATGAACTATGGACATAAGCTTTTGAAACAGTAGATATAGATATATATAAAGCAACACTTAAAGCCTCCCCGCATAAGTTTCATTTTTTGTGAAAATCAATATTAATTTCAAAGAGAAATATGTACTATTTCTAACTTTTTGGATGACGTATGAAAAGGTTGAATATATGAAGAGTAATGGTCAATATATGATTAGATGACGTATGAAAGGGTGAAAATATGAAGAGTAATGACGAACGGAAAAATAAAAGTGTCCAGGGGCGGGAATCGAACCCACAATCTTCTGCTTACCGGGCAGGTGCCATGTCCACTCGGCTACCCTGGACGTATTTTTCCGTTCGTAACTAATACTTAAAGTAACTTATAATACATTATAAAGGACTGCGGCGTATGATTGCAAAGCAACACTTAAAGCCTCCCCGCATAAGTTTCTTTTTTTGTGAAAATCAATATTAATTTCAAAGAGAAATACCACTGATGAGCCAGGCCCTCCCATTATTTTATCATTGCAGTAAGGACCGTAGTAAATTATTTTATTTTAAAAGGAAATCTACGTGTCGAAATAGTTTGAATTTCTTATAACAGAGGCATGCTAATGTATCCTAGCTTGAGCTCTAACAAAAGGATTATAGCTAAAAAACGCATATATATATATGTCATAATATATGATCTTCCAGGAATAATAAAGTAAATCTACAGTCGACTAGAGAGAGAGAGAGACGTAGAGAGAGAACGCAGCTAAAGTACGGTCATTTGGGACACCGACGACCACATTCCAGAGGGGGCTTTTCTTGGAACCGTCAGACCTATTTTTGGAGTCGGGGGGTGGTGTGACAAACGGTCGTTCCGCGGTGGCAGTCGCTAGCGCTCCCTCTCTCTCTCGGTTTGCTGGGTCCCATCTTCCAAACTTGTTGTTTCCTTATTTCTCTCTCCCCACATTATTATCACTATATTACCACATATATTTAAATAGCTATATCCTGATCGCTTACATGAGTATTTTAGATAGCAGATCGCCATCTAGTGGAACAAAAATCAACTAAACGTTTATTTAGCTTGTTCCATAATAATATGTCAACACAATTTCTCGATAAATCAATAAAAGCCAACCACAAACGCGCTTCGGACTGTTGGCCGTCGTCAGCGTGGTGTAGGCTGTACCTCAACAGCCAAAATATTGGATCAAGAGGCTT
>CP092876.1:12580213-12601363 GCA_030710605.1 Cordylochernes scorpioides | reverse complement strand
CGCTGAACATTAGAAACACATTTTTATTTCTTCTTTTCTTTTTGAGTATATTTAATTAAAACTTATTTCTACAGCCCCCCCTTATAATGATTGCAATGATTAAACATTGAAAGAGGGAAGGCATGGCTGATCAGTGGTGAACACTCCCAGCGGTTTCTCCATTCACCCACAACTGATGAGACATGCCTCTCTCTCTCTTTCAATTTCTGATCATTGAAGTATAAGAGCTATAGAAAATACGTTTCGATTTTATATGCTTATTAATAAAGGTAGCGTTGGAAATTAAGTTATAAATTTTCAGTGATGAAGTAAAATTTAAAATATATGTATATATATATATTTTTAAAGGAGACAGAGGTTGTTCACATTTGGTTATCTTATGTGTCTTCAATAAAGGTCACTGTGTATATTTCATAGTTATGCTAAAAGATACAACTTCTTTAAGTTCTGTCCATGAGTGTAGACTTTAAAACATCTATTGATCGTCGCTACAAACTAGCGGTCTCAGGTCGGTGACAAAGCCACAACACCAGCTTTGGGAAACTGAGAAGCGACCACCTGGAGACTACGGTTTCGGGCTAATGGCCTTCGTCAGTCGTCAATCATTTAATATTATCGACTCAATATTGAAAGTAATTTAGAATTTTTTATTTTAGTCTCATTCTGAATATATATTCGCCACTTTGTGGCCTTCTTCCTCGTCTTCTCTGAGCAAACACCCGGGCGGTCGCCAAACATTTCTTCATATCAATAGTTGACTTATTTACATATTAACACAAAGCAATAACGCGCCATCTATACATATAAAATGAAAAAAAAAATTAAAAGCATGAATGTTTCTTTTATACATAATACAACTTCTACTGCCCTTAATGCGATGAAAAAATATGTATTGGGAAAGCTTGGCTCATCAGTGACGAACCCTCCCAGCGGTTTCGCCAATTTAAGCCACCAATATTTACATATTGTCAGGAGGACAGAGTTTCCTGGTTATCTGGACTGGACGGATAGGTCGGGGAAAACAGTGGCGCCACGTGGAAGGCAGTTCTCCCCTCTTGTTCTAACTGCCGGGTCGATTTAGCTCATGTATATACATAGTAACTTTATATTTAAAATATTTCCTATAACTATTAAATAAATATATAAAGTAACTCGGAAGCCTGTTTGATTATTTTTCTTCGCGACAATATTACCTTTCGATATATTGTCGTTCTATAGAAGATTTAATATTTTTACCATTGTGCTAATAAATTTGCATACATTTGTGATACAATGTGAGGCTGAGGGTTAATAGTATTCATGTAACAAAAGAGGCTCCGCTCCCTTTAAAAACGCATTTAAATACAACAAAACTTGTATACTAGTACGATAAATAAAATGGATTGTTTTAGTAATAATTTTAAAGGGAGCGGTGCTTCTTTTTGTACATACAAGTGTTATTGTAAACATATGGGATTGATGTGGGATAAAGACTCCTAACCCTCTAAATTACATACTATCATGGCATATTCATTCAGGGCAGTAAAACAATCAATTTAATGGAAATTTTAAAAATATTTAACGCGTGTGATTCTGTTAAATAAAATAATTTTTCTACTGCCCTTACTGCAATTATAAAATAATATGAAAGCCTGGCTCCTCATTGGTGAATTTATTTTTACCATTGCAGTAAGAGGACAGTAGAAAATTGCTTTATTTCAAAGAATCATACAAGTTATATAAATAGTTATATTTTCCGATAACAGATGGCGCGCTGATGCATCGTGTTTATATTCAGTCTAAACAATCGGTTGATCATCTTTGTGGTGTAAGTGGTGGGAATCCTTCTATGGTGTGCTAGCCATGATGGTAAATTGAAGGTATTGTTTTGATGGAGGCTTGATGAGTGTTTGTTGAAATTTACAATTCCGGAATACAGGGTGATCCAAAAGTCCCGCACAACTTTAAAAATTAATAACTCCGCGAATATTTGCGTTAGAGCAATGCGGTAAACACCATTGTGTTCAGGATGCAATGGGATTTTTTATGGCAAATAATGAAAAATTCGAAATTGATTTTAGTTACAATTTTATTCACCAGATGTCGCTCTACCAGATTCAGATATTCAGCGGCCAAATTGTTTGATAAATTGAAAAATATAATTGAACGACACGTATTTTTCCTTTTTGAATACAAGGAAAGAACCCTAATAATATCAAATAACAAATTAATAAAACACCACTTCGTCAAAAGTATGAAGAATTGGTTAACGATTTTCAAATACAATCAGAGATATGTAAAATAGGCAAATGCAAATTAAAACATGTAGCAAAAATATTTATATTTTATATGGGGTTTTGTGAAATAGATTGAATGTTTGAAAAATACTGCTGATATCAATACACGAATTTTTGATATGTTAATATAGTACCAAAAATTATGATGGCACTACTAAAAGGATTTCTTGCTATAAGAAATGTGTAGTTTCTTGACTAATTGGAGACCCTTGACTATTTAACTGGATATTTGTCATGATCCAACAAATGAAATATAGAGGGGAGTGACAAAATATATTTGTCGTACTTTATTCCAAATATCCTATGGGCTTGTCAAATGTTATCATTGTTTATTATACTGTACACAATTTTAAAAAATGTTTCCCCTCAAATAAAAATAATTTTTAAATCGACCTTTTGCGTTGAAAAACGTGGTAGTAAAATCATTTTGTATTCTTTTTTCACAAATTTCTAAAGTTATTGGTATACAGAAAATATTCCTTATGCTATTTCTTCTAATGAGCGAAAAGCGAAAACTAAACATAAGGGGAAAAATTGTGTGTACCAGTGTTATTCGAGAAGTTATAACACTCTGGTTTGCACGACATAATATGTGAGCAAATGACAAACAAAAAATTACTGTTCACAAATAAAAAAAGATAGTCAAGTTGTGAGGACAGCATTTATTATCCCCATATCCCAACACAAAGAGCTGCAAAATATTGGTAGATAATATAATACATGGCGGCTTATATAACACATGAGGTAACTGCCTTCTCTCTTGTATTAGGTCACAATCCTTGCTCAATGTGGCACCCTTCATTCTCAATCACCGCCTGCAGACGATAAATGACAGAATGGACAGCATTAAATAACATATCTGTTGAAATTGATAAAACGTGCCATCTGATAGAAGCCTTCAACATGGCCAATGTGGTAGGCCAGCATCGATAAACACACGATTTAATGTACCCCCATAAACAAAAATCGCAAGGCGTCAAGTCTGGTGATCTTGGAGGCCACTGGTATATAAAGTGGCGACTTATCACACGATTTTCACAGAACGTATCCTTCAGCAATTGTTTGGCACCTCGGGAGATATGGGGAGGTCCTCCATCTTTCATGAATGTTATTTCGCTTAGTGCTTTTGCCCTGCAATATGGGAATACCCTTTTCTATCAAAAGTTGGAAATAACGTTCATCAGTTACAAAAACGGTTTTAAAAGTTCTTCCATTGATTTTTCAAAGAAAAATGGCCCAATAATAAAAGAAGTGAACCCACACAAAACTGTAACTCTAGGCTGGTAAAGTGGCATTTCTGTAAAAATCCTAGGGTTGTCTGTTGCCCAAATGCGGCTGTTTTGAATGTTAAATTCTTCGTTTAGAGAAAAGTGAGCATCATCTGTTCTTAGAATATTTGACAGCCAGTTTTCATCAATATCAATTTGCCGGAAAACCCATGCAGCGAATTCTTGACGCATCTCAAAATCGCCAACTTTCAGCTCGTGAAATCTTTGAATTTTGTATGGGTACACACAATAGAGACATTAAGTGAAGCGTCTTCGGATATCACAATCATACTCGGCGAATTTAACGCCAAAAGTTCAATTTGGGGATCACCTGTCCTGGATAACAAAAGTCAGCAGGTTGAGGACATGCTAACAGACCTCGACCTTACACCGTTAAATAACGGAGACAACACCTATCTAAGTCCACAGGCACAGAATCCGCAATAGACATCACAGCGATAAATTACAACATCGCACCCACAACACAATGGAAAATCATGAGAGGTGCAATCAGTGACCACAGACCAATTTTAACAACCCTAAACTTCAAAATTGAGAACGTCCATTAGAATAAAAGAACATGGAACTTTAGGAAAGCCGACTTGAAAAAAATTCACAGAAAAGCTTGAAGAACTGTGCAACGAAAAATTGAATTACAGAACGCTTGACAAAAACTTGGAAAAATTCTCTTCGAACATTTCAAAATCTGCAAAAGCATCGATACCTAGAGGTAGACGTAAAGACCTGTGGATACCTTACTGGAAGGACCACAACATCGAGGCAGTGATTTCAGAGAGAGAGACAATATCAATGAACTTCTTAAAAAAATAAAACAGAAGAAAACAGAAAGAACTCATTGAAATTAGTCACAAAATAGAACAAGAAATTTGGATATGCAAACAAGAAAAATGGCAGAATTCTGCGAAAAAATGGATCCAAGAAAGGACAGCCAAAACTGGAATATGATTAGAGTGTAAGAGAACAATCAACACCAACACCAATCCTCCAATACTCTAACCGATATGAATAGAACAGCGCGAACGAGAACAAACAGATGGCTGACATAATTGCTGAATATCTTTCAAGCACTTCCATACTCAACTATACGAATGAAGACAGGACTCTAAAAATAATATAAACCAGTTAGTTAAACAAGCAAGAAACTTCCATCAACAAGATATTTTCTCGAGAGACTTCACACTGAATGAGCTAAACTTATCAATAAAAAAATCCAAGAGGTCACCAAGAGATAATCTAATCTTTGGTTAAATGATCAAACACTTTGAAGACAAAGCTAATAATCAACTCCTACGAATACTGAACATTTCATGGCAAACTGGTAAACTACCAAAGAATTGGAAGATATCAATTATAGTGCCAATACTGAAGCCAAACAAAGATGCCAAGGAATACAAGAACTATCGGCCAATTGCTCTCACCAGCAAACTTTGTAAAATACCAGAACGAATTATCCACTCTAGGCTCATAGTCTGGCTCACTAACAATCTACTTATATATTTGCCTTATTCTGTCTGTTTGTTTGTCTGTTTGTCTGAAGCTCACGGATAGAATGCGCGCCCATTGGCTGCCAGCAAACATGTGACCTCCCTGCCCGCCCCCCTCTAGACAACCCTGTTATCAGCTGTGTGATACATCCACCTGTCTATACAGACCACCCTGTCTATAGCGACCACTCTAGACAACCCTGTTATCAGCTGTGTGATACATCCACCTGTCTATACAGACCACCTGTATATAGCGGCCAATCTAGAAAACCCTGTTATCAGCTGTGTGATACATACACCTGTCTATAGCGGCCACTCTAGACAACCCTGTTATCAGCTGTGTGATACATCCACCTGTCTATACAGACCACCCTGTCTATAGCGGTCACTTTAGGCAACCCTGTTATCATCAGTGTGTTACATTTACCTGTCTATACAGACCACCCTGTCTATAGCGACCACCCTAGACAACCCTGTTATCAGCTGTGTGATACATCCACCTGTCTATACAGACCACCCTGTCTATAGCGGTCACTTTAGGCAACCCTGTTATCAGCAGTGCGATACATACACCTGTCTATACAGACCACCCTGTCTATAGCGACCACTCTACAGCTGTGTGATACATCCACCTGTCTATACAGACCACCCTGTCTATAGCGGCCACTCTAGGCAACCCTATTATCAGCTGTGTGATACATCCACCTGTCTATACAGACCACCCTGTCTATAGAGGTCACTCTAGGGAACCCTAGGAAGCAAGATGTATACAAGGTGTAGACAAGATGAAGATCTAGATGAAGATTAAAACGTTTTTAAAATATATTCGCACTCGGGTAAAACCCGGGCGGTGCCCGGGCCATTCGTCTAGTAATAAAATAAACCTCTACCAAACTGCCTATAGATCCCAGCACTGTACGACTGATCAACTGTTTTACTTCTGTCAATCAATAATAGATTCTTTCCAGGAAAAACCGCCAAAGAAGACCACGGCTATATTCCTTGATATGACCTCAGCTTTTGATCGAGTGTGGAGGGAGAAATTACGTGAAAAGCTGCACAACATCGGAGTAAGAGAAAAACCTTAATCTGGATGGCAGACTTCTTAAGGGGAAGAAGGTTAAAGGTTCGGGTCAATGGAAAATTTTCCAAGGAAGGAAGAACATGGGCTGGTGTAACTCAGGGATCTGTGCTCAGTCCTCTACTCTATCTGCTATATATTAACAACATCTATCCTTACCTCACTGAAGACACAAAGGTTGTCTGTTATGCAGATGATATAGCCATATGGCACACAAGTAGCAGCATAGAAAAATCGTAAAAAATACTGAACACATCAATGAGAGGACTGGAGAAGTGGGCAATGGAACTCCAAATGACCATAAACCCAATAAAACCAAACCTATGCGTCTTCTCCACTCACAGGGAAAAAGGCATAAATATAACAAAAAATAAGCATAAACAAACAAATGATTGATAAAATTAGAAATCCATAATACCTAGGTGTGATACTGCAGTCCTGTATCTTTCAAGTTGGTCTCGAGGACCACGCCATCACCATCTCCTAAGTGGCAAAGTACGCGATCTACGTATTCATCGTAGATCGCAAAATGCGTGGTGTCGCTGGAGACCCACTGGCGATTCTCCACAAACTCTGCAGCGCTGGAAGAGGCGCCATATTCATTGTACATAGTGTATATATAATGCATATTATCTTTTTTAAATAGTGCAGACTGTGCATGTATTGACAAGATGTGAACAAAATTATTTTAATTATTATTGAGGAGGAATTGGAATTTTCAGAACACATAATTAGCACCTCAAATAGAACTATCAGAAAACTAAACATTCTGAGAAGGCTATGTGGAACAAATTGGGGAGCAAAACCCAGAATTCTCAGAACAACATATACCACCTTAAAAAGGCCGATAATGGAATATGCAACACCGGTCTGGGCTCCCTCAAGCTCATCACTAAAAGTAAGACTAGACAGTGTTCAAGCAAAAGCGGCCAAAATAATCACTGGTGCTGTTTCATCCACCAACAATGAGAAAATTCAGAGAGAATGTGTTCTAGATCTACTCGCTCGAAAGCAGAAGACAAAATAAAAACAACTTGGATCGGCACTTCGGAAACGAGGAACCAAAGGACGAGATCTCTCTGACCACTTGTGGTTTGGTAGATCCGCCCTTTTCTGAGAATGAGGTGAAACTGACGGCATTCAAGTTCGGGAAAAGGAAATCTCCTGGTCCCGAAGGGATCGATAACACGGTCGTGAAAGCCCTGGTAAGGATGCACCCATCGCTTCTTTCCAGGTTATTCAATAGGTGCCTGGACACTGGTACTTTTCCTGAGGCATGGAAGGTTGCCCGAGTAGTGTTTCTCGAAAAGTCTGGTAGAAAGGGTAATTCTCCTAATGATTATCGTATGCTTTCTTTACTAGCGTGTCTAGGTAAGGTCCTGGATAGCCTACTAGCTCAGCGACTGAAGCACTGGCTAGAAAGTAATGAGCTCCTTTCCTCTTTCCAACATGGTTTTAGGGAAGGGAAGTCCACAACCACAGCTCTGAACGAGGTGTTAGAGGGGGTTGAGATGGGCTTAAATAAGGGTGCTTGGGTTCTTTTCGTGGCCCTGGACATTGATGGCGCGTTCAACTCCATGAACTGGAACAAGCTGATGGGGAATTTGATGGACATGGGTTGTCCTGATAATTTGTGCAGCTTGGTTCGTGACTTCCTGAGGGATAGACGGATTAGCCTCAGTTTTGGTGGGCGGAAATTGGAAAGAAACTGTGCTAGGGGTTGACCCCAGGGCTCTTGCTGCGGACCGATTCTGTGGAATATCCAGGTAAACACCGTTTTCCAGGAGGATCTCCCTGAGGGAGCCAGGCTGGTTCTCTATGCTGACGACCAGTTCCTCATTGTTGAGGCTGCTTCGAGAGCGAAGGCTGAGAAGTGTGTTGAAACTTCTCTCCAAATTCTCTCGAACTGGGCCCATGACTCTGGCCTTGAGTTCAATGTCTCCAAAACTAAAGCCCTCAGCTTTAAGCCTAGGGACATAAGAACTAAAAGGAAAGGGATCAAATAGGAACACAAGCCGGCTATCGGGATCGAAGGACGGAGGGTAGCGTTGGTCAATAGGATGACCATCCTGGGGGTGGTCATTGATGACAAGATGGGTTGGCAATACCAGGCGGAGGAGATGGTGGCGAGAGGCAGGGAGGCGTTGTGCAGGCCTGTCCTGGTTGGCTCTCAACAGGGGGGGGGGAGGAGGGTACTATTTTTAGGAACCTCTGCCTCTCCTGTGTCGAGCCAATCCTGCTATATGCTTCCAGGGCTTGGTGTCGCCGAAACAGGGATCAGAAGGTGGCGACTACTCTAGAGAGAGTGCAGAGGACAGCGGCACTCAGAATCACAGGGGGATAACGTACTACCAGCAGTGAGGCCTTATTGGTCCTCGTTGGGCTTATTCCCCTGGGATTGAAACTAGAAGAGGAGACCATCAGACAGAAGATCTGGGAGAACAGGGAAGATGCCCTGGGACTTGAAGCGGGTGCCCTGGAATCGAAGAGGGACCCAAGAAAGCCTCCGCAGTGGTTGCCAAAGTGGAATTGGAGTCCTGGAGAGCCGACAGGGAATGGCACGGAGGTTTTCACTGATGGGAGTAGGTCTGGAACCAATACTGGAGCTGGGGTAGTGATTTTCACTAATGGAGAGCTGATCTTCCAAGAAAGCTTAACACTCAGAGTGGACGAATTGGTCTTTTCAGCCGAGCTGGTTGCGATCAGGGTAGACCGCAGAGTGTGTGCCGAGAAGAACTTCAGCCCGGACCGCCTCTATTCAGATTGTATGTCGGCCCTCGTCGCCATCAATCTTGAGAAAGGGCAACTCGCGCATCAAATAATCCAGGAGCTGGAGATGATGACGCGGGCTCCGGAGCTCCCTTGGTTTAGGAGACACAGCCTCATCGAAGGTAATGAGTTCGCAGATAGGATCTCTAAGGCAGGATGCTTAAAAGGTAGATCACTGAGGACCACAGTGACCAAGAAAGAAGTTTATAGGAGGATCAGGGGGCACGTCCAGGACTTATGTTTGGACAGATGGAGGAACATTGTGAAGGGGAGAGAGTTATTCAATGGGGTAACAACACCCAAGTACCTCTGTAAGGTAATGTCCCACAAACTCATTAGGGTAGTTCGGGACATGGGCTCTTCCCCAAGTCTCCACAGATTTGAAATTAAGAGCAATCCTGATTGCGTCTGTGGAGAAAGGGATGTGAATGCACGCCACTACGTCTTGGATTGTCCAAGGGTAGTGGGTGTGCAGGAAGAGAGAAGGAGGGCGAGGGGCGCGATCGAGAGTGAGCTGCTGAGAAATCACAGCAAGCTTCTTGAGAAAGCCCACGACGTGGCAGCTGAGCTTTTCCTCAGCTGTGAGTGAACAGAGTCGACCGGGGTCTGCCTCCCCGCGGTCCCTGCTGGACACAGTAGATAGTTTCCTATTTTGCTGTGATTAAAGGCCACCGGTATAGAAATCCTTCCAGACACGTTGTCTGGGAGGTGGTGTTTCAAGGTACAATGTCCAATCACTAGCTTGGATACCGTTACTTGGCTTATGAGTTGAACAGAATAGAAGCGAAGGCATGCTTCGCATGCCGGCTTGTCGACCGAAAGGTCTGGGTGGCCATCTGCTTCTAGGGTATACCAACTGTGCTTAGGTGGGATCCTCCAGTTCTTGTTTATTTTGGCCACTGTTTCTATTTCTTTAAAAGTAAGTTTATTTTTCTGTAGCAAGGGTTCTTTTGTGCCTTTTTTCGCTAGCGCATCAGCAGCTTCATTGCCTTCAATGCTAACATGTAAGAGTATCCATTGAAGGTGAATTTTTGAGGTATTGAGAGTTTTTGGAGATAACCAATTATGTTCCTGCTTACTTTGTCTCTAAGTCCCCTGTGTGACTCAAGTGTTGTATGGCACTTCTACTATCAGTAAGAATCTAAATATCGTGATGTTTAATGTTTCTGATGGATTTTAAGACTTCATAGATGGCTATAAGTTCTGATTTGAAGACTGAGCAAAATTCTGGGTTTCTTCTGTTTATTTTCTCAATGCCATTTGTGGTTTTAATGAGAGAGCCACTGCCAGTGTGTCCCAACTCATCTCTACTACCATCGGTATAGATAGTTATTGCATTTTTAGGAATTTTATTAATTATTTCTAATGATAATTGTTTTAAGTATTCTGGATTTTGGTATTGTCTGTTGGTGGTTTCATTTAAAGTGGCATTAAAAATAACATTTTGTTAGTGGTTCGCATGGAGATATTTTTTTCAGCTAAATAATATTTTTCCACTTTCTATTTTAAAAATCCATTTCTTTTGGCCAGGTGGAGAGGGCCTTCTTTTTTGAGTCTTAGATTGGATTCCCAATTAAGTATGTAATTGAAAGTTCTGTGTTTGTTTTCATAGCTCTTGATTTTGTTTATATATTTTGGCAGATTGTAGCTTATTCTATTCTTTAAGGGCATAATGTCTGCCTCGTAAAGTACAATATCATTAGGGCAAGGTTTTCGAAGACCTGTAATAATTCTAGCTGCACTTAGTTGTATCCTTTCCAGTGATTTTAGATTTGTTTCAGATGCTGTACCATAGATTTGATATCCATATTCCAGGATAGGTCTCATTAGAGATGTGTAAGTTAATTTTATTGTTGTTGCTTCAGCTCCCCACTCTTCCTGAAATATATTTCAAGATTTTTAGTCGGTCTCTTCCTTTTCTAACAACTCCTTCAATATGCTTACTGGAGTTGATTTCTGGATCCAGGGTGTAGCCGAGATATTTAGGATGTTTATTATATTGCAATTTTTGTTCTTTCAGAATAATATTTGGTCTTATTTTGTATAGTTTCTTATCGGTAGTAAAAAGACAGGTTTCAGATTTTTGGGGGTTAAATTCTAATTTATGTTTATTAGCAAATTTTTCTAGGTGGAGAAGAGTTTTGTTAAATCTCTTTCAGCTTTTTTCCAGTTAGTGCTGCTGCTCCATAGAATAATGTCATCAGCGAAAAGTCCAATATTGGTTTTATGTGAAATTTATTTTTCTATGCCTGCAATAAATAGGGTGAAGAGAGTTGGGCTAAGGACTGATCCTTTTGGTAATCCTTGGTACAATTTGAAGGTTTTAGATAGAGTGCCATTATATTTGATCCTGATTTATATATTTTTAAGAGAATCATTTATCCAAATGATAGCTTTTCCATCAATTTTGAAATGTTTGTATAATTTTGTAATTAACTTGTTTTTCCATACCTTATCAAAAGCTTGTGTAAGGTCTAAAAAGCAGCTATGGTGTGGTTAATTGGTTTTTCGTTTTGTGCATCTTTTACCTTTTGAGTGAAAAATAAGAGTTGGTCTATTGTCCCATGTCCTTTCCTAAATCCATATTGTTCTTCTGGTAAGAGATTTCTTGTGTCGGGGTGGTAGGTGAGTCGTCTGAGTATAATTTTTTCCATTAATTTGCAGCAAATATTTGTTAGGGAGATAGGTCGGTAGTTTTTTGGGTCATCAGCAGATTTGTCAAGTTTTTTAATGGGAATTATTGTTGCATTTTTACAGTCTTGAGGCAATTTTCCAGTTTTCCAGGAGTTATTGAAAATATTAAGAAGTCTTTCTTTGCCAATTTTGCCCAAGTTTGATATCATTCGGCCATGGATTCCATCTGGCCCAGGAGTCTTGTTTAGGTCAGTGTTTTCTAATGCATAAGATAGCTCTTTCATATTGATTTTTTTCATGGAAAATATTATGAGTGCTGGTGACATTTTTTACAGTCATGAATAATCTTTCGGGCCTTTTTTCAACCTTGATTTTACTACTTATTTGATATGAATTACCTAAAAGATTGGCAGCAATTTTGTCATTAGTTGCTGGTGTACCATCTGTATTCTTAATCATATTAGTTTTTTCGGTTTGTGACTTGGATCTGTCAATTTGTTTTGCCAAATTCCAAAGTTTTGTATTTGGGTTTCTTGGGTTCAGGTTTTCACAAGTTTGTTTCCATTTTTCCCTTTTCACATTTACGTATAATCTTTTTATTTTTGCATTCACAATGTTCAGTTCAGTTCTACAATTTGTTTGGTTTTGGGTGATCTTTTTTGTAGTTCATTTCCTTTAGTTATAAGTGTTTGAATATTTTTTGCCTGGTGTGTATAATTAGGAATCCATTTATTAATATTACCTCTTGGTATTGAAACTGTGGCTGCTTTAATAATGGTGTTTTCGAAAGATATCATATTAGCCTTTTTGAAGTTCTAGAATTTTTCTTAATTGAGCTAGTTTTGGTCTTGGTGCTAATTTCTATCAAATTAGGCAAATGATCACTTCCAAAACTTTTAATATTTTCTATTTGCATTTGTGGAAAATGTCAGGATAGTAAAAACTTATATCAAGGGATTGTGCAGTATTATAGCTTGTAGGAATGATGGGTAGGATTCCTATCATTTAAGCACATGAAGGCATTGTCGTCAAATATGTTTGATAGTATTTTGCCTCTTGGGTTTGGCGTAGAACATCCCCATAGTTGATGTTTGGCATTAAGGTCACCTACAATAATAGTGTTGTCTGTAAGAAATTGAGCCATTGTTCCATCGTCAATAAATGTTTTGTTTGGAGGGTGATACATATTGTATATGTGGATGGCTTTGTTTTGATTGAGGTAGACTTTGATACCTTGGGCTTCGAGGTCTAATGTGTTTGTAATATTAACGGCTATGTCCTCATAGTACAAATTCTTGATTAAAATTGCTAGGCCACGCCCTTCAACAGCATATACAGATGGATCTTCAGACCTTACCCTGAGTAATGGAGGGGCCGGAATTAAAATAATACTGCAAGATGGAACAAACATCAAAATCAAAGAAGGAGCAGGACAGATTTCGTCAAACTTCACTTGTGAACTGACAGCTATCTGGAAAGCCCTTGATGTATGCCTTAACCAACCATCCCTGCATCAAGCAGAAGGGATTTTAATATACAGCGACTCCATATCCGCTCTAGAAGAAATTCAGAAGGGCAATACTAAAATCACACAGAAAATACACTCGTTACTTACCCAACTGGAGCCATTGGAGAATAACTGCATTCTACAATGAATCCCTGCCAATGCTGGGATCAGGGGTAATGAAATGGCATTCGAATTGGCAAAGGAAGCCAGAAAGTTAGCCAAAGGAAAAAACAAATGTCATTATTTGACGCTGATTCTTTGTCAAAATACAAGATAATTAAACGAAAAAATAAGAAAAGATCAAAATGCGAAATAAACTCTGAGAGAAAAATGACAAAAACTATAACAAGACTTAGAACAAAACACTATAAAGGAATGACAATACATCCAGATGGCACAAGAACCTATAGGGCATGCAACAATTGTCCTGGTGTGGAACTTACACCTACCCACATATTCTCATAGCCAGCAATGGCCGCAGCCTTGCAGAAATTTGACATAGACCCAGAGCAGCAGCTTTACACACCCAGATGGTGGACATTGCTGCTGATGTGATGGAGATGCATGGTACATCTGAGGCTCTTTATTGGACACGACAACAACAACGGCATTCCAGAGTAAAATAAATTATCAGAGATAGATACATATTTTTCAAATGAATTAAAATAAATATAATCGATACTGAGTGAGAGTTGAATTAAAAATATTAGAAATTTATTATCTTCGGAAACAAACCGTATCTAAAATATCAATTTTCTTTTTGCTACATGTTTTAATTTGCATTTACCTATTTTACATATCTCTGATTGTATTTGAAAATCGTTAACCAATTCTTCATATTTTTTGCGAAGTGGTGTTTTATTAATTTGTTATTTGATATTATTAGGGTTCTTTCCTGGTATTCAAAAAGGAAAAATACATGTCGATCAGTTATATTTTTCAATTTATCAAACAATTTGGCCGCTGAATCTCTGATTCTGGAAGAGCGCCATCTGGCGAATAAAATTGTAACTAAAATCAATTTCGAAATTTTCATTATTTGCCATAAAAAATCCCATTGCATCCTGAACACAATGGTGTTTACCGCATTGCTCTAGCGCAAATATTCGCCGAGTTATTAATTTTTAAAGTTGTGCGGGACTTTTGGATCACCCTGTATTTCTACGATGCAATACTCTTGTGATTTACATAGAAATTTAGTTTTGAAAATAGAGCAATCCATAAATAAATCTTTAATTAAAAAGTCATATATTGGATCAAAATATCATTTATTTTACTAATATTTCAGTTGGCTGAACGCCAACCTTTATTAAGGTATTATAACATTTTGAATTGTGTCAACAACAAAATTTTTCTCCCCATTGAATATAACAGAATATTTTTAAAAACTTAATGCTGTTGACGTTATGTGGCGCTGAATTTGTTGTTGACACACTTTAAAATGTTATAATACCTTGATAAAGGTTGGCGTTTAGCCAACTGAAATATTGGTAAAATAAATGATATTTTGATCCAATATATGCCTTTTTAATCAATAGAAATTTAGTATTATCTATGCTAATTGACATCTGTCTATATAGCGCAGCCTTGTTGGATTGTTCAGTAGGCTAGCGGTTAGGTGAATAGGACAGGCTGGCGTGAGCTGCTGATGTACATTTATCTTTTTGTCTTTCTTTTATAGTTTTATACCTTTAGGTAATAAAGGTTCTTTCTCTTCCTCTACGAATATACAATTTTTTCCCCAACACATCTGTTATGATTCCACATGCAAATTTTATTCTTAAAGAAAAAATGCAGCATATATGTAGATATGTATTAATTTTCTGATAGAAAAATGAAATATGTAAAAATGATTGGATGTATATAGAGTGTAAGAGGAGAGTGAAAGTATCTTTTTTTATAGAAATAAATGGTTTATACCTTATAGTGTTCGTCAAGTGCTATTTTTGTTAGGTAGAAAACACAACAACATCAATGGGAGAGGTGCGTTTCTTACGTGTAAATATATTTAAAATTTCTCAAATCCGCCCCACCGTGTCACTTAATTATTCCCGGCACAATTTGTGGGAAACCAAAACAATAAAAAAAAGTGTTTTGTTTCTCTTCCATTAATAACTCACTCGATCATTAATTAAGTTAAAATCAAAAGCTAATTAGTTGTGTAATTTTAATAATTAGGTAGTTAATCATTTTTGAGATGAGGTGAGGGATTTGTGTTGTGTGGAATTTTAAACGTATTTACATACTGGTCGGTCCAGCTAGCTCACGTCTCGATGCCACTATGTCGATCACGATCTGACTGAAGCAATTTCCTAAATCCAGCGGAAAGCTATGGATCTGGGTAGTTCACTTTGGAAGAACCTACTGAAGTACTAAAATTACAAATATATTCTCACAATGAGTATCTTTTTTTATAAAAAAAAACGCTAGCTTTCAAGCATTATTCGCTCTTCAACAGGCTTACAATAATACAAATAAAGCGAATAACGCTTGAAAGCTAGCGTTTTTTAATAAAAAAGATACTCATTGTGAGAATATAATTGTAATTTTACTAATGAAGTATGCTCATCAGTTTTAAGACTTTCCGGATTCAAATATAATAAATATTGTAGCGTAGAAATCAAGTCTTTGTATATCTGGAGATGTGAAAGTATTTATTGATGACGTCACCAGTCGACAATTACCAACAAAACTATCTACAGCTAGAGAATTTTTATTATTTATTTAGGTAACCCAGGTTCCTGGAGCGTACAGCAGCTAGAGAATTTTTATTATTTATTTAGGTAACCCAGGTTCCTGGAGCGTACAGCAGCTAGAGAATTTTTATTATTTATTTAGGTAACCCAGGTTCCTGGAGCGTACAGCAGCTAGAGAATTTTTATTATTTATTTAGGTAACCCAGGTTCCTGGAGCGTACAGCAGCTAGAGAATTTTTATTATTTATTTAGGTAACCCAGGTTCCTGGAGCGTACAGCAGCTAGAGAATTTTTATTATTTATTTAGGTAACCCAGGTTCCTGGAGCGTACAGCAGCTAGAGAATTTTTATTATTTATTTAGGTAACCCAGGTTCCTGGAGCGTACAGCAGCTAGAGAATTTTTATTATTTATTTAGGTAACCCAGGTTCCTGGAGCGTACAGCAGCTAGAGAATTTTTATTATTTATTTAGGTAACCCAGGTTCCTGGAGCGTACAGCAGCTAGAGAATTTTTATTATTTATTTAGGTAACCCAGGTTCCTGGAGCGTACAGCAGCTAGAGAATTTTTATTATTTATTTAGGTAACCCAGGTTCCTGGAGCGTACAGCAGCTAGAGAATTTTTATTATTTATTTAGGTAACCCAGGTTCCTGGAGCGTACAGCAGCTAGAGAATTTTTATTATTTATTTAGGTAACCCAGGTTCCTGGAGCGTACAGCAGCTAGAGAATTTTTATTATTTATTTAGGTAACCCAGGTTCCTGGAGCGTACAGCAGCTAGAGAATTTTTATTATTTATTTAGGTAACCCAGGTTCCTGGAGCGTACAGCAGCTAGAGAATATCGAGCAAGCAAGCTAGGTAACTAAATGATGATTTTACAAATATTAATTAATAAAAATCTGTTTCACATATTTCATTGAATAATTAAATTAAATAATAAAATATTTCTTCGCCACACATTATATAGGGAAAATAGAAATGTATTAATTTAACAAAATCAATAAGTACTCTAGAGCCACGTATCTTAAAACAATGTTTAAATTAACTTGGATTTCTTATTGGTTATGTTAAATTGTAAAGACAGGGATGTATTACAATTGTATTAATTCCAATTCACCCATTTAAAACCTTCCATACTATTTTTTATTATGGTTTCATATTCGAGTTGGGACAAAAAAAGCATATTTACATAAATCAACGAGAATAGTTTATATTTATTCCGATAGATGGCGCAAGCCATCAGCAACTTTCAGTTGCACGATAAGGAGATGCCTTTTTTCATAATATTTACATATTGCTTGTAACAATTAAATTTTGCCAATATGTGTTTCAATTTTAATTATATTATCAAATATTATCTCTATAGAGAGAGAGTCTGTAGAGATAATTTTGATGATATTATAATGAAAAAAATAAACACATTGTCTCAAAGAAATAATGTCTTTAGAGATAATATTTGAAGAAACACGTTGACAAAAAAAAAAGAATGTCGTTTTTTATAAGAGTGTTTAAAGTGCTTCAAACTTTGTTGTTGCAATGATTGTTGCATGTGTATAGCACCATGTTGAACTCATGTTAAAGGAAGTGTTGTAATCACATCAGCTCCGAGAATAATCCAATTATTCAACAAATAACTTTTTATTTATTATTTACTTTTTATCCTTTCCCCACTCTCACTCTTTCACCTGTAAATTAAGTTAAATCTCGGGCAACGTCAGAGGGAGAAGTAAAAACCATTTCTTGGGATAACTACTCGTCTCTCCTGTTGTCGCGGAGATAAACCCCGATGTACCACGGATTGCCCTGTGATGCTTCAAGAGGTTGAAGACTCCAGAAATAACTTTGGACGAATTTTAAAAGACTTGTAAAAGAGATACGTTTATTGTAACAGCTAGTAGCGCGCTCTCCTCTAGCCACGATCTCTACTGCCGGCACAATCTCCTTTTATAAAGACAAAAATACAAACAAAATATACAAAATATCTATTTACATATATAGAAGAAAGTAAAGTATATTTTTACATATAGGAGAAATATTTAAATATAGGAGAAATATACATATAGGAGAAATATACATATAGGAGAAATATTTACATATAGGAGAAATATTTACATATAGGAGAAATATTTACATATAGGAGAAATATTTATATATAGGAGAAATATTTAAACATAGGAGAAATATACATATAGGAGAAATATTTACATATAGGAGAAATATTTACATATAGGAGAAATATTTAAATATAGGAGAAATATACATATAGGAGAAATATTTACATATAGGAGAAATATTTTTCAACACCTGTCCTCATCTCTACAGAAACATCATATAAACTCTCTCCTGACATTTGGCCCGATATAGTGGATACGATTTTAACTTTTTGCGCTACCTACAGCTGTTCATTACCGTTGTAATTGCGAGTTTCGATAATTAATAAAAGAAAAATAACATGACAATTTTATTTTATGAAAACAAGAGATAAATAACTTTCGTACATATGTCCTGTTTGAAGTTTATATGTTCATTTTGTAATTATCCTTTAAATTATAGAAGCATTTTTCTGGCAGACATATTCATATTTTTATCATCATCATTTTTAAAAATTATTATATTTATTTTCCTTTGTTAGTTATCAAATCATTTTGTAATTGTAGTTTCTTTTTTTTTGTTGTTGTTGTTGTGTTCCTTTTTAAACAATAAAATATATAGAACTAAGGTGTAATATTCAATTCAAACATATGGAACCAACGTCGATTCATTTTTGAAACAAAGCAAATTCATAAGCTTACACAACTTTCACTTTTTCATACATGTCCTTTATCAGATAAATTCCTAACCGTAATTTAGGAAGAGAGAGGTTTTATTTACTGTTTCTGTAGAGATACATGTATATCTCTAGAAGTTTTAGTACCGTAGTTATACCTGTCGAAGGGCTGTTACGTCCGAAAGCTTGTATTGTTGTGATAACCTCTTCCCTCAGCGTCTTTTATTATTATTATTTTCATATTTACATATATGTAGATATATAATACACTGCGGCTTGTGTTTGTAAAACAACACTTGAAGTTACACCGCTTGAGTTTCTTTTTCAATGAAAAATCTAAATTTATTTCAAGGTTGACTATTTCTAACCTTTTTGGATGAGGTATGAAAGGGTGAATTACCATCCCTGGACACTTTTATTTTTCCGTTCATCATTACTCTTCATAATTCACCCTTTCATACCTCATCCAAAAAGGTTAGAAATAGTCAATATTTCACTTTGAAATAAATTTTGATTTCTCATTGAAAAAGAAACTCATGCGGTGTAACTTCAAGTGTTATCTATATATATATATAAAAATGAATGTATGTGTGTGTGTGTTTGTTTGTCCTTTATGCCTGACCAAACCACTCATTGGATCGCCATGAAACTTTGGGAAGTTATTTAGTATAGTACTGGGAAGGTTTCTAGCAAATAAAATTTTTGAAATAACTTTTCGCCTAGAAATAATCGAGATAAATATTCTAATTTATCTGTTATAATTCAACAATCTGCTCTAAATATTATCATGATGATACGATGATTTTGTAATGTAGAAAATTAGGAAAGACAAAATTCAGGATGACACGGCAATTTATTTGAGACAAGAATAATGATACAATTCAAAGGCAAGATACTATTCCTTTAACTTCCAATTACCGAGGGAACCAATTAATATTGATTTTATTCAACTTATCGAGTATTTTTCAAGGGACCGGGAAAAAATGTTCACTTTATCGAGAGATTCGTTAAACAAACCTTTACTCGGGTAAAACCCGGGCGAAGCCGGGTACATCCATACAAGAATAATGATACAATTCCAAGGCAAGATACTATTCCTTTAACTTCCAATATTACCGAGGGAACCAATTAATATTGATTTTATTCAACTTATCGAAAAATTTTCAAGGGACCGGGAAAAAATGTTCACTTTATCGAGAGATTCGTTAAACAAACCTTTACTCGGGTAAAACCCGGGCGAAGCCGGGTACATCCATACAAGAATAATGATACAATTCCAAGGCAAGATACTATTCCTTTAACTTCCAATATTACCGAGGGAACCAATTAATATTGATTTTATTCAACTTATCGAGTATTTTTCAAGGGACCGGGAAAAAAATGTTCACTTTATCGAGAGATTCGTTAGACAAACTTTTACTCGGGTAAAACCCGGGCGAAGCCGGGTACGTCCGCTAGTATATAATATATATTACATATTGAATAAAATAATAATAAAGAGTTTTCGATAAAATTTAAATATATAGAATATGTAAATATTATGAAAAAATGTTCATAAAAAATATATTTTTTATATATTTAAAATGCGAATAATTCCAAACAATAATCGTTCCAATAAAAAATATATATTAATGATGATAATTATTTTAGAGTTTCAATGCTGTTTACTATTTTACCATAAATATCAATATAGAATAAATAGGGCATAAAGTAGGGGGTTGAGCGAAACGTTTTATTGGTGGAAAAGTTTAAAGCTTTCGAGCATGGCTATTCTTCTACAGCCTCTAGATGTATCTCTCTCTGTCTATGTATACAACTTAAAGTTACGTGAGGATGATATTCATGTACCAGAAGTGATAACTCTCCACTTAAAAATGTCTTAAAACTATGCATTTAAGTTTTTCATTACAGTACTAATCTTAGTGATGATGATAAAGAATGAGCCTCAACACCAGTTTCAGAAAATTCAGACAGAAATCCAATCTGTATACCTACCTCTCGTAGGATGTTATGAAATCAAAGTCACCCATGTACTGATGAGGGTCGTAGCCTGAAACCATGGTATACAGGTTGTTGGGGCTTGTCTGAATTTTCTAAACTGGTGTTGTGGCTTATTATTTTCTATCAACTTAACGTGCTGTACTGAGTGTTGAGTGTGAGGAACAGAAATTCATAATTATAATGCATTAGTAACTGGAGAGTTAAATACATACCCCATCGTCCTGTGTACATATTTACATATTGGTGTTGTTACTTATTATTTTCTATCAACTTAACGTGTTGTACTGAGTGTAAGGAACATAAATTCATAATTATAATGCATTAGTAACTGGAGAGTTAAATACATACCCCATCGTCCTGTGTACATATTTACATATTGGTGTTGTTACTTATTATTTTCTATCAACTTAACGTGTTGTACTGAGTGTGAGGAACAGAAATTCATCATTATAATGCATTAGTAACTGGAGAGTTAAATACATACCCCATCGTGTACATATTTACATATTAGACATGGAAAACTTCCGATTCAATTAGGTCTCCGTGACGACGAGAGAAGTAAATGTTCCTAATGGAAGTGGCTGCTTAATTAATAAATCACTAATTAGCGTGGATAATGGGATTCTTTGTCTGAACGACATTGATC
>CP092876.1:12541644-12580113 GCA_030710605.1 Cordylochernes scorpioides | reverse complement strand
ATAGATGGCGCTAATTTTATGATAATATGCAAATATTACTTTAACTCAGATTATATGGATGTAGGATTGGAATAGGAAGTGTCTCCTGTCCAGACAGCAAGGTACCGACCTGTTCCCCAGATGTCCCCACCATGAGAAAAACATCGCTCAATGTTTCACAGAATCCAATTTGTTCAGATAGAAGAAAAACTGGAATTGTAAAGATTTGAATAACAAAGAAGGAATTGAGTTAGTCGAGAATAAAGAATTAATTGGTCTTTGACAACTCTTCTTTCAGTGACGTGTTTACTTGCTAGCTTGTAACACACTTTCAACTGGTATAGATCTAGCTTGGTCGGGTCTACACACCTTAACCTGCCTAGACCTGTCTTGATCGGGGTCTACACACCTTAACCTGCCTAGAACTGTCTTGATCGGGGTCTACACACCTTCAACTGGTATAGATCTAGCTTGGTCGAGTCTACACACCATAACCTGCCTAGACCTTTCTTGCTCGGGGTCTTCAACCTGTCTAGAATCTTCTTTGTAGCGGTCAGGACAATTAACCTGTTCTAGGAGAGTATTGTTCGACGTCTATATATCTTCAACTGGTGTAGAGCTGAATCATTTGGAGTCTAGATACCTGTCTTAGTCTATACCTGGTGTTGTCCTGATCTATACACTTGAACCCAGTCTAGACCTCGTTCATTAGATGTACTCACACCTGCCCTGGTAGGAAGTTAACATGTTCTGAGTGTGACTCTGGTATGATTGAAACATCTACAGTCCTCCGCTCTGCCAACTGAGTTATGCCTGGTGTGATTCCATTGCTGTTTTAATTTCCAATAAAATCTTTAAATGTCTCTAATAAGGAGTATTCGGATAGCTACCAAGGTATAGCCAGTACTTCAGATCACAGGAATTGTTCCCTGATATCCGCCAGGATATGTCGTTCCACACCTCAGTAATGTATAACTGTACACTGATGACGTGACAATAGCCGCTGTAAAATTAGAAGTCCGTCAATTTGTCAGAAACTCCGCCAATGTCAACAGACCAATCAATAATGATCGAACAGTTAGCCACATTTATAGCTTTATCAATATATGGCTTCCCTCCTTCATCGATCCCCTCCCCTCTTACTTATTTGTATATAACCCCTGGGTGTGAGTTGCATAGCTGTTACACTAGGTCGTAGTATTCCAGACACAGGTGCATATATAGCCGTATCAGGCTTGGTATGGGGGGCAAAGTCTGACTGTCATGCAGTGCCCCCTTGATAGCCAACCAACGACAGCAGCTCTTTTTACCCATGGAGTCTCAAGACAGGACCTGTATTCCACCAACTTTACCAAGATTGTTAATTTGATCGATGAGTATAGTCTCCATATGACCATGTATACAATGGGATAGTAAAAAAAGGGCTTGGTATATTTGTTTATACACCACATACATGGCTACATATGTTTCAACGAGTCATGATAATCATGGTCGGTAGATGATTGTTAAGGTTTGTACTATTGGTACGCCAAATGTTTATATATGTAGTATCTCACCATGATATTCAAGTGAGGGTTTGTTTTGTTTAAACGTTGAGAACACCCCATGTCTATGCTACGGCAAAGTTACACCTCCAAGCCTCAGGCAGGAAGGTACAAATCGTTTGTTCTCCAGAGGAGCGGCTACAACTGTACTCCACGTTAGGAGCGGTGGCCCCAAGTCACACCGAGTGGTACTTCCAAACCAACAGCAGGTTCTCTCTCTCTCTCTCCATGAAGGTTTTTTCTGTCTCAGCCTATTCTGCATCGTCTGTCGCGCAGACAAAGAACTAAAACGCCTGTTGGAGATAATCTGAATTATATAATTAAACTTCCCCCCCCCCCCTCAATCTTTATATATGTCTGACCCTACTTCCTGGCTTGGCCTGGAACTACCTGGTTCAACGTAGCAATCAGCTCTCCCCGTGACTGAAACTGTCATCTAGACTGTGACAATTGACAATTAAATAATTTTTATTGACCGCTGGTCAACCATTATTCACGAGGAGTCAAAAGGGCAAACAATGTACATTGATCAGGAGGGCAAGGCTATCCTTAGCTTGTGAATTCCCCTGCGAATGGTGGGATGGCTGTTCCGAGTTCGCTCGAAAGCAGCGTCAAGGAAGCCCGCGAGGTTACTCCCCTGCTCAGGTGAGAGATCCCCGAGTAGATCCAATCTATCTAGACTGTGACTGTACAGCCCGGGTAGTTGGTGCTCCAGGACACGGGTTATCTCTGTTTCTCTCTCTATTCTTAGTAACCATAGGTTTCCTAAACACCCCTAAGCTGCCTTCCATAGTAAATACACGGTATATAAGAAAACCAATACAATAGTAGAACGGTCTGGGATTAATTTGGCGAAACCGCTGATAGGGTTCACCACTGATGAGTCTTCTCCTTCAAAAACCTTTATCGTTGCAGTAATTAGAGATATATTTGATGATATCATTGAAAATAATTATTGTGTTGCATCGATATTATAAATAATTAACTTTTACTTTTTTATTATTTGATTTATTGTGAATATATAGATAGATATGTAAAAACGAAAGGAAAAAAAGATAAAAGATCAGGTGTTAAATCAATATTAAAAATTTCATATCATGACCAGGAGCACATGTGCTTTACAGAAGGCAGAGCGCCATCTGGTGGAACAGAAATCAACTAAACATTGATTTAGCCTGCATATGTAATATCAGGGAACAGGTTAAATCAATGTTTAGTTGATTTCTGTTCCACCAGATGGCGCTCTGCCTTCTGTAAAGTACATGTGCTCCTGGTCAGGATATGCCATTTTTAATATTGATAGATATGTAGAGAGACACTGCAGGTCACGTCTTCCATCAAAATATTCCCAAAAAGCTCCAAGGTGTTTTTTAACGGTCTCTGCGCAACAAGATTCGGGTCGTTGACAACATCAGTTTTAGAAACTCCAGAACGCCCCTACTTGATAACCATGGTTTCTGAATTTGTCAAAGCTGGCGTTGTAGTTTTCTCTTTGACTCTAGACCGCTAGTTTGCAAAGACAGGTATCAGATGGCGCGTTGTTTTTAATCTATTTTGACGGGAGAGGTAACCTTTTTATTATATATGTAAATGTCCTTCCAGCAAATGTTATACATATATAGATATTAGATGATAAATAGGAATATATTGGATTAAATAAAATATTTATTTGCCAATATTTCGGTTGGCTGAACGCCAACCTTTATCAAGGTATTGATATTTTGTATAAACAAACTTGGCAAATAAATATTTTATTTAATCCAATATATGCCTATTTATCATCTAATGATTTGAGTATGGATTGCTCTATTTTCAGAACAATATATAAATATATGCAGCTTAAATACAATAAAAACAATATATTTTGGTTCATCAGCCCATTACAGAACGTTATGATGAAGAATGAGCCACAAACGCCAGTTTTAAAGGGAGAGGTATCTATTTTGGGGGGGTATATGAATACCATTCTACACCAACCTTATGTCCTATATAGAGAAATGTATGGGAAAATAGAAGATACAACTATATATTACAAAAGCCTGTTTTATAGAGTCAGAACGTCATTAAGTTTGTTTGCATTATCATCGTGAAGTTGCGCGTAGATGCAACGTTGTTTAACCGAAACATGGAACAAAATGGCCATGCAGATGATCAGTAACTACCCTGTCGAAATGCCCTACACACTGTAATGTTTATATATTTTACCCCACATACAACAAGATGATTTCCATTCAATTCTATATTTTAATGTTTATTATAATGATATTCAAATAATTTAAACTGAGGTTTTAATGCCAAATATTTCCCGTTTCTATTACAATCTCTTAAAGTCACTCTCGAAGATGTTGACATTTTCTTACTAAATTCTCAAAGGTCATTATCGATCGTTTGGTATTTTAATGGAAAGGACTACTAGCTCCATCTATCAAGCGTAAATGAAACTAATTTAGAAAAATAATATTTTATTCCTTAAAAACTTTTAAATACATATGTCTGTGAATGAAATACGTTTATTTTTTAATGATTAAATATATCAAATAATATTTATATTTCATTATATTTAATATACAAGAGCTTGATACCCTAATAAAATTTAGTGGAGATAAGAAAGAAGAGGAATATACTAGAACATGTAATTTACTGAGAAAAAGGTAATAAAAAATTTGAAGCAATCTACATGGACACTATATTTAACAAAACATTGATTTTGACTAAATAGCTTCGAAATTAATATCGATTGATAATATTCGATATACAGGGTGATCCAAAAGTCCCGCACAAATTTAAAAATTAATAACTCCGCGAATATTTGCGCTAGAGCAATGCGGTAAACACCATTGTGTTCAGGATGCAATGGGATTTTTTATGGCAAATAATGAAAAATTCGAAATTGATTTTAGTTACAACTTTATTCGCTAGATGGCACTCTACCAGAATCAGAGATTCAGCGCCCAAATTGTTTGATAAATTGAAAAATATAACTGAACGACACATATTTTTCCTTTTTGAATATCAGGAAAGAACCCTAATAATATCAAATTATAAATTAATAAAACATTTCGCCAAAAGTTAGAAGAATTGGTTGACGATTTTTAAATACAATCTGAGATTATGTAAAATAGGTATATGCAAATTAAACATGTAGCAAAAAAATATATTTTAGATGGAGTTTTGTGGAATAGATTGAATGTTTAAAAATAACTACTGATATCAATACACGATTTTTGAAATGTTAATATAGTACCAAAAATTATGATGGCACTACTAATAGGATTTCGTGCTATGAGGAATGTATAGTTTCTTGACTAATTGGCGACACTTTACTATTTAACTGGATATTTGTCATGATCCAAAAATGAAATATAGAGGGAGTGACAAAATATATTTGTCGTACTTTATTCCATATATCCTATGGGTTTGTCAAATGTTATCATTGTTTATTATACTGTACATAATTTTGAAAATGTATCCCCTAAAAAGAAAATAATTTTTAAATCGACCTTTTGCGTTGAAAAACGTGGTAGTAAAATAATTTTGTATTATTTTTGCGCAAAATTTCTAAAGTTGGGGGGGAGGGGGGATACAGAGAATATTCCTTTGCTATTTCTTCTAATGAGCGAAAAGCGATAAACTAAACATAAAGGGTAAAATTGTGCATACCAGTATGATTCGAGAAGTTATAACACTTTGGCCTGCACGACATAATATAAGATGTGGGCAAATGACAAACAAAAAATTACTGTTCACAGAAAAAAAAAAGAGTCAAGATGTGAGGACAGCATTTATTATTCCCATAACCCAAAACAAAGAGCTGCAAAATATAACACATGAGGTAACTGCCTTCTCTCTTGTATTAGGTCACAATCCTTGCTCAATGTGGCGCCCTTCATTCTCAAACACCGCCTGCAGACGATAGATGACAGAATGGTCACAATTAAATAGTTGAAATTTATAAAACGTGCCATCTGATAGAAGCCTTCAACATGGCCAATGTGGTAGGCCGGCATCGATAAAAACACGACTTGATGTACCCCAATAACCGAAATTGTAAGGCGTCAAGTCTGGTGATATTGGAGGCCACTGGTATATAAAGTGTCGACTTATCAACGAATTTCACCGAACGTATCCATCAGCAATTGTTTGGCACCGCGGGAGATATGAGGAGGTCCTCCATCTTGCATGAATGTTATTTCGCTTAGTGCTTGTCTGTCCTGCAATATGGGAATAACCTTTTCTCTCAAAAGTTGAACATAACGTTCATCAGTTACAAAAACAGTTTTAAAAGTTCTTCCATTGATTTTTCAAAGAAAAATGGCCCAATAATAAAAGAAGAAGTGAACCCACATAAAACTGTAACTCGGGGCTGATGAAGTGGCATTTCTGTAAAAATCCTAAGGTTTTATGTTGCCCAAATGCGGCTGTTTTAAATGTTAAATTCTCCGTTTAGAGAAAAGTGAGCATCATCTGTCCACAGAACATTCGACAGCCAGTTTTCATCAATATCAATTTGCCGGAAAACCCATGCAGCGAACTCTTGACGCTTCTCAAAATCGCTGACTTTCAACTCGTGAAAACTTTGAATTTTGTATGGGTATTTTTATAGAAAAATTCTAAATGTGTGTTCCATCCAAACTGTTCCATACGAAATCCCCGTTTGTCGAGAAACTTGTCTAGCACCAACTTCTCCATACATGGATAACGTTTCAATAGCTTCAGCATTCTGCAAAACCGTAACAGCCACTGACTTGCATGTCGATGGTCTTCCACTCCAAGGTTTTGCTTTCAGAGATCCAGTTTCCTCAAAACTTTTAATCAATCACTTCAGAGAGTAGCAACTCATGGGTCCTTTACCGCTTCGAATATCTTTAAAGGAACGAAACGCTCGTAAAGCTTCAGTGGCAGATTCTGAATCACAATTAAAAAGATTCACCAAGAGTGCTTTATCCTGTAGTGACGGCATTCCAGGGGGAAGGGGAGAAGTCCGACCACACCTCCTTGCGGTCCCCCCTGGACCCTTTGAATATTTGACCAAATTCTGGTTCGTTTCCAAGATGATTAACGTTGCAACGGCACACATTTTCAAATGAAGAGCAAAACTGATATGATATCTCCAGTAATGCTACCGCGTCCGGGGTAACCGCCGCGTCAGGAGCTGCAGCTCGAGCTCATGATGAGAAATCTACTACGAGGACACAATTCAATCTACTACAACTCAATATAAATGGTACCCAGAGGAAAATAAAGAGCTGACTTGTCTTCTCTGTGACAACAATGTACATAATACTTGTCCTCAGGAGACAAAATTGAATCAGAATCTGAGATTCAATATCAAAGTTTATACAACACTGCGAAAGGACAGACCGGGAAAATTCGGAGGAGGACTTGCCGTTTTGATTAAAACTCTAGAAATCAAATTTAAGGAAATCGCCTATAATCAGAGTAAGCCTAGAGAAAGCACGACAGAAGCTCAGGCAATAGAAATCTATCTTGCAGATAAAACTATTCCAATCATAAATGTTTATCACCACGATAATACTAGCATCAATACAGGCCTGATAGAGACATTAAGTGAAGCGTCTTCGGATATCGCAATCATACTTGGTGATTTTAACGCCGAAAGACCAACTTGGGGATCACCTGTCCAAGATAACAAAGGTCAGCAGGTTGAGGACATGCTAACCGAACTCGACTTTACACCGTTAAATAACGAAAAGAACAACTATCTATCCAAGTCCACAGGCACAGAATCTGCAATAGACACCACAGCGATAAATTACAACATCGCACCCACAACACAATGGAAAATTCTGAAAAGTGCAATCAGTGACCACAGACCAATTTTAACAACCCTGAATTTCAAAATTGAGAATTTCCAACAGAATAAATAACACTGAAAAAATTCACAGAAAAGCTTGAAGAACTGTGCAACGAAGAATTAAATCACAGAACGATTGACAAAATATTGGAAAAATTCTCTTTGAACATATCCAAAGCTGCAAAAGTATCGATATCTAGAGGTAGACGTAAAGACCTGTGAATACTTTACTGGAAGGACCACAACATCGAGGCAATGATTGCAGAGAGAGACAATATCAATGAACTTCTTAAAACAAATAAAACAGAAGAAATCATAAAGGAACTCATTGAAATTAGTCACAAAATAGAACAAGAAATTTGGATATTCAAACAGGAGAAAAATGGGCAGAATTCTGCGAAAAAAATGGATCCAAAAAAGGAAAGCCATCACTGGAATATAATTAGTGTTATAAAACAATCAAAACCAACACTATCCAATACTCTAACCGATATGAATAGCAAGAACGAACAAACAGATGGCTGAAATAATTGCTGAATATCTTTCAAGCACTTCCAGACTCAGCTATACGAATGAAGGCAGGACTCTAAAAAATAATGTAAACAGGTTAGTTGAACAAGGAAGAAATTACCATCAACAAGATATTTACTCGAGAGACTTCACACTGAATGAGCTAAACTCATCAATAGGAAAGTTAAATCCAAGAGGTCACCTGGAGATGCTCTAATCTTTGGTCAAATGATTAAACACTTTGGAGACAAAGCTAAAAATCAACTCCTACGAATACTGAAGATTTCATGGCAAACTGTTAAAGTACCAAAGAATTGGAAGATATCAATTTTAGTGCCAATACTGAAACCAAACAAAGATGCCAAGGAATGCAATAACTATCGGCCAATTGCTCTTACCAGCATACTTTGTAAAATAATAGATTAAATTATCCACTGTAGGCTCATAGTCTGGCTCACAAACAATAATAAATTAAACTTCTACCAAACAGGCACAGAATCTGCAATAGACACCACAGCGATAAATTACAACATCGCACCCACAACACAATGGAAAATTCTGAAAAGTGCAATCAGTGACCACAGACCAATTTTAACAACCCTGAATTTCAAAATTGAGAATTTCCAACAGAATAAAATAACACTGAAAAAATTCACAGAAAAGCTTGAAGAACTGTGCAACGAAGAATTAAATCACAGAACGATTGACAAAAAATTGGAAAAATTCTCTTCGAACATATCCAAAGCTGGAAAAGTATCGATACCTAGAGGTAGACGTAAAGACCTGTGAATACTTTACTGGAAGGACCACAATATCGAGGCAATGATTGCAGAGAGAGACAATATCAATGAACTTCTTAAAACAAATAAAACAGAAGAAATCATAAAGGAACTCATCAAAAAATGATGGTAGTGTAAGGATATGTGGTGATTTTAGATGTACAGCTAATAAAGCAATAGAATTAGATAGGTATCCCATTCCATCGATCGATGAGATCTTTAGCTCCTCATTATAAGATCAATGAGGAATTAAGTTTGGAGTTTGGTTGTCTTCAATGGCGTGAAAGAGTGGTAATTCCCCAAAAATTAAGATCTTTAATTTTAAATGACTTGCATGAAATACACATGGGGTTTGTTAAAATGAAGATGATTGCCATACGGTATTTTCTGGTGGCCAGGCATAGACAGTAACATCGAGGAGTTAACTAGAGAATGTAGAGTATGCCAAGAATCGGCAAGCATGCCCCCGGCTACCATCTCGGAATTGACTTGGCCCAAAAAACCGTGGCATCGACTTCATCTTGATCTAGCGGGTCCGTTCATGGGAATAATGTTTTTGGTTCTCGCGGACGCATAATCAAAGTGGATAGAAATTTTTTATCATCAAAGATATTACCAGCAAAACGATTATAAATCATCTTAGAGAAAATTTTGCCAGATTTGGATTGCCCTAATTTTTGGTTACAGATAACGGAAGACAGTTTGTTTCCGGTGAATTCGAGCAATTTACCAAAATGAATGGTATACGGCACACTGAGACCAGACCGTATAATCCTAGTACAAATGGTTTAGCTGAGAGATATGCAAGAGAGTTTCAAAACATTTTGAGAAAGAATAATGGGAAGGATGATTTAGAGACGAATCTACAAAGTTTCCTATTTGCTCATAGAGCATTCCCCCAAACTGTAATAAAAGAATTCTCCCGCGGAACTGCTAATGAAGAGAAGTTTAAGATCAAGATTCTCGAATTTAATACCAAGATGGGAAATCCGCGAGAGGTATTTCATGAGGCCGTAAGAAGGCAGGAGCAGTTTACTACAGGTTGCGAGGTTTATTCACGCAACTATGCAACTGGACCTAAACGGTAAAAGGTACCATTTTGAAATTATTGAGCTACCGTCACTACCTTATAAGTTGCGAGGGCGTCGTGTATAAGAGGCATATCAATCAATTGCGACCTGTGAGAAAGAAACAAGTGGAGACAAGAAATTTGATACTTCCTCGAACATCAGGAGAGAAGCCTGTAGGTGGAAGTCAGAAATAAAGTGAAGAGGAGGTTCCAGAGGTTACATCAGGAAACAAGGAGGAGACTGCTTCTGTGCACGTACCCTCTTGCATTCCTAGACCAGGGCCTGTTGCTGTGCACGTGCACTCTTGCACTCCTAAACCGGAGCCTGCCGCTGTGCAAGTGCCCTTCCGCAGTCCTAGACCTCAGAAAGCCAGGAAACCCCCAGACCGACTGGAGTATTATTAAGGGGGGAGATGTGTTGTGTATGTAAATAGATGAAGATTATTTGCATTCTTTGAAGTCTCATTATTTAAGAATATATGTGTATATACATTGGACATTTTTTGTTGGCCAAACGAAAAGAATAAGAGCTAAATAAAGAGTCATGGTCAAGTTTGAGTTGTTGTACATCTAATTACGACACAACCTTAACAACATCCATCCTCACTGAAGACACAAAGGTTGCCTGTTATGCAGATTATATAGCCATATGGCACACAAGTAGCAGTATAGAAATATCAGAAAAATACTGAACACATCAATGAGAGGACTGGAGAAGTGGGCAATGAAACTCAAAATGGCAATAAACCCAATAAACACAAACCTATAGGTCTCCTTCACTGACAGGAAAAAAGCCATGAATTTAACTCCAAAATAAGCATAAACAGCCATATAATTGATAAAATTAGATCTCCAAATTACCTAGGTGTGATACTTGATGAGGAATTGCGATTTACAGAACACATAATTAGCACCTCAAATAGAGCTACCAGAAACCTAAACATTCTGAGAAGGATATGTGGAACAAATTGGGGAGCAAAACCCTAAATTTTCAGAACAACATATATCACCTTAATAAGGCCACCTGTTTGGGCTTCCTCAAGTTCATCACTAAAAAGAAGACTAGACAGTGTTCAAGCAAAAGCGGCCAAATTAATCACTGGTTCCGTTTCAAATACCAACAATTAGAAAATGCAGAGAGAATGTGGTCTAGACGTACTTGAAAGAAGAAGACAATTAAAAACAATAAAATTCACCAATAGCTTAAAAACTAAAGAAACCGAACACATATCCCATAGAACCTATTTAAACTGGACACAAAAAGAAGGGCTCAAAAGATCTTCAACACTTCAGTACGACAACAATATTAGAAGAGCATAAATATGAAACATAATGAATTTCAAATTCGAGAATAACCAATATTTCCTACCCCATTGCTATCAAATGTAATCATCAATCTTAACCTGAATGAACCCTGCAATGAAAAAAAAAGAGAACAAAAACATACTTAAAAAGAAAGGACTTGACACAATTAGTTTATATGATCCGATAAATTATTTAACAGCCTATACAGATGGATCATCAGACCTTACCATAAGTAATGGAGGGGCTGGAATTAACATAATGCTGCAAGATGGAACATACATCAAAATTAAAGAAGGAGCAATAAAGATTTCACTTGTGAACTGACAGCTATCTGGAAAGCTCTTGATGTATGCCTTAACCAACCATCCCTGCATCAAGCAGAAGGAATTATAATATACCGTACAACGACTTCATATCCGATCTAGAAGCAATTAAGAAGCGCAATACTATAATCACACAGAAAATACACTCGTTACTTACTCAACTGATATCATTGGAGAATAACTGCATTCTACAATGGATTCCTGCCAGTGTTTGGATCGGGGGTAATGAAATGGCAGTTTAATTTGCAAAGGAAGCCAGAAAGTTGAGCCAAAGGAAAGAAAAAATGTCATTATTTGACGCTAATGCTTTTGCAAAATACAAGATAATTAAACAAAAAAGAAGAAATTTCAAAATGTGAAATAAACACTGAGAGAAAAATGACAAAAACTATAACACGGCTTAGAACAAAACACTATAAAGAAATGACAATACATCCAGATGGCACAAGAACCTATAGGACATGCAACAACTGTCCTTTGTGTGGCACTAACACCTACTCACATATTCTCATGCCCAGCAATGGCCGCGGCCTTTCAGAAAATTGACATAGACCCAGAGCAGCTGCTTTACACACCCAAGATAGTGGAAAATGCTGCTGCTGCTGTGATAGAGATGCATGGAGACATCTGAGGCTCTTTATTGGACACGACAAAAACAACAACGGCATTCCAGAGTAAAATAAATCATCAGAGATAGATAAATATTTTTCAAATTAATTAAAATAAATATAATCAATACTGAGAGAGAGTTGAATTAAAAAATTAGAAAATTATTATTTTCAAAATTTAAATATCTGAGAGGATTCCAGCAAACCGCATCTAAAATATGTTTTTTTGCTACATGTTTTAATTTGCATATACCTATTTTACATATCTCAGATTGTATTTAAAAATCGTTAACCATTTCTTCTAACTTTTGGCGAAATGGTGTTTTATTAATTTATCATTTGATATTATTAGGGTTCTTTCCTGGTATTCAAAAAGGAAAAATATGTGTCGTTCAGTTATATTTTGCAATTTATCAAACAATTTGGCCGCTGAATCGCTGATTCTGGTAGAGCGCCATCTAGCGAATAAAGTTGTAACTAAAATCAATTTCGAATTTTTCATTATTTGCCATAAAAAATCCCATTGCATCCTGAACACAATGGTGTTTACCGCATTGCTCTAGCGCAAATATTCGCGGAGTTATTAATTTTTAAAGTTGTGCGGGACTTTTGGATCACCCTGTACATTGGGAGAATAGACACCCATCTCAGACTGGAGTGGCTACATTCTCTAAAATCAAAGATACTTCGACCAGTATACATATTTTTAAAGCATTTGGCTTTATAACGCCTTACCAAATGCTCAATATTTATTTGCTTCTGTTGAGAACAAAATATTCTTGTCGAAACGTCGAGATAATAAAAAGATTTACTGGCCGAAGTGTCTTTTAATTCTAAGAACTATGAATGCCGCCGGCCAGGCAGCCTCTATCTTTACGATATATAGCTGAATATCTCCAGAAGATCAAGATGTAAAGCTCTAAATGGTCCAACAGAAGACCTAAGTAGACCACTGTCACCATAGGGGGAGAATACAGCTACTCAGATCTCTGATGAGCTCTCATGTGTCACAGGAAGACAAGCTAGTTTGTCGAATGCTACAAGATGGCAATCTTTATACAATAACTTATTCGATCAAATAATCCCTTGAATTATAATTAAAATAAAAACATAAAGCCTCCAGGGAAAAGTTTCTTTTAAAAATATTTTTTTTTTTTCCAAGTGAAGCACGCGCAACAGAAGCCCGCGTTGATCGTGCTTTTAAAGCAAATGTAAACAGAAAATTGATTTTATTTAATTTTAAATCATATTTCATTGGCGTGTTAATCATATGAAGCATTTTCTCCCGTAGAAGGGCGTACTTGCCCGAAAGCTCGAGATTTTTTAAATAAAAAATATTTTTAAAAGAAACTTTTCCCTGGAGGCTTTATGTTTTTATTTTAACACTAACTTATATTAAAAAAGATTGATAAAACAAATAAAGGTAACCTTTCACGTCAAAATAAACGTCAAAACTATACGCCATCTATTGACCGTCTCCGCAAACTAGCGGTCTCGGGTCGGTGACAAAGCCACAACACCAGCTTTGGCAAACTGAGAAGCGTTCATCTAGAGACCATGGTTTCGGGCTAATGGCCCTCGTCAGTCTAGGGTGGACTTTATTGCATGAGATCCACAAGGGATCTAATCTTTACAATCTGCCAAAGAGGTGTTTAGCTGGCAAAGTGGCTGGGCCATATCTATGGCCGAAATATAATGTATGTATCTCTCTTATATCACAGAAGAGCCAAAGAACAAACATCACGGTCATATCAACAGCGTTTCATCCACTTAGAGTTACACATCCTGAATAGAATCTTCAATCTGTAGTCTATATATAAACGTATCTATATATAATGAATGAATGATCGTCAATCTAGTCTATATATAGAATCTAGTCTATATAGAAGTCTAATACTTCCTAGACAGCGAGGATTGTGTTAGATGCTATAGAGACATCCCATGAGAGTACTGATTGTTGACAGCTGCAACAATGAAGTCTGAGTGGGCCTACAGCCATTCTTGCCCTCGACGACCCTGACTCACTCAATTCCTCTGAAATCTGAGGACTTATCTAGGATGTAGGAGGATTGGATCCTCATACCTAGAACCTCCTGAGGACCTGCAGGATTGTTCCATTCCACACCGTGGACAACCACGGTCTAACTGTCGGACCATACCACTCCATACCGTGAGTAACAACGTCAACATCTCACACACCAGACACATGGCCTCAGTTTCACATTCGAACATTCAATGTAAACACGTAGTGAACACATTATATAGATGTGCTAGCTAAACATCTAGCCTAACTTGACCTCACTTAATCAAATTTGGAGTATTTAACAAGTCTCAAATTAGTTGAGTTATCTCACCACATAACATTTATATATTTCAATACTGAATTCCATACAATAAATATTTTATATTATATAATCTTTATATATCTGAATGCATATATTCTGTGTTTATATGTAAATATAATCTATCATTTCTTCTTCTGTAAAATATATATTTCTTGATAAAAAATAAAGTTCACCTTTCACGTCAAAATAAACGTCAAAGCTATAAGCCTCCTATTGAGAGTTTCCGCGAACTAGCGGCCTCAGGTCGGTGACAAAGCCACAACACCAGCTTTGGTAAACTGAGAAGCGTCCACCTAGAGACCATGGTTTCGGGCTAAAGGCCCTTGTAAGTTCAAGGCGGACTTTTTTCCATGAGATTTACAAGGGATCTAATGGAATCTTGACAATCTGCCAAAGAGATGTTTAGCTGGTAAAGTGGCTAGGTCAATTCTATGGCTAAAATATAGAATGGAATTTTGCCAGGAGAAATTTTATCTTTGAAAGTGAAGGTAACCTCTCCCGTCAAAATAAATGGCGTCTAATTTGGAGGTTTGTTTTGACGGGAGAGGTTACCTTTATTTTTATCGATCAACTACCTACAGGCAAAGTATTCATCTATATATTTTTTCTTTTTTTCAAATAGTTTATGTAAACATATTTTTTACTTGAAAAGTGGAGATTTCATATAGTATTTATATCTTTAATAAACTAGCAATGTGAGATATATACAACTTGAAATGTCACAATTCACAGTACGATCTAGCGGTGTCAAATGAGATGAAGATTTTCCCCCAAAATATATATTTTCTATTGATGGAAATTTTGCCGGGAGGATATTGATCTAAAGAGACAAAGGTCGCCTCTCCCGTCAAAATAGACGTCAAAACTAGACGCTATCTATTGACTGTCGCCGCAACAACTGGTGTTGTGGCTTTGTCACCGACCCGAGGTTGCTATTTGCGGCGACGGTCAATAGATGGCGTCTAGTTTTAACGTCTATTTTGACGGGAGAGGCGACCTTTATCTCTTTATATGTTTTCTATTGTAAAAATAATTATAGATATCTAAAATATCTAAAAGTATCGTATTTTTTTTATCGTATTTTTATTTATGATTATCTTTCTAACCTGAAAGGATCAGGTTCCTAATATATCTTATTGTTTTTTTTTTTAACTATTTTTTCCCTGTATAATATGTTTATAACTGTTTCTGTTTGAAAAGGTAATTCGACGCAATTATCTCTAGCCGGGATATCGCGTTTTGTATGTTGAAATAAATAAATAAATAATATTAAAAATTATTTTGTCAGCCATTTTAAAAAGTTGAATAAATATATAGTAGAAAATCCAAGGTAGAGTTATTCCATTGATAAATATTTCCATGTTTCTTTTATATTGAAATGATAATTTTAAAGAAAATAATTTTTAAAAGTTATATATATATATTTTTAAATATTATTTTAATTTAAAAAAGTGTGATATTTTGAGTATAACAATGGATAAAACTAATTTTAATTAGAAAAAAAATTCTATTTTTCCATTATAAATATGACCTTCCATAATTATATTTTACGATGTACTAGAGCGCCATCTGTTATCAAATTATAAAACTATTTTAGAGGCGTAATATTCTTTTTAAAATAAAACAATTTCTACTGTCCTTACTGCGATGGAAAAATTAAAGGGAGGGCCTGGCTCATCAGCTCATCATTATATAAAATATAGGCCTTTCCCCCCTGTGTTTGTTTACTTTCTCTCCCCCCTTGTTTACTTAGTTTAGTTTTACATTACCAAACCGCTGGGAGGGTTCACCACTGATGAGCCAGGCCCTCCCTTTAATTTTTCCATCGCAGTAAGGACAGTAGAAATTGTTTTATTTTAAAAAGAATATTACGCCTCTAAAATAGTTTTATAATTTAATAATTATATTTATAAATCCATTTAATCTAAATTACAAAGAAATATTTTAAATCTTTACTTTGTAAATGAAACAAACATGATTTTTCTAAAATCCTAATCCATATCATTGTAATTTAAAGAAAAAATATTCATTGATATATCATAATATTTTTATTGAAATTTGACCATGGGAAAAGTATATTGGCAATAACAACACATAATACAGGAGCAATTAATTCTCTCTCTGTGTGTTGTATGTGATAAAATTGGGAATTTCTATTTAACAAAATATAATTAACGAACCAATAAAATAAGAAAGAAATGAATAAAACTATTACTTTGAAAATTAGAGAAAATATGAGGAATTATGATACAAAATTTGATATGATATTCAATATTTAATGATAACGAGAAAATACTGGCGCAAATTTATAAGGAAGAAAGAAGTAATACAAATATATTGATACAATATTACAAACCTCATTGTGAATATATGAACCAATGAGTTGTGAAGAATTCAGGTAAATATTCAATATTTATTTTTACTAGCTTACTCTTTATTTGCAATTTATATATTCTATTTTATCCCTTCCCCTTTCCTAATTATCAGTGGATATTGATAATCAAACCTCCTCTCCTATCTCCTATATTTTGGGAGACTAGTCATTCTACAGGTAAGAATCCTTATGATCACTCTGACAATCATACCGAAGACATTAAACCAGATGAACTCTTGTACCAATCTCAGATGTTGGTGTCTTCTGATGAGGGCCACAATGTCAGCTGGACAGATTCTTGATCACCAAATACACCATCAGCCAACAACAACTTGTTTTGTGCTTGTTATTAAAGTTTAAAACACATTTAAACTTTATTTTATTCAATTAAGATCAAAATTACATAAACATCACATTTAATTATATATCATCACAAACAATTATATATCATAACTACATAACATTAAGCCAACTATTTTCAGTTTTGTTTTTGTCACCGGTCCAATATTTTTATTTTCATAGACTAAATTATGAGATTAATTTATAAATGAAAAATATGCAAAACAAATAAACAACTCTATACATCACAACTGTTATTGCTGTTTGATATTAATAATTCCAGAATAAGTTTATTATATTTTAAAAAATATGTTTTGAAAATAACAGTTCACGTACTATAAAAAATCATATTATTTATATTTTGAATGCTACGAGTTAATATGCAATTATGGTGAGATATATAACACCACCACCAGACACCAGAAATACACCTCAATAATTAATGTTTTGTATAAAGTTGATATTTTCCTCTATACCCACACAACACAACGTTCTAACAACAACAACTCCATCAAATAATTTGTAACAGTTAATTGGTGGCGTATAAAACTCAACATTCTCAAAGGATGCAAATTCAATTTGTTTCAGTAAATGGATAAATTGTGTCGTCCTTTCAATTAAGTTCTGTGTGTTGATTATTTAAAGTTTAATTTGTCACACAGACGACACTTGCTAGGTTGAAGTATTGGTAACCGAACTTTTTGGATGCAAATTTAGCAATGTACGATCTATAAAAATATCTCTCCCGGCTAAAGAGACGGTAAAAATTATTGATAGTCTTTAATTAAATTATTGAAAAAGGTTTCTGCCCGAAAGCTTGAGACTGTTTTAATAAAATAAAAAGAAAACTCATCTCCAGAAACCTTTTTATTTATTTATGTCTTTTTTTGTTTATTCCTAGTACATGCGATACAGGCCATGATAATCATGGTGGGTAGAAGTAGGCGACTGATTTTACTGTAAGCGCACCACATGTCTACACATGTGAAAAGCAGTTCGACTTTGCACATACAAATGTGCCAGAGCCCCGTTTGGTTACTTGCATTCGATTTATGTCTAGTAGATATATTTAAATCAATTGATATTGATAGTATTTACAATCTAACGGACTCGGGTCGGTGACAATACCACAACACCAGGTTTGAGAAATTCAGAACACTCAACTAGAGACTACGGTTTCGGGTTAGTAGTCCTCCTTAGTCCAGAGCAGTCTTTGATTTCATAAGACCCACCAGGGAACTTGAAATCAAAGCTCTCCCTGGACTGAAGAACGCCATTAGCCCGAAAGTGTGGTCTCCGGGTGACGTTCTGAATTTCCCAAAGGTGGTGTTGTGGCTTTGTCACTGAGTCGGGCAGATTTTCCGAGACGATCAATAGATGGCGATTAGTTTTATCGTCTACTAGACGAATGACCCGGGCAACGCCCGGGTTTACCCGATTAAATGTTCTATTCAAACACTATACAAAACTGTGCGCGCGCACAGGGAAGTCACGTGCTCGCCGGCAGCCAACGGGCGCGCGCCGCCGTCAGATCGCCCGCGTTCTAGAGGGCGCTGCTCGTGAGCTAAGTAGAATAATTTGAATATATAGTTTTAATAATTGATTTATATATATTTTTTAAAATAGCCAATCGTCATCCCCGTTATTTTGTACCTATGTATGGAAATTTTGGTTTGAATTAGTAAACTACTGCGAATTTGTATACCGGGCATACAGACCAACAAAAAGACAAACATACAAACATTCATTTATATATATATAGATTTTGACGTGAGAGGCGACCTCTTTATTTATTTTTTATCAATCAATATCTTACCGGTGAAATTTTCATCGATAAAATAAAATTTGATCGTCCCTCGAGTTCCATCTTCCAATAAAAGTGTCCATGTTGGGTGAACACCTCGTCACTGGAACCCAGAAACCCAACACTGAGTCCTTACTTCCCGTCCTAATGACATAATGACGGTAATAACCTTGTTTGTTTTTTTTTTACATATTTACTGCGTTAGTTTAAATATTATTTGCTTTTTCCTAAAAAGCGGCTTTCTCTTTTTTTTTTAATTTCATTTTTAACCTTTTAAATAACTAAACCGCTTTCTGTTTTTGTGAATCAAAATGTAGACAAAAAGATGAAATTTTTAGCGGATAGAATTTGAAATATTAAATAGATTTTTGGTGAATATTTTTATGAGTTACCTCTTTCACTTTGTCTATATAAATTTTATGAACTCTGTCGAATAACACATGTAAATTTGTAAATATTTAATTCTAAGTTCTAATTTGTTTGTTGTTTTGTTTCCTCTGTATTAGGTGCAAATATCGCGCCCGGTGGATTAATAAAAAATTTAAAAAATGTATTGATGGAATTTTGTTGAGATTTAACCGGTCGCAAGTATTTTTGAGTTCCTCGGCTCTTGGTCAGTTCCTTGTCTCCAGTGGCTACTTCTCTATCTTTAGCGATTAAAATCAACAGTCACCTCTTCCGTCAAAATAGACGTCAAAACTTGACTCCTTTCTATAGACCGCCTCCGCAAATCTTCCTGACTCGGGTCGGTGACAAAGCCAAAACACCAGCTTTGGAAAATTCAGAACGCCACCAGTAGACTATGGTTTCGGGATAATAGCCGGGGTATCAGTCCAGAGCGGACTTTATTCCATGAGATTCACAGTCTGCACTAGACTGACGATGGCCATTAACCCGAAACCATGGTCTCTAGGTGGACGCTTCTAAGTTTGCCAAAGCTGGTGTTGTGGCTTTGTCACCCACCTTAGGCCGCTTGCAATATCAATAGATGACGTCCAATTTTCACATCTATTTAGACGGGAGAGGTGACCTTTATTTTCATAGATCAATATCTTTACGGTAAAATTTCCTTCTCTATGTTGAGTTCCTCATGGCTCCCTATTCAATCCATCAGTCCAATTCCTCCAACCGTTCTCTCTCTATGCAACTTTTATCCTCCACAACTTTATCCATCAATCCATTTCCTATTAGCATATGTTCCATCCAATTCTTCTGTCTTTTTTCTGATGATCTTTAACAACAGACCTCGCGATCCCATCCTAAGTTTATCAAGACGTCCCCCAAGAAACAAACACAGCTTTAAACAACTCCCTATAGCCACGTGTTACATAAGTTACCAGAGAGTAGTACTTTCAAATATAACTCTATTTACATACAGCATGTTTTTGGCTATAACACGTCAATCTTATTCGGAAAATGTTAAGTGTCTTTATAACCTTATTCTCTTGTATTTTTCATAAACCTATGTTTTAACATTCGGTTCCAAAATCACTTTATTAGGTACCGTTCAAAAAGAGCAACCTAGTTTATGATAATTGACACAATGAATGTGAAATTATTCACATATTGAACAAAATGTTAAAGCGGGATTCAATCCCGGTTCATAACTGTCGGATATTGAGGGTGTTACCCACTCGTCCACCGACTTTTTTTTATGTGTTTTAACATTTTCATAGTATTATAAATATGTGAAATAATTAATTGTAAGAGGATGGTATTCATTTAACAAAAGAATCACCTCTCCAGTCAAAAATGAATTTTATCCCTTCAGTACAGAACGTAAATGTGATGAAGAATTAGCCACTACACCAGTCTAAACTATGGCTTTGTCTGAATTTACCGAAACTGTTGTTAATTCCTTATTACACACAGTACGTTCTGTACTGGTGAGATAAACCTGAATGAATTGGTTTACTGTATTTTAAAGGGATCTATGTCTCTTTTTGGTAAATATATCAACGCCAAACTTATAAAATGTAAAAATACATATTGATTTTTATATATGTATTTAAGTATTTATTATTTTATTAACAGAGTACCATTTTTTATTATTATATTTTGTTACTCTGTGAACTTCCATTATTGCTTATCCTTTTTATCATTCTTAGTTTGTATTCCCTTAAATAAATTGCTGTGTCATCCCGAAGCTTCCCTAATTTTCCACGTGGCAATATAACTTTATAATAAAGTAATAGAATTAGCGTTTATAATCGTTTGATAGATGGGCTTATATTTAAAATTTGTTCTCTTTTATTGAAATACATTTTTTTTATAAATCCTATCTATAAAAAACTTATTTACTAATAGACACTCATGGACAAAACTTAAGAAAGCTGTACTTTTTAGGATGTATATAGGGATTCAGGCAATAACTCTGAAAGATACACTCATAGGCAAAACTTAAGGAAGTTGTACCTTTTAGCATATATATCGGGATTCAGACAATAACTCTGAAAGATACACTCATGGACAAAACTTAAGGAAGTTGTACCTTTTACCATGTATATCGGGATTGAGACAATAACTCTGAAAGATACACTCATGGACAAAACTTAAGGAAGTTGTACCTTTTAGCATGTATATCGGGATTCAGACAATAACTCTGAAAGATACACTCATGGACAAAACTTAAGGAAGTTGTACCTTTTAGCATGTATATCGGGATTCAGACAATAACTCTGAAAGATACACTCATGGACAAAACTTAAGGAAGTTGTACCTTTTAGCATGTATATCGGGATTCAGACAATAACTCTGAAAGATACACTCATGGACAAAACTTAAGGAAGTTGTACCTTTTAGCATGTATATCGGGATTCAGACAATAACTCTGAAAGATACACTCATGGACAAAACTTAAGGAAGTTGTACCTTTCAGCATGTATATCGGGATTCAGACAATAACTCTGAAAGATACACTCATGGACAAAACTTAAGGAAGTTGTACCTTTTAGCATGTATATCGGGATTCAGACAATAACTCTGAAAGATACACTCATGGACAAAACTTAAGGAAGTTGTACCTTTTAGCATGTATATCGGGATTCAGACAATAACTCTGAAAGATACACTCATGGACAAAACTTAAGGAAGTTGTACCTTTCAGCATGTATATCGGGATTCAGACAATAACTCTGAAAGATACATTCATGGACAAAACTTAAGAAATAAAAATAAGAAGGGATAAGAAGCTCCTCTTATCGTTTTATTTTTATTCGTATAAACCAATTTTTAAGAGTTCCTAATCGTTTAAAACTTAAGGAAGTTGTACCTTTCAGCATGTATATCAGTATTTAGAAAATAACTCTGAAAGATATTACAGTGACCTTTATTGAAGACACATGAGATAACCAATTATGAACAGTCTCTGTCTCAAAAAAAAAAAAAGCAGACGACCGGCGACATCAAATTATAAAACTTCTATAAGTGTTGTCCATGGATGTATATGGATCGATATTTTAAAATTTATTGCGATATTTATTACTTATAAATTACCAACAATAAATATAGATTGGCCATAAATTTTCCAAAGTTCGATAATGGTTTATATTTATTTACTTTAATGGGCGTTGCACCGAGGGATTTCCGCCATTTCAATAAAGCCGTGTGCAAATGTTTTCTTTCCAAGCGACCATTTAATTTCCTCGTCTGATTGGTTTATTCGCACTTGGAGTTCTAATATAAAATCTTTTGGTTTTTTTAATCTTTTATTCGAAATTCCGATAGAGTAAACTCTGGAGATTATTTTCTACATTCTTAACAATGTAAAATATAATATTTAAATATTGGAATGAATATTTGGTAAGTTTTTATGATTATTTTGTTTTGTTGTTGAAAAAGATAGAGAATTGGAGGTACAGTCGTGAAAATAGGAAATAAATTATTTACTTATCAAGTAGTTTTTATTTTTAATTACTTGAAGAAAATTACACATAAAATTATTTTTCACAGTAATATAGACTTTATAAAATGAATTCTATATTTGTGATTTAAAAAATAGGTAGGTCAACTATACATATTTACAACAATATTCAAAATATTCTACATCTATGGTCAAAAATAAAAGAATAGTCAATGATAAAAGTAAAATACATGTTTTTTTTTAAATAAAATATTTGCATTTTAGAGATTATATACAAGGGGTGTCCCATAAGTCCGTGGCCTGACCATGAGAACGAAATATTTGAAACTAATAAATTTTACCATATATACCTTAAAGCCTTGTATAAAGATATGTAAATTTTTAAGTTTCTACAACTAACCGTTTTTTTTGTTATAGGTTCTGAAAGAGGACAAGAAACAGGAATCATCTAAAATGGAGACAAACGAGATTCGTGCTGTAATAAAATATCTTTGTAAGAAAGGAATGTCGCCGAAGGAAATCTATGAGGATATGGTGGATACATTAAGGGAATAAGTAAAAAAATGAGTAGCTGCGTTTAAATTAGGAAGGATCAGCACCGAAGACGAGCATCGACCAGGAAGACCTGTTGAGTAAATACATGTTTTGGTTATGTTGGACAGAAAAATGACAGTTCGTCGGATAGAGGAGACCTTGGGTGTTCCAAAACAGCAGTGATTCGGATCATGAGAAAACACTTGGGCCTCAGGAAGCTTTCTGCACGTTGGGTTCCCAAACTTTTGACACCCGATCAAAAGGCTGTAAGGAGAAAGTTATCTTCGAACAATCTCGCGTTATTTGAAGCCAATCCAGAGGAATTTGTTAATAGATTTGTTACCATGGATGAGACTTGGGTCCATCACTTTACACCAGAGTCCAAGCAACAATCCATGCAATGGAGATACTCCGGTTCCCCTCCCCCCAAGAAAGCCAAGACAGTTCCATCAGCAGGGAAGTTATGGTGTATGTCTTTTGGGAATCCGAGGGTGTACTTCTTCTAGACTTTCTGAATAAGGGTCAAACCATCACTGGAAATTATTATACAAATCTTTTGAAGTAACTACGAGAAGCTATCAAGGAAAAAAGAAGAGGAAAGTTGTCCAGGAAGATTGTTTACCATCAAGACAATGCTCCGAGTCATCGGTCGCTGCAAGCCAGGGTTGCTATTTATGATTCTGGCTTTGAACTTTTACCACATGCACCCTATTCACCATATCTAGCTCCGTCTGACTTCCACCTATTAACTCATTTGAAAAAATCACTTTCTGGCATTCATTTTAGGGTCAGATGAAGAGGTCATTGATGCTGTAACCTCATTTTTTGAGTCACTTGAAACATCGTTCTTTTTGGAGGGCATAAAAGCATTAGAACATCGCTGGAAAAAGTATATAGACCTTAAAGGGGATCATGTTGAAAAATAAATCATAATCATTTTATTAGTAATTTTCTTTATATGTCGGGCCACGGACTTATGGGACACCCCTCGTAATATATATATATATATACTAAATTTATATTAAAAGTTTTATTTGTGTGTTCGGTTTTCTTGTGAAGAAACAAAAAATGAATTACATTTTAAAGACTTTGTATATTTTATGATTAAGTAAAAAAAAAAACGAAATACATCGAGAGATCGGATTGCAAAACTGACATAGTAAACTTCTAATCTTGAAAATTGACGTGTTGTTTGTTTGCGCCATCTACCAAGGAAATATCAATTATTTATTAATATTTTCAATAGTGTTAATTTTTTTTAAAATCGGTGATTAGTGGATATTTACTCCGATAGATGGTGCTGTCCATGGTTTAGTTTCACGATCAGGAGATACATTTACTTTAATTTAAATATTGTGTTTCTTTATTTGTGAATTGAAGAAAGTTCATCCTTTCTAATCCTACCAAAACCGCAGTAACAATTACACAACAATATGCAAATCCATATTGAAGCATATTTACATAGGTTACTCCCACGGCATGGTATCAGAACATACTCTCAATGGATGTAAATTCAGATACGCTTTTGCATATTCTGATTGCTATAGGTCGGATTGCTTTCTACGTGTACAGATATGTGGTGTAATTACAGTACAGTCTGTCATAGACCCCTAATTCTCCGTGATTATCTTCTCCTAGTACAAGATATGTGGCGTACTTCCAATACAATCACAGCTTTCTACCCACTATGAATATTGTTGCACTGGGCTGCGGTTTGGCAGATTCTTCAGTCTTGAGTCTCTCCTCAGACGTGTCTTGCATCTTTCCAGAACGTGTCTCAACCATCTTACAAGGTTAAACCAGTCAATAATAAGACAACTATAAATTTAGGTAGCACCTAGAATCTCTTTATTTATCACATCAAAGTTTAAAGCATGTGGGGTATTTAGTGTATCAAAATACAAATGTTTTATAGTACGTAATATTTTATAGTAATAATCTGTTTTATAAAAATAAATAAATGTATAATTTAAATTTTGAATATATTAAAAATAATATTATAAATAATTTTAAAAATACGCGCATTAATCATGATGCAACACTTCCCCCTCTCCAGAGGTCGTCACGTCCTCGTGAGTGACCTCATCAATTCTTTCAAAATAGGGTTTGAGTCTTGAGACATGGACAATCAATGGGTCTTGGCCAGGATTATCTTTCGGCTCAATTAAGTAATTTACGTTGGACAGCTTCTTTAATATTCGATATGGGCCAAAATATTTTCTCAATAGTTTTTCACATTTTCCGATTTTCCTGACTGGTGTCCAAACTGCCACTAAATGTCCTGGTTCATAGCTTCTCTCGTTGTGTTTTTTGTCATAGTTTCTTTTCATTCTTTCCTGAGTCTTCTCTGTGTTGTTAATGACTACCTGTCTCGTCCTTGCTATTTTATCTAAGTAGTTTTCTATATATTCGTCGTAATCGTCCATGTTACTGTCCGTTGGGATATTCTCGTCGTCTAAAAGGGACATGGGTTCCCTCCCAAACAACAGGAAAAATGGAGAGTAGCCTGTGGTTTCTTGAATTGTGGTATTATACGCGTGGGTGATAAAAGGAAGGATTTCGTCTCAGTTCTTATGATCCGTATTTACATACATGCTGATCATATTGATTAAAGTTCTATTTAGCCGTTCCGTTAGTCCGTTAGTCTGGGGGTGGTAGCTCGTTGTGAAGCAATGTTTAACTTTGCACATTTTCATAACCTCCTTCATCAAATTGCTAGTGAATTGTGAACCTCTGTCGCTGATAAGAAATCTTGGAGCCCCGTGACGTAAAAATATATGTTCGATTAAAAATGTAGAGACTTCTTTCACTGTCGCTTCTGGTACTGCCTTTGTTTCAGCATACTTGTTATAATAATCCGTCAACACAATTATCCATTTCCTTCTTCTTTTCGTTGATGGCAAGGGGCCAACAAAGTCAATTCCGATTCTTTCAAAAGGGTAGTTAGCTGGGGAAATAGGTTGTAGAAATCCAGATGGCAACTGATTTGAACCTTTCCGACTTTGGCAAAGATGGCACGTCTTTACAAATTCAGAAAAATCTTTCAGCATGGAAGGCCAATAGCATTTATTCTTCAATCGGTAAGTGGTTCTGGCGACGCCCAGATGGCCATTCAGCATATGGTTGTGGTATTCACTCATGATTTCTTTCCTTCTCTTCTTTGGCACTACCAGCAACCATTCTCTACCTTCAGGATTTGGATTTTTCTTGTAGAGACACCCATTTTCTTCCTTAAAGTTCTGTGTAATTGAACGCTTGTTTCCACTAAGGTTCTCCTTAATATTCTCAATAAAATCATCCTTTTCGTCTATTATTTGATTCAAAAATAGTCTTTCATAATCCTCGTCCCATTCGTTTTCTGGTAAGGGTCCTCTAGATAGACCATCAGTGTCCAGATGTTTTTTTCCCGATTTGTGTATAATTTCGAAATTATATTCCTGAATCTTCAGTGCCCATCGTGCTAATCGACCGGTCGGATCTTTTAAATTCTTAAGCCAGCATAGTGCGTGATGATCAGTGACGATTTTAAAGTGCCTTCCATATAAATAGGGCCGTAATTTTGATATCGACCACACTACAGCTAAACATTCCTTTTCGGTGGTTGAATAATTTTGCTCAGGTTTACTTAGGGTTCGGCTCAAATATGATATTACCTTCTCTTCGCCACCGATATTTTGAATTAGTGTTGCGCCTAAGCCGATGTTAGAGGCATCTGTGTGAATGCAGGTGGCTGCATTTGGATCAAAGTGACCTAAAATTGGCGGATTCATAAGAGCTTTTTTAAGGTTTTGGAACGCTTCTTCCTGTTTTCCTGTCCAGATAAATTGCACATTATTTCTGATGAGACTGGTCAATGGGTCAGCGATTATTGAGAGATCTTTAATAAATTTTCTATAATATGAGCACATTCCTAGGAATGATTGCACTTCTTTGGCCTTCTTGGGCTGAAGAAAATCTCTAACGGCTTTGATATTATATTCGGCAGGTTTATACCCTCTTGGTTGGTTATATGTCCAAGGATCTCAAGTTCCTCGAAAGCAAATCTGCATTTCTTGGCGTTCAGTTTTAAATTAGATTCGCTGAAGCATCTGAGGACAGCTTCAAGTCTTTTAATGTGGGTTGGAAAGTCCGAGCTGTATATAATCACATCGTCCAGGTAGCAAAGGCAAATCTGCCATCTCAGATTTCCGAGGACATTGTCCATATTCCTCTCAAAAGTAGCAGGGGCGTTGCATAGACCGAAGGGCATTACGTTGAATTCATATAACCCATGTGCAGTAGTGAAAGCCGTCTTCTCTTTGTCTCTCTCTTCAATTTCGACTTGCCAATATCCCGATTTGAGATCTATTGCTGAGAAGTACTTGGTTGGATCCTTGGAGAGTATCCATTACATCATCAATTATTGGGATTGGATAAACATCCTTCACTGTTACTTCATTTAATTTCCTGTAATCCACACAAAATCTGTATTTTCTATCTCGTTTTTTGACCAATATAACGGGAAAGGACCAGGGACTTGAAGATGGTCTAATTATTCCTTCTTCAGGCATCTCGTCTATTTGATCCTTTATGATGGTTCGTTCCTTAGCGCTTACCCGGTAAGGCTTGTGCTTTATCGGTTTTGCGTCTTCTGTATGAATCTGATGTTTTGCCAAATTGGTCCTACCTAACCTCGATGAGAACAAATCAGTATACTTGGCCAAAATTTGTTTTAACCTCTCTTGTTCTTTAAATGATAAATTTTTGTTTATTTGAAATTGTATTTCGTCATTTTCATTCTGCTTCTCTTTATTCTCTATAAAATTTACCCCTGCAGGATGACTTCCATAAGCCAATGTTTGGTCTTTCATGATTTTTAAAGGTCGAGGATAAGGGTTCGTTATCCAGATATGGGTTTTCTTATCCGTGACAGTAAGCAAACTTCTTGCCAATCGAAGACCATTTGTTTGAGTCATTCTGTTGTTCTCTTCGATGACATATTCGCCATCCTCTGCTTCTATTGAGGCGCTAATCAATTTAATAGATAGTTTAGGTATAACGGTATCTGTAGTGCTCTTTATTTTTTTTAGATCATAATTGCTTACGTCATGATTACTCATCAAATTATATTTTATTGTTTCTCGTTTACAATCAATTTTAGCACTCATTTTTTAAAGGAAATCTCGTCCAAGAATAAGAGTTCGTAGATGCGCGTCCATTACTACAAATTCGTGGGATAATTAAGTGCCATCAATTTTTAAATCTAAAATAATGCTACCTACCATATCTAAATTTTTCCCATCGGGTCCTGAACACGTTTTAGTGAGACTATTTATTTCACGGCCAGCAAAAAGTGCTGTTCTTAGGTCGACCACTGAAAGATCGGCGCCTGTATCAATCAAAGCTTCGCATAACCCTATCTTGTCCACATTAATATTAATTTTGTACCTAGGGTCCAACTTTCTAATTCCATTTATGGTCGACTTGCTTTGATTGAAGGAATCAGGCGCGACACTTGGTTTAAATCTTCCAACACGGAATATCTATTCCGTGTAGGAATATTCGTTTGTGTGTCATTACAAACATCCGCATAGAAGCGAGGCCGTGTATAATCTTTCCTTTCGTCCATTTGAAGATTTTCTTGTCTCTTGTCTTGGGAAACTGAGGGGTCCTCTTCTACGATCCTCACAAACTTGACTCTGCAATACCGCGCTACGTGTCCTGGCTTGTTGCACTTGAAACATATTGGTCTCCCGTCTTCTGTCCTATTCCTGTTTGAATCTGGACTCTTATTGTATGTTTTCCTTGGGTAGACCGGTTTTGGCTCAGGAATGGGAGTGTAAAATCGTCTAGGGGCAGCGGCTTGTTCTGGTAGTACCTCGGAGCGGGGGCCTGGGGCTTGGGGGTGTTCTGGTAGTACCTCGGAGCGGGGGCCTGGGGCTTGGAGGTGTTCTGGTCTGGTCTTCTGAACGACGGAGCGTTCTTCCATTGCTCTTGATGATGGGAACGAGGAGAGCGTGGTCCATTATATAGAGCCTTTGATTTTTCTATACGTTCTTGATAATTATTTTCAAACAAATCCATCTTTTTACACAATCTTAGGAGTTCGTTGGTATTCTTAGGAGGGTTTAAGTAGAGGGCAAAAGAGTATTCTTTCTTTAACCCTCCAATAACCCAATTTATTTTATTCTCTTCTTCCATTTGGGGGTCGACCTTGTTGCACAGAACCAGGATATCCTCTGCATACCTGATTGCAGGTTCATTCCACTGCTGCATTCTGTTCAGCCTCATCTTCAATTCTTCTTTGTTGGCGTCTGAGCCAAAATCCTGAATTAGGCGGCTCTTGAAATGTTCCCAGCTGGTAAAACTTATCTTGTGTAGGTCCAGCCAGGTTTTGGCGCTACCAATCATGTTCATGGCTGCATAGCGAGAAAAAATATATTCTGCCCAGTGGTACAGGAAGCCAATTTCTTCAAGGGACTCAATCCATGGGCGAGGGTCTTCTGTTCCATCATATTTGGGGATGTCTATGTTGGGGTTCAAAACAACTGGGTCGGCACTTGCATCTCTACCAATTGTTGCACTGGGCTGCGGTTTGGCAGATTCTTCAGTCTTGAGTCTCTCCTCAGACGTGTCTTGCATCTTTCCAGAACGTGTCTCAACCATCTTACAAGGTTAAACCAGTCAATAATAAGACAACTATAAATTTAGGTAGCACCTAGAATCTCTTTATTTATCACATCAAAGTTTAAAGCAGGTGGGGTATTTAGTGTATCAAAATACAAATGTTTTATAGTACATAATATTTTATAGTAATGATCTGTTTTATAAAAATAAATAAATGTATAATTTAAATTTTAAATATATTAAAAATAATATTATAAATAATTTTAAAAATATGCGCATTAATCATGATGCAACAATATTGTGACATAGTACTACATGTGGCGTACTTAGAGTACAAACCTCTACACCTCATAGTTACAATGGCCTGGAACTAAACATGTGGTTCACTTATAGTACAATTACCATGGCCCAGTATATATATAAATGACTTCAGTACAAAGTAGTCACAACCCTCGACCAACCATGATTATCATGGCCGCACTATATTGGCAAATACGTGGTGTACTTACAGTACAAGCAGTCACAACCATCAACCCACCACGTGCACCATGGCCTGGTTCTATACGTACATCCATAAACAAAAATTAAGGAATTTTCATATTTTGATGTCGCATATTCTTTTAGACAGAGGCAATTTTGCTCACACTTGGTTATCTCGTGTCTTCAATAAAGGACACTGTAATATCTTTCAGAGTTATTGTCCCGATATACATGTTAAAAGGTACAACTTCCCTAAGTTTTGTCCATGAGTGTATAGACACGTGATGGACTTGTGATACATATGTACTCACATATATATTTCGTGCTTTAAATTATTTCTGTATAATCACAAAAATTAAACATTATACCACATACATACTAGTTCTGCCATATATATGACAACCGTCATTCCATTTCATTCTTGAATAAACAGTTTTCTCTCTATTGAATTATCAAAATATTGATTCATAAAAATAATATTCATTTTGTGTCAGACGGTCAAAGCCAAATGAAATCATCTCGAGTCAAGTGGAAGATTCATCAAGGAACCATTTGTTGGTTTAGACGTTGGAAAATATATTTAAATTTTGGATAAAACTCCCCGAACCCACAAAATTTCATTTATTTCAATCCCGAACGTTTGTCTGAGAATAATCCTTTATTAAAGTCACTAATACAATGTGAGGGTTAATACGGAGATAGAGAGAGGTTTTAGATGATATTTCTTTCAGCCGCCGGAAGGATATTGACACATAAAAATAAAAGCCACCTCTCCCTTCAGGATAAAACATCTAAACTCACCTCTTTGAAAACTCCAAGGATTGAATTAATCCCTCTTGAAATTCTTTAAAGCAAAGCCTACCCTGGACTGACGAAGTCCATTAGCTCGAAACCACGGTTTCCGGATGTGTGCTCTGAATTTGCCTAAGCTGGCGTAGTGTCACCGACCCGATTCCACGAGTTTGTCTAAAGTGTCACAAGGCGCTTTGTTTACTCGTTTATTTTGTCGTAAGAACTTACCTTTTATAAAAGGTTCTTATTAAGAATCAAATTTTTTTACCAAAGGCAACACACCCGAGAAAACACTTAAGGAATTGGAAATTATTTGATGTCACCGGTCGTCTGCTTTTTTTAAGAAGTCAGAGGCAATTTTATTCACACTTCTTTATCTCGTATGTCTTCAATAAAGGTCACTGTAATATCTTTCAGAGTTATTGTCTCAATCCCGATATATATGCAAAAAGGTACAACAAGTTTTGTCCATGAGTTTATTGAAGAATCTGATAAATTATAATTGAAGTCGCAATTATGGAAGTTCGTGTTTTCCTCACGCTGGAAATATTGTGAAATATACAAACAAGCACCTAGCCAATTAGTAAATTACAGGAGTTCAGTTTCCTAGCCAACAAATAGGTCTCTCTCTGAAACAAAAACAGCTATGTCGTCTAAAATATCTATGTCATAATTTGTACATAACTGGATGTATCCCACCACAATATGTATGCAATGTATGATCTAAAGATTTTTAATAAAGACAAGGCTTAGCATCTGGGAGAAAGGCCATCAAAGAGGAAACGGTCATTAGCAGGTTTTATTATCAAGGAACTCATAAAAAATGAGTTCAAGAACCTTCGTTTCCGGGAGCATGTCAGAACAAGACAAGGACAAAGGATTAGCAAAGATCCAATCAGAGTCCAGGAGGATTAGCTAGGAACCAATGGAAAACTTACACGGGTCGACAATCGTCCAATCAGCGCCCTGAGAAGTTTTCGTGTTAAATCGCGAACTCAGTTTAGTTAGTTAGGAGCTCGCCACCATCGCAACAAGTCGGGACCTAGTACCAAGGAACCGGTTGGAGCCAGCCCCCATCTTCTCAACAATCAGATAAGTCCAATCCTCAATAATGTGAACAGCCATAGTTAATAGTCAAATACGCAAAATAGCTTAAACCCCTTTCTCCCTTGATCGCTGGCCTATTTCAATCCAATCCTGTGTCCTCGTTATTTTTCCCCTGTGTGAATACCATACTACTTCAGCAAACGACTGCGCCCACCACAATCATCAATCAACTCAATCAATCTCAAAAAAGGTAATCGTTCAAATATTACATCTATTTATATAACTCAAAATTATTTGATGAATTGAATTCGAAAAAAAAATAACGATTTTTAAACTTGATCAAAATATAACCTGTCACTTTATAAAATTCATACTAGGTGATATATATATTGCCCCTCTCAAAATATTGGAAGAATAAAAATATTTCTATATCCAATATTCGCATTTTTTCTAAATATATATATTGAAAACAAAAAAGGCATATCCTGACATTGACTATTAGATTCCACATCGCCATCTAGTGGAACAAAAATGAACTACCCGTTGATTTAGGCATGTTCTATGAAAGTTGGCCAACCCATTTTCTTGATGAATCAAAATGTTCAACCACGAAATTTTCATTTTTTATTATTATTTTATCAATTATTATTCTTTTTCCACACACACATATACCAGGTCTATTAGTATGAAACGCGAAAATGGCTGCTAGAGGGCGCTGTGCAACTTTATTTGAGCCGACGGTGGCGCTGTTGAAGGCATTTTGTTTTTTGACTCACATGGCATCAGCATGCGTGGAGTTTTAGAAAAATTCAAATCGTGGAAAATTTCTGGACCCGTGGAAAATTGTGATTTCCGAGCCAAAAAGTGCCCATTTGCGGGAAGTTTTGTTGTTCGCCTTCAACTGGAAGAAAAGTGCCACTGAAGCCCACCGAATGCTCGAGGAAGTTCACGGAGACCACGCTCTGAGCAAATCGCAGTGTTACAGGTGGTTTAAAAAATTCCAAAGTGGCGATTTCGAACTTGATAATGAACCACGTGGAAAACCGCACCAAAAGTTCGAGGACGCTGAACAGCAAGCTTTGTTGGATGAGGACAGTACCCAAACGCAGGAGAAACTCGCGAAACAGCTCCAGGTGTCTCAAGGTGCTATTTCCCTACGTTTAAACAGCCTCAGAATGACCCAAAAGCTTTCCAGATGGGTCCCCCACGAGTTGAGCGAAAGGCAGCAAGAACGGCGTCTGGTAACCTGCGAAGGGCTGCTCGCCAGGCATGAAAAGAAATCATTTTTGCACCGAATCGTAACTTCTGATGAGAAATCGATCCACTTCAGCAATCCTATGCGCCCAAAGTCGTGGGGCCTGCTCGGCCAATTTCCAAAACAGAAGCCTAGGCCCAATCGCTTAGGAAAAAAGGCAATGCTTTGCGTATGGTGGGACCAGACTGGCGTAGTATATTTCAAGCTCCCGAAACCTGGCGAAACGGTCAATACTAGTCGATACGAACAACAAATGCACAGTTTGAGAGAGGCATTGAATGAAATAAGACCGGAATTGCGTGAAAAGCACAACAAGCTGATACTGCAGCATGCCAACACTCCAGCCCACAACGCTACAGTAGTCAAAAAAACACCATAAAAGACTTGGGCTGGGAACTCTTACCCCACCCGCCGTACTCACCAGACCTAACGCTGTCGGACTACCACCTTTTCACATCTTTAGGACACGCCCTAAAAAACCAGGAATTTTCGAACTCAGACATACTCCGAAAATGGCTTGTTGACTGGTTTGACTCAAAAGGAATAGAATTTTTCTGACAAGGAATTCGAAAATTGCCTGAAAGGTGGTCTTAGTGTATAGCTAATCAGGGCAATTACTTTGAATAAAAAATCTTTTGTTGTATGGAATTGGTGAACTTTTGAATTCACTGAAAATTTTCGCGTTTCATACTAATAGACCTGGTATATGTTTTAATAATGGAGCAATTCATAAATAAATATTTAATTAAAAGAACATATATTGAATCAAAATATAATTTATTTCACCAATATTTCAGTTGGCTGAACGCCAACCTTTTTCAAGGTGTTATAACATTTTAAAGTGTGCTGTTGACACATATTAAAATGTTATAACACCTTGATAAAGGTTGACGTTCAGCCAACTGAAATATGAACCAACTGATGATATCAGCCAACTGAAATGATATATTGATCCATTATACGCCCTTTTATTCAAATATATATGGTAATTTAAACCAACAAACCTATATTGTATAAATTACTTATAACAAGATTGTCATGTTGTATATAGAAACACATCTATAAATAATTATGCGCATGATTAATCTGTGTCATTGCATCGCCATATGTAATGTACTTTGTACAAATTGAAGACAAATAAATAAAACTATGTAATAGATTAAGAGCTGAGTTAAAGCAAGATTGAAAAGTTCAAAAACGTCTACAATCGAGACAACTCTAAAGGAATTCGGCAGTCGTTGCCATCAAGGTCAAAGGGTGCAGACGTCCAAAGTTCACATTCTCAGACATCTCCAACCCCCCTCCTCGGGAATGGTATATAAACACCTCGGTTTTAGCCTACCATAGTTAGTCAGCAGTCACCCCTTTCACCGTCGGCGCGAGCCCTTGTCGCTTATAGCCAGGACCACCTGATCGCCATGTAAAACAGTAAGATCTCTTCTAACTCCATCTTGCTTAGCTCAACCCCTATCTGTTCATGGAACTTTCCTACTACAGTTGTGTCTCTTCGTTTTGTGTGTGTGGACATTCCCAAGCTTTCCACTCTGCCTCGACCACGACTGCCTGTACTCTGTGAAAACTGTTAAAGGTCTTCCAAAGTGCAGAGAGGTACTGGAAAACTCTCCACGCCCTGACTGTCCCTCTCGGTTACTACAGGTTTGACCACCGGTTACCACAGCTTATAGCGAGAGTCGACAGGATCTCATCACAGATAAGTCGAAAGCAACTCTTTATCACATATATATTTTAAATATATATTCAAATATATATTTTTGAAGGTCATTTATTGGCTGGAAGTTGGTTTGGAAGAAACACATCAACTAATTATTTATTTAATTCTTTACGTTTCATTGATTCTCTGTCAATCTTCTACAAATAAACATTCTCCTGGGGAGAGTGAGTCACTGAAACATCGAGATATAATTACATAATTGGTTGTTGTAGCCATATTTGTGTGTATTTGGTATTCCAAAAGTTTATTGAAGTTTATTAAAAGTGTTTATATGGATAGGGGCAGTTTTTGCTTTCAATTTCAAAATTTCAATATTCTTTTGTTTATTGGTATATTTTGGGGGGTTATATATATATTATATTTAATTAAAAAGACATATATTGCATCAAAATATAATTTATTTTACCAATATTTCAGTTGGCTGAACGCCAACCTTTATCAAGGTGTTATAACATTTTAATGTGTGTCAACAACAAACTCAGCGCCACATAACGTCAACAGAATTAAGTTTTTTAAATATTTTGTTATATTCAATGGGGAGAAAAAAATTTGATATATATTTATATTATGGACAAAATAATTTTTGTAAAATATAGATGTGTATATATATTGGTGAACATTCTTTAAAGATTAAACAAGTCTCCGGAGATGTGTTTCCTATAATAAATTATATTAGAAAATAAGAAACTCTTATCCGGGGACTTATTAACTTGTTTAATTAATATTTAGAAGATTTAAATATATAACATTCTTTATAAATTTAAAAAAATAACCTCCTACCTTTTAAAAAACTATTCCTATTTCATTACTTATCAAACAATATTGAAAAACAATTAAAAAAATCAAAAATAAATTTCCATTTTTATTCACAACGCCTATCTTTACAAAATTCCCTATATATCAATTCATATAATTAATCATTTTTTATACAACTATTTAAAGTAGAAAATATCTTCCACGTCTTTAATATACTTTTAAATAATAATAAAAATGTATACGCTTAGATAAAAATGAACCAAAAGTTGTAAAACCTTTTTTTAATAGAATATTAAAAGTAAAAGATATTTTCGCAGACTACATTATATATATATAAAAAAAGATTGCCTTTATAAATATCTTCAGATATATTGATATAATATATATAATGGAAGGTATTTTAGGTAAAAATTATTTTTTGATTTATGATGAAAAATTGAAAAAAAGGAAAAAAAAAAATATTTATAGAATGTAATATTTCTAATGTGGAATATTAATAAAGGAATTTATAAAACACTTTTATATTATGAATAATAATAAAAAAATAATAATTTTAATAATTCATAGAAGCGCAGCCATTTCTGTCTTTACCTGGCAGTATGTATGGAAGCAGATATCGAATTAACCCCGTCATCCAATATGTCGGGTAACAAATATATTTAGCGGGAAAGTCAATAAAAATCCTGCTAGATGAACGTCTGCCCCCAACAAAATGGCGGATCAGCAGAAATAGAAGAAACAACGACGGAATTCTTATTAAATACTGGATTATTAACAAAATAAAGATTTTTATGTATGCCAACCTTTTGAATTAACTTTGTAAATTAATTAATAAATCAGTACTTTCTCTCTAAAAATTATATCTTAATTGGAAATTCTTTTAAATCGAGGTTGATGGTGAGTTTTTGATTTATCTCTATATATTCTTGTGATGAAACAGAATTTAATTTAACACCCCCTCGAAATGAAATTTATTGAGTTTTCTTTCTTCTTTTTTTTAGACTGGAAATATTCATTTCATTTTTTCCTCTTTTCTGGAAAATGTTTTCAAATTGAAGTGAAAAACTTATTTCAACTCTAAATTAATCAATAGTTTCAAACATATGTTGTAGAAAAATGTATAAAAATATCGGTTTTTAAGCCTAAAGTTTTACTTAATTACATATTAACAATATACGCTGGGTTTATTGGACACTATAGGATGTTAAATAATATATTCTATTTACATATGGGTTTTTCCAGAGTAAACTATCACGTTATGTAATTATCCAAATTAATAACTCCCTAAAGAGAGTGTGTAAATAGGCAATTGAATTCTGTGAGTGAATCAGACGAAACATGGCTAAAAGTTTAAAGGGCTCTTAAGAGAAAGCTCGACACAAATGACAAGACCAGTCTCACCATTTGTTCCTCAAATCCTTTCTTAAATTAGGTTAATGTAGGAACAATAGGAAGTATCTTTAGGCACAATATATAATTAATTAAAGGTCGCCTCTCTCGTCAAAATAGACGCTAAAACTAAACAGCATCTATTGACCGTCGCCGCAAACTAGAGAACTCAGGTCGTGGACAAAGCAACAACACCAGCTTTGGAAAGCTGAGAAGTGTCCACCTAGAGACCATGGTTTCGGGCTAATGGCCCTCGTCAGTCCAGGGAAGACTTTATTGCTTGTGATTTATAAGGGATCAAATTAGATATTTGCCATCTTCTAAAAAGGTTCCTAGATGGTAGAGTGGCTAGGGAAAATCCATGGCCAAAATATAATTGGGAATTTTCCCGGGAGGAAATGGATCTATTAAATAATGGTCCCTTTTTCCTAGCCACTCTACCGGCTAATTGTGAAGATTTTATTCAATCCCATGTGTGTGGGTCTCATGGAATAAAGTCCGCCAATGACAGAAAAGGACCATTAGTCCGAAACCATGGTCCCCAGGCGGACATTTCTCAGATTTCCAAAGCTGGTATTGTCACTGACCTGGGTCTGCTAGTTTGCTGAGAACGGACAATAAATGGCGCTTAGTTTTAGCGTCTATTTTAACGGGGGAGTTAACCTTTATATTTATAGATCATTATCCACCTGGAAAAATTGCCATTTATATATATAATACATATTCAATTATATTTGAATAGACTATTATTCTCATAAAATATAATTATATTTGTATATTCCATTATTTAATTTATAAATTCAAATGCCATCTATCTTTGAAATTTATTTGTTACAAATATCCCATTATATCCGTAGATATAATTATATTTGCATATTCATTCATATCTACGTATGTTCGAATAATATTTACATATTCAATCATATCTAAATATGTTCGAATTATATTTGCATATTCAATCATATCTACATATATTCGAATTATATTTACATATTCAATCATATCTAAATATGTTCAAATCATATTTACATATTCATTCCTATCTACATATATACGACTCCTATTTACATATTCATTCATATCTATCTATCTATGGTGAACAGTTTGGATATGAAGTTAACGATGATTTTGTAAATAAATTCATTGACCTCAGTCAGAGGAATCCATTAGTATATTATTTGTCAATTAAAATTATATTGGAAATCTTATAATGAATACATTT
>CP092876.1:12521188-12537058 GCA_030710605.1 Cordylochernes scorpioides | reverse complement strand
GTTTTATGTACCATGAACCGCATATCACGCAGTGTATCTACCATGCACCTGTGTCTCTAGTGTCTTATGTACCATGAACCGCACGACAGGCGGTGTATCTACCACGAACTCCTTGACGTCTTAATGTACCATGCACCTATGTCTCTAATGCCTTGTGTACTATGAACCGCACGTCACGCGGTGTATCTACTATGCACCCAATAATGTCTTATGTGCCATGAACGTCACGCAGTGTATCTACCAAGAGGTGTGGACCCACCTCATAGAGCGTGTCGAAGTGCACGCGGCGGCGCGGCTCCAGCGAATCCTCCTGCGAGCGGCGACTCTCTAGACTGGAGGTCAGGATACTATCCCGTATGGTGGAGCCGTAGAACTGGCGGAGGGCGTAGAGCCGCTCGGAGCTGGCGCGGTAGGTGGCCACGCTGAGCTTCATCCTCGGGCGCCACCGCTACCTGACTGCCACCTGCATCGACCCGGCTCAGCAACAGTTGAGATCGCAACTTTTGGCCCAACTTGGCCCCCCAGCGTGCACCATTTCTGACAGCGTCGGCTCCTTGGACATCTTCCTTTGTGCACATCCTCTCAACTTAATACCTTCACTTCATATGTTATATCATGTCATGTTTCTTGAAACTTTACATCTTTCGTAAAGTGAGGGACACGCTTGTTTATTCCGGTTACATAAATTATTGGAGTTTTGAAGGCAATGAATCTGCCGTTTCGGCGTCACTTTGGTTTTCAAAGCAGGCAAAAGTGGCTGAGGTGAATGTTTTAATGCTTGGTATTTAAGATTTAGAATACATTTATAATTTAAATATTTTTATTCAATTAAGATTATAATTACACAAGCATAACATTTAAATATTTATATATCCTGCCTAACCATTCTCTATACTATATAACTAACATTAAACGATCTATTTACAGCCTTTTTGGTCACTGGTCCAATATATTTATTTTCACAGACCAAATTATAAGATAAATTCAAAGATGAAAAATATGCAAAATAAATGAACAATTATATACATCATTTTATATTTATTTAAAACAAATGAACAATATATATACATCATTTTATATTTATCTAAAACAAATGAACAATATATATACATCAATTCCCCCTTCTTAGGCTTGGCCCCCCTTATTTATCTATTTACTCTCCATATCTCTGCGGACATCTGCGCTCCCTCTGAGGATACCTGGGGGTTGTAATACTTTTCTCCTTCGAGATTGGAGTTGGCACACGTTCAGCCTCATTCATAATAGTGGGATGTGATTTACCAGGCAACATTTTTCTAATGTAGTTTTGATGAACCTTTTTTATACTGTCACCTTGTTTTATTAAATAAACATTCCTTCCTAGTATTTTAATTATCTTTCCTGTATACCAAGAGGGATGCCCATTAGTAATCCACCTAAACTTCACAGTCTCATCCACTTTAAATTTACTGTTAACATATTGACTATTGAATTTGGAGGCTTTTACATCAAGATGGCATTTGATACCTTTAATAGGGTCAGATTTGCATTCAAAAATGGACCCGTAATCATTTAAAAGTGAATCTATACTAAAAGAGTCCAATTTATGCAAATAATTGAATGAGATATTGAAAAGATTAAGGAAATCTCTTCCTAAGAGAAATCTAGAACAATTTAAATTAGTTATTAGTATTTCAATGGTTCTAGAAACATTTCTTAATTTTATATCAAATTTAGCCTTGCCCAAAATAGGTATTTTAGAGCCACTATAGCCGGTCAAGACTGTATTACATTTATTTAATTTAACATTTTTGAAATATTTAAAGTACTCATATTTAGTTAATGTAGTAAAGGCTGCTCCAGTATCAATTTCAGCCAACAATTTTATTTATTTACATATACTGTTTCAGTCAATGGAGGATGTAAATTTATATTATTCAATGATAAATTATTTTGAGATCCCGAAGGATTATTATCATTAGCATGCTTTTTAAATTTATTAAAAGTATTTTTGGGATTTCTGGGCAATTTACGGGCAGAACTGTCTTTTTTATAACATATAGTAGAAATATGCCCTACCCTACCACAAACTCTACAATTAGCTGATTTAAAAAAACAATTATAGTGTAGATGGTTGTTCTTACCACAGTGTTTGCAGGGATTATTGATGGCATGAAGATGCTGTGGGGACAGATGGGCATCTTCGAATCTCTTGAGGTTGTGTAGGTCATTATCTGCAGACTCCGCAGACAGCGCGATGTCTAATGCTCCCTCAAAAGTTAATCCCTCTTCCTGTAGCAGCTTCTTTTGGGTTGGTGTATCAATGATGCCCGCCACAAATCTGTCTCGCAGGGATTCTTGCAGAACATCTCCAAAGTTACACCTTTGAGCCTGTTCCTTAAGGCGTATTATGTATTTAGATATTGTTTCGCCTGATTTCTGATCCATTTTCTGGAATACAAATCTTTCATATATTATATTGATCTTAGGATTGAAATGTTTTAATAAGATCCTGCACAATTTATCAAAGGGAACTTGATCAACTTCTTCCGGAAAAACTAAGTTTCGCAAGATCCCGAAGTATTTAGGCCCGATGCATGATATCAGAAATGGCGTCTTAAAGTCTTCTTTTGTTTTAGAAATTAGCATGAATTGCTTCAATCGATAAATATAATTCTCTACATTCTCTAGATTTTCGTCGAATCTTTCAAACATACTTGAAGACATTTTTTTAAAAGTATAATTTCTTTTCACTATTTAAATTCTTTTTTCTTTACAAAATTTGCTTTTCCTCGTCGCCAGTTGTTTTAATGCTTGGTATTTAAGATTTAGAATACATTTATAATTTAAATATTTTTATTCAATTAAGATTATAATTACACAAGCATAACATTTAAATATTTATATATCCTGCCTAACCATTCTCTATACTATATAACTAACATTAAACGATCTATTTACAGCCTTTTTGGTCACTGGTCCAATATATTTATTTTCACAGACCAAATTATAAGATAAATTCAAAGATGAAAAATATGCAAAATAAATGAACAATTATATACATCATTTTATATTTATTTAAAACAAATGAACAATATATATACATCATTTTATATTTATCTAAAACAAATGAACAATATATATACATCATTTTATATTTATCTAAAACAAATGAACAATATATATACATCATTTTATATTTATCTAAAACAAATGAACAATATATATACATCATTTTATATTTATCTAAAACAAATGAACAATATATATACATCATTTTATATTTATCTAAAACAAATGAACAATATATATACATCATTTTATATTTATCTAAAACAAATGAACAATATATATACATCATTTTATATTTATCTAAAACAAATGAACAATATATATACATCATTTTATATTTATCTAAAACAAATGAACAATATATATACATCATTTTATATTTATCTAAAACAAATGAACAATATATATACATCAGTGAAGTTGAGTAGATAGGTCTGGAGATTAGGAAGGGTGAGTGTAGCACAACTTCCGAAACTTTCGCGTGTCATTATTCAGACGTGTGGTAGGGCGTTTTATGGGATGGATTGGTTCTTTTATCTTGATCAACATCGAACAGATACATTTTTCGGTAATTTTCTACAGTTTCGCTGACAATACCGCTGTGGGGGGTTCTCCTGGGATCAGGAAATCTGTGGTTGTCCTCGCCTGGAAGTTGTGATGGACCAGCCTAGGTCAGCAGATAATCTCCATTGCCTTCTTCTGGTGCAGTTGTGGAGAGTCCTTCACACTTCTCAAGTTCCGTTAACGTTCAAGAAACGTTTTTGTTGCACGCCAACGACACCGACGTTTGTTCTAATTTTCATTCTATTTCGTGCGGTATTGGTTTGTCGAGCTGTTAACCAAGTTGTCTCGTATGTCGAATAACTGGTCGACATCATTACTCAAATAACCAAAGCTTAAATGGCGAAAAAATGAGAAACCAAACAACAACTTTTATTTCTTTATCACTAGCTGAACAAAGTGTTGATAGAAAATTACAAATAATTTTAGCGATACAATCCTTTTTTTAAATATATATAATTAAAAGCTATTTCTACACTGACCATTATACTCACTACACTGGTCAAATTGATCAAAATTGAAAGAGAGAGGGCATGGCTCATCAGTGATAAACCTTCCCAGCGGTTTCACCGCTCTACTGAATTTCGTATGTTTTTTTTTGCATTAGTTATAGACAATACAGGAAATGGGTGTTTTAAGTGAACTATGAGCATATGCTTCTAGGACGGTAGAAATATGTAAATAATGAAATATATAAATAATATTGTTGAAACCGCTGGGAGGGTTCACCACTGAAGAGCCATGCCTTCCTTCTTTCATTATTTATTCATTGCAGTTTAAAGGGCTGTAGTTATATATACATTCAGGGTAAAAACTTAAGGAATTTGAAACTTTTAGCATGAGTGTATGTGCATTTTAAAATTATTTTTCAAGGAGTACGCTCGAATTTGCATATATGGGAAATCAGTCGTTATATAAGCAAATAAGGAGTGGTTTATGGTTAAAATATGGAACTACCTTCTGTCCACGAGTGTATAGAGATGAAAAGTAGATTTTAAATTATTTATAATTCTAAGCGCTGAGTAGGAGGTATATACCAGCTAGAGGACAAGTCCAGCTGATATGATCACCTCCATTGATTTATCAATCCGCCTTCAATTGATTCCTCATCGATCTATCGTCCAAATTAGTCCTTGGTCACAAGTACAAAAAGTAATGCCAGATTGGAATCATTTATTGCTTCAAGAAAGATGCCATTTGATAAAAATGATTTTTTACATTCTCTCTAGTTTACTATCAATCTACTGATGGGGGAAGTGAAACGTCGAGGAGGATTTATCTATCCAACATGCTGAATAAAAGACAGTTTATTGTGAATATAGTCAAAACTTATTTACATATAGATTTAGATAGACGTCGAGATAAATATGCAAATAGCATATAGCAGAATATTAAAATTCCTGTTGATATAATACATATATTTCATAACCATATCATTATTATTTGTTAATTTATGTTTATATTACTGCAATCCTAGAAGCTTATGTACATAGTTACCTATCCCTTGTCTGTATTCCTTAATGAATTCAAATCGTATTATATCAGATCCCCCAAAACAATGGGCCTGGAGATTAAACTGGCGAAACCGTTTGATAGGTTCACCATCGATGAGTCTCAGAGAGAGGCCTTCTTTTTCCATTTATTCATTCAGTTTAAAGTCTAAATGATATTTCCGAATAAAAAGGAAAATATCATTTAGAAAGTGCCTCAATTCTCTGGAAATGATAAATGAGTTAATTTGGTTAGATGGTTGGTTGGTCAACGTACATCAAGTGTTCCGAAATAATGAGAGGACACTGGTCGCCATAAAAAAACGACGTTTATTCATCAGGGTCCTTAGCAGTCTATGGCAGCAGAGCGGGCCATCCCTGCACCAGAAGACGCTCCAGAGAGGACTTGAGGGACGCGGTGAATCTGCCGAGAGACTGGGAGAGTCGCGGCAGGATGTCCGGCTCGCGGGGCGACCGCAGGGTCTGGTAGAAGGACGAGTAGACCTTGCCCGAGCGTCTCCCGGGCCACGGTGAATAGCAGGGCCGTCGACGCCTCCACTCGCGCCACCATTCTCTTCAGCAGCGGCTGACTCACCTGAACCTTGCTGCGCAGGTGTTCCAGGGTGTCCTCCATCTTGTACAGCCGCTCCACCTCCCTCTGCAGGTGCAGGACGCTGCGGTCCAGCTGTGCCACGCGGGATTCCACCGAGGAGAGCTGCTGCTGACTGCGGGCCAGTTCGGCTTCCACCCACTGATCCAGCGGCTTGCGCTGTCGGAAGTACAGGATGGTCAGCATGATGGTCAGGATGATCACAATCTTAGCTTTGGTGGTTCGTGTGAAGAACCATTTGCAGAGATTTACCATCGACCGCCACATAATGTATGGGCTGTAGGGTTCCATCAGGTCGTCGTCTCCGAATAGCGGTGGTGGGGAGTAGTCGCGCAGGGACTCCACGAATTTGTTCCAGCATCTGAGCATCTTCGGCGGCCTGGTCGTGGTGTCAGGCGGCTCCGGGAGGATCTGCTCGTCCTCGCCGAAGGAAGCGACGGAGCAGTTTGAGGACCTGTCTAGGGAGTCCACCATGGAGAAGACTTCTATTGAGGATTCCGGTTGTTCGATGTTGCTCCATTCCTCGTCATTCATGGCTTCAACTTGTCTACGAGAGGATAAAAACCTTCTACTCACTCCTAACTCAACTTTCAAACGTCCGAGAATCGCGTGGGGCCCGAGCTAGCGGCCGGTTCGTACACCTTGGGAGTTCTCGGGAATAGCTCCCATGTTTGCCAACCTTAACTTCAACCTAACTTGTGTGTGTGAACCTATTACCTAAAAACTAGCTTATTCAATAAATTAATACCTCGCATATCTCGAATTATATATAATATGAAAATATAAGTTCTCCAGGGAAGATTTTCTTAGGATTTTGTTGTGTTTCTATTGATTACGGGAACAAAAGTCCATCAACAGACGTAGACGCTTTGAACCTCGAAATCTATAGAAAGATAAAATGAAAATAAATTAATCTATGGCGGTAAGCATACAGTTACATCCTAACCTGACCTCGTCATGGCTTGTACATATTTACACTAGATCCAACATGGGAGCTAGACCTCCTAAAACTATGTCCACCCCTCCCTCGCTGCGTCATGGCCTCTCAGTATCCATAGTATCTTCAAATTGTTACGTAGAAGGACATGGAAGGAGGAATGGTTGTGATGGAGGTTGACGGGGCAGGAGCCATCTCGGAGCGCCTGGTGGAGAGCGTCACCTCCCTGAGCTGCGAGGTCCCGGGAGACACGTGGTCATGCTCCCAGAAGGAAGAGGACTCCTCAGGACTCCTCCATAGAAATTCTCTCCGAGATCTGCGAGCTGGACACGGCGATCCTGGAGAAAGAAGAAATCAAACTGCCGCTCCCCGCCTCTCCACAAAATCCAAACACCGAGCAATTTTTGCGTCCACATTCTGAGAGCTTATTGCCCCAGAATGTGACGGTTTATATCTGGAACTGGACACACGACATCTCAGTTTGGGCTTACATTATCCTGGGTACTTTCTTGATACTTCTGGCGTCCGTCACCTATCCCCTGTTCTGGCCCGTGCTTGGGGAACAGAAGATGACCAAGGCGCAGCTTCTCAAAGAGATCTCCAAGTGCGAGAAATCCCACGTCCAAGCCAAGTCTGACCTGGACAAGCTGGAATGGAAACTAAACCTATTAAAGAAAGCCCTGGATCTCGAAGACATTAATATAAAACAGGTAAAAAACCTGGAAGAACTTGACGACTTGCTTCAAAAACAGATAGAATCCACTCAGCAGCAGCCAACCTATCTCTCGCGGATAGTACAGTATCTACAAATAAATGAAATACAAAACGTCTGGGACCGTAACGCAGCCCTAACCAAAGTCATCCTAAGATCAATCAATAGGACCAATAGGAAAATGTACGGAAGGGTGAGATCGCTGACAAGGAAGCTCTACGAGGCAATGAATATGTGGCAGAGTTACATCAGTTCGGGCGACATGCTGGACTCTACAAGACATATGGCACACCGTCTACAGCCACGATATCAGACATCTACGCCTAAACTCTCTCTGACAGAACCTGCCAGCGTCTACGCCACCCTGAAACACTACGTCGACGAGGCTGTAGATTCTTTCCAGCAAAACTTTCAGGACCTGGTCGACGCTTGGATCAAACTGAAGTAGAGGAAGGAACTGCCCAACCCTTTCTTTCAAAATTTCCCCAATCTCTGATCTCAACCTAATGTCGTCTCAGGGGATATTATCAAGACAGTATTCCAGGGTGTCTTCAAGTAACAAAAATCAACCAATAGGGAGTCAATAAACCCTCAGCTACAAATCCGTGACTTTCAGCTAGTAAGATAGTTATCTTATAGCGACACGTTCTGTACAATAGTGTCGTATTTCTTGATCAAAAAGACACTTTGTTCTATCTCTTAGATAATAAGACATTTTTTCACCAAGGTAACAAGATCGAATAAAACCGAAATGAAAAACTCAAACGTTTCACACCTGACCTTTCGATGACCCACCACCGCCATCTTCAAAGTGTCGCTAAGATGGGGTCGAGCAGCAGCACATTGAGAGAGGAATTTCACCTTGAGAATGGCGGCAGTTGGTCGTCGAAAGTTCGGTAAACAAATATGAAAATTTAAAGAAATTTTTATTTCGAGTTCAATTAATTTCAACATGAAAAATAATCATTTTCCCCTATGCAAATCATGTTACAGAGATGAACCCTTTCGAAATTAGGTTGCTTATTAACAAAAACGTGAGCTTTCGAGTTATCACTCTTCAACAAGCAGAAACAAATATGAGACACGGAAGGACAAGATCTACATGTTTCTATAGTGAGCTGTAGGATACGATGGAACTGATCTGTATTATTATACAGAGAAATGTAAATCTCGACTTCCCGCGTTTCCCTCTTCAGATTAATTCTTGTTGTTGAAGAGCGAGAGGTAGTTTCACGCCATTGGCCGTTCGACCACGTACCAAATGTCCGTTCCTCTCGTACTGAGCAGGAATACAACGACCCGCATCAGTAGGGTAACCTGTCACACGACGGTCTAAACCCAGATCCCGTTACCTGTTGGTGGGTGAACAATCCAACGCTTGGCGAATTCTGCTTTGCAATGATAGGAAGAGCCGACATCGAAGGATCAAAAAGCGACGTCGCTATGAACGCTTGGCCGCCATAAGCCAGTTAATAAATAAACTTATTGCCAAGATTTTCATCTTTACATGATACAGGATACATGACACTTGTATTATGTCCTAATTTCCTACATTTAATGCTATTACTGGAACTTCACATATATTTATTTAGAAAATAGAGCAATCCATAAATAAATCTTTAATTAAAAAACATATATTGGATCAAAATATTATTTATTTTACCAATATTTCAGTTGGCTGAACGCCAACCTTTATCAAGGTGTTATAACATATTTAATGTGTGTCAACAACATGTGGAGCTGAGTTTGTTGTTGACACACATTAAATATGTTATAACACCTTGATAAAGGTTAGCGTTCAGCCAACTGAAATATTGGTAAAATAAATGATATTTTGATCTAATATATGTTTTTTTAAATTAAATATAATTATTTATTCCTGTTACCTTATACAACTCTAATTTATAATCCGAATTGTGTGTACCTCGTCATGTTTCCATCGGTTTTTCGGTAAAAATCTGTTTCCCGCGTCAAAGCAAGATATTCTGTCACATGTTTATTGTGCTACATTATAATTTGACAAGGATTTGTGTTTGTCACAATGTCTGTAAACTAACAAAACACTTCTTTAGATAAAATTTGTCTCTTTTTAAATAAATATTTCTTATTATTGTGATAGAATTTTTAACGTTATTTGCCACTGTTCTTGTTAAAAGAGATCCACTAAAAATATTTATAATTTAAGTAATTGAATTTGAAACATTTTGGTGGCTGCTATTGAAGGGCATATTGGCCTGAAGCTTGAGAAATAGTTAAAATAGACCTGGTCATGGAAGCGTATTGTGTTTGTTAAAAATATATTATACAATGGATTTTTAAATTCCCTCTTTTATATTATAAAAATATATAAAATAATCCAAGAATTAATGATTATTAGTATATATTACATCCCAGTATAATATCTATTACTTTAGCTGTAAACAGTCTCGATGCACGCCCACACATGCCAATAACAAAAGTTTTCAATTATTTTGTATAAAGATTACATAGAGATTGTACATAGAGTATTAGCCCGTTGAAGATCAGTATATTTGCTCGAAAACTTGCAAATTTAAAATTAAAAAAAACTTTTTACCAGATTTTTTTACTCTTTCAAATAATATCTGGGTAACTATTGTTCATAAAAAAAAAGATATATATACATTAGGCTTCTACATCGAAGAATTGGGTGGCGGTTACAGCGTCTACGCCTCAGCTCTTGCTGACCGGAATGGCGAGGTAGCGACCGTAACAGGGAGAGCTACACTTGAGAGAGATATCAATACAAGGTCTATATGTCATCCGCGAGACATCCCAGCATCGATAGAAAAGCTTCCAAGTTTTATAATGGGGATTACGTAATAGGATAAAGTCGCGGAGCAACAATGGCGGAAACTTTCATTTTCAAACTTCACGCTTCACTTAATCCACAATTTGCCGAGAAACTTGTAGTAAACATTGGAGTCTCTAGGTGGGGCCACAACTACATATGCTTCTCTATACACTCTATGTACACGTGAGTAAATATGTATATAAATATCAGTAAATATGCACCTATGGAAATATCAGTAAATAAGTACCTATGTATATGAATATCAGTAAATATGCACATATGTAAATATCAGTAAATATGTAACTACGTATATATATATCAGTAAATATGCACATATATAAATATCAGTAAATATGTAACTATGTAAACATGAGTAAATATGCACCTATGTAAATATCAGTAAATATGTAACTATGTAAACATGAGTAAATATGTACATATGGAAATATGTATGTGATGGATATATCTAGGTGAATTTTACTAGATATTTATAACATCGTGATATTTGCGGGATATATTATGCCGATATAAATTGTTTGAGTAATCTACCGTAGCGTTATTAGGAACCTTCGGTTCTTCCCTTTTCTCAACATGCACTTAGTACTGTGATTGTTGAAAAAGAGCTAAGACTCGAAAGCGCTCAATAAAATTTATATTTAAAAAAAGTCTGGGGTAAGAGAATTTTAAATATGTAATTATTATATATGTGTAAATATGTAAATAACCCGCGGCATATCCTGACTGCTTACATGAGCATTTTAGATAGCAGACCGCCATCTAGTGGAACAAAAATCAACTAAACGTTGATTTAACTTGTCCCCTGATATTTGACCAACCCTATTTCTGGATGAATCAAGAAAAGCCAACCACGTACGCGTTTCGGGCGGTTGGCCCTCGTCAGTGTGGTGCAGGGTGTACTTCTACGACCAAGATGTTGGTCCTAGAGGCTTTCTGGGAAATGAAGAAATTGGTATTTAAGGCCAAATTTGTGTAAATACGCTGTTTATGTTAAAAAAGTAAAATAAATAAAATGTTCATATATATTTACAAACAAAAAGTTTAACTTAAAGTCCAATAATTAAATTCATATCTAGGGAGATTTGATGTAAAATATCACACACAACACAAACAGCAATCACAAAACTCTTCAATTCCCAACATCAGCAGTACGTTTATTTTTTCAATTAGGACTTTGAGTTTATAACCTGTGATAGATGTTACGTCACATTGGAAACAAGTGCATCCTCAGTTGTGCCATTTGTCAGCATCGTAAATTACATAACTACCCAACATATTTACACATTAGTTGAAATCTCCAATAAGGACCTCTTGGGACAAGCCATAACTTATTTTTCGTTTAATAGGGATTTGTTATTCATGAAGGTTTTACAAACAAGCAAGCTAAACAATTTGAAGGGTTTTCTTTAAAGATATAAATGCTAAAGACACCTAAGAGATTTTTCAATCTGCGCCATTTTCAGAATTCATTTTCCAAATGAGGTAACTCTAAAACATGTAAAACGTTTTCATACCTCCGATCTACAAATTATATTTTTACACTAAATTATTTTACATAAATATGAGATAGAGCAATGAATTGAACAACCTTTTATGTTTAAAAAATAATAATTTACACAAGTTAAATATATTTCAAAATAATCTTTCAAAAAAAATCTAAAATTGTTAATGGCTTAATTTGATAAAATATTTGAATATATTCGACAGAATTGTGAATATTTAAATGTTAAAAAGGTATTTATAGCACATTTATCAACACTATTGTATTTTTGCAATTCTAATTTGTATATATTGTAACGTAGTCTTGGAATATCTGAAGATGTGTTTATTGATGACGTCACCAGTCGACAACCAAACCATCTACAGCTAGAGAATATTGAACAAACAAGCTAGGTAACTAAATTATGACAAATATAAATTAATGAATCTTTTTTAAATATTTTCATTGAATAATTAAATAATAAAATATAAATTATTTATTCGCCAAAATATGCTAATATAATTTGTTTATATTTAGTATCATACACTTATGAAAATTAGATATTTTTCATCATTTCCATCCAAAATCAGCACCAAGAAACCCCTTTTAAATATGACGTTATAATTACCACTTATCATATCCATGTCTATTGAAGAGTTTATTTACAAAAATGAAGATTAAAGAATAGTGAGATGTGATGTTAAAGAGATAATTTCAAAAGATTGAGTCCTTAAATAAGTTAATTTTATAGGAGAGAAGGTGTCAATTTGCACAATTAATTAACATCACAACTAGGAATACATATCTGTGTATTAGAAGCTGACAAACAAAGTTAGCTTTCGTACGAATAAACGACGACTGGATTTTGTTGTCTAATTTCTGGTCACACACTGATGGTCACGTTGCTCAATTTGTATATCTATAAGCAATTAGACCAGTGATTCTCAACCAATGTGCCGCGGTAATTTTGTGTGCCGCGAAATTCTAAAAATGTGCCGCCGAATTTTAGTCATATGATTATGTTCACGTTTGTATTGTTTTTTCTTTTTTTCTTTTTCATTTTTTTACTTTTTAAAATAACGAAATTAGCAAATTGAATGTTAGAGATGTATATTACTTATATTTTGCATAGAAATATTGATACATAATTTGAATTTTCTTGCATTCAAGTTAGCAAAAGTGTGCCGCGAAATTCTAAAATTGTGCCGCCAAATTTTCAAATCTTTAAAATAATGCCGCAACAAAAAAAAGGTTGAGAATCACTGAATTAGACAATCAACATAATTTTTATTGGAATCTTGTCAATACATGCCTAAGTTTACAGCCTCTGTACTATTGTTGTAAAATTATAATTTAAAAATGTATTTATTGAGAAGCAATAAGAAAATGTAAAGCCATTTATTCCCTATTTGAATATTGTTTGACACATAGCAAATATTGTGGCCGATTTGTGCACCAGGAATGACACAGTAGATATAGGTCCTAACAATTCTAGTGCCTAGGTCCGACCATATAGAGAATAAATTAGAAAACATAAATTCCATACTGAATATTCTGCCATATATATAATACTAACTATATATATACATGTGTTACTAGCCAATATGTAAAATGAGACCATGGAATAGATATACGGGGAAGGTCACGCTCCACCTTGTAATTTGAAGATAACAATATGCAAGTATTGACATGACAAAACTCCATTGAAATTAGCATTCAAAGACATCTGGCTGTGAGATACCGAATCATGACATACAGTAGATCCAATTCTAGGTTCACATATGTAAATAAATACTTCACGACAACCTTACATATAGAACATCGTAGGCCAAAATTATTAGGTTCGTTATTTTACTCAACTAGTTCCCTTTAAATGGTAACGAACGCTCTCTGTAGGAAATATGTGATGTAAAATTGACAAAAAAATAGTTAAGATTACACTCATGGACAAAACTTAAGGAAGTGGAAAGTCTGTTGGAGACAGAGTCAATTTTTTTACGCTTGATTATCTCGTGTGTCTTCAATAAAAATCACTGTGTATCAAAATCTTTCAGAGTTATTGTTCCGATAGACGTGTTAAAAGGTACAACTTCCTTAAGTTTTGTCCATGAGTACAAATCGTAAAAGGTACAAAAATTCTCTGAAAATTTATTTCCATAATGAGGATAAATTTATTTAAAAGCAGCAAACTTCCAAGCGATAACGTGCACCAACACAATCAAACAGTCCTAAGTAAGAAGATGCCGAAATCTGTTCGAAATAAGAAGCCTTTAGAGAAAGATTATCGCTTGAATTCTTGCATTTTTTAGGTAAAAAGAAACTCATTAGGTAAAAAAACGTATAATTTCACTATGCATTACTTTCATTCCCAAACTCTAAAATTCACCATAGTAAATTCTTCCCTTCTTGATATGTCTGTATTTGCATAAGGAAATCCCCAGTTTCAACTCTCTATTTGTAAGAATTATAAGCCAAAAGTACCTAAGGTTTACACTGAGATTTCACAGAATTATTCGATGTAGCACATTTTGATTGTGTTCTAAGGAGGAACAAAGTAACCAATCATAATTAAATTCAAAAGTAAATAAATATCACCCCTCGTCACCAAATTTCCATATTTTATGGAAGAGTTTTATTGTTCGGACTGAAGTAGTCAAGATATAGAGTCGGGATTAGAAGATACCAACACATCTGAGGAAGAGCATCTGTAAGATTGAAAGCTTACATGATACGTCCGTAAAGAAAAAGGAACTCGTTGATCAAAGGTGAATTTTATTTACGTTTCCGTTTGTGTGGATGAAAACATGGCCATTTCCATCTTTCAAAATAACCATGAGTTGTTGATTCTTCTTCCAATACTGAAGACCCACAAAAAATGCTTTGCTACATCAAGAAAACACCCATTTTTAAACACCCAGATACATTATCAGATATTGATATTGTAGCAAAATATTTATGAAATTCTCAAAGTTTATCTTTTTTCTTATATCAAATATATTAATAAAAATGTAGAATGCATAATTGCAATCATTTTTAAAATTTCATTTTGTGGAGAGCTTTCGTGTCTTGCTCTTTCACAACTATAAGTTAGATTGAATAATAGCAAGACTCGAAAGTATAAAGATTAAAAAACATTGCGATTCTCAATGTAAAGGTTTGAATGTTCCGTGTGTTAAACATCCTGCACACATGTGATGTACCAGACAGCGTCGTGTACTCACATCTCTAGGCACTGTGGGATAATGGCTACTGGAGGAAGGTGAAGGAAACCTCTGCAACATCACATCATCCATCTTTATAAAATGAAAGGATTTAAAAGCACGAATGTTTCTTTTATACATAATACAAACTTCTACTGTCCTTACTGCGATGAAAAAAATATATTGGAAGGGCTTGGCTCATCAGTGGTGAACCCTCCCAGCGGTTTCGCCAATTTAATCCACCAGACCGCTTCTAAGAGCTCTAATACTGTATTGGACGATTCTGCTTATATACGCAGCACTGAAGAATGGAATTTCAGGGAGGAAATTGATCCATAGAAGCATAGGGCGCCTCTCCCGTTAAAATAAACGTCAAAACCTGAGGCCATCTATTTATTTGACGGGAGAGGCGCCCTATGCTTCTATGGATCTTTCTTTATGTCCTTTATTCCTTGATGTACCCACGTGTTAGATATATCATTGTGATAGAGGTTGCCTGGCCGGTATTCATAGTTCTTAGAATTAAAAGACACTCGGCCAGTAAATCTTTTTTATTCTCTCGACGTTTCGACAAAAATCTTCTGTCCTTGTTAGGAACAAATAAAAATTAAACCATTTGACAAGGCGTTTAAAATTATTCTCTTCTATTATTACTATTTTTATTTGTTCCTGACCAAGAGAAAGAGATAAATCCGATAAATGGCGCAAGCCATCAGCAAATTTCAGTTGCATGATAGGGAGATGCCTTTTTTTCTATCTTAATTTATGCACCTTATCCCAGTACAATATTACATTTGTACTATTTTTCACAGATACATCTTAGTCCGAAAGCTTGAAAATAAAAAGTTATACAAGAAACTTTGCCCTGAAAGCATTATTTATTCTATTAAAAGGTTGTGCTCCCAAAGGTCTTGCTTCCATTCCCTGTACTCAACAATAGACTTACGGAGCAGCTAGCCAGGTACTGAAGCGACGTCCCAGTTGAGTCCAGTTTAGACA
>CP092876.1:12431371-12521088 GCA_030710605.1 Cordylochernes scorpioides | reverse complement strand
ATGAATCAAGAAAAGCCAACCACGTACGCGTTTCGGGCGGTTGGCCCTCGTCAGTGTGGTGCAGGGTGTACTTCTACGACCAAGATGTTGGTACTAGAGGCTTTCTGGGAAATGAAGAAATGGGTATTTAAGGCCAAATTTGTGTAAATACGCTGTTTATGTAAAAAAAGTAAAATAAATAAAATTCCATATATATTTAAAAACAAAAGGATTAACTTAAAGTCCAATGATTAAATTCATATCTAGGGAGATTTGATATGAAATATCACACACAACACAACACAAACAACAATAACAAAACTCTTTAATACCCAATACCAGGAGCATGTTGTACTCCCAATTGGGACTTTGAGTCCTGATAGATGTCACGTCACATTGGAAACAAGTGCCTGTTGTGCCATTTGTCAGCAGCGTAAATTACATAATTACCTAACATATTTACATATTAGTTGAAATCTCCAATAAGGAACTCTTGGGACAAGCCATAACTTATTTTTCGTTTAATAGGGATTTGTTATTCATGAAGTTATTACAAAACAAGCAAGCTAAACAATTTGAAGGGTTTTCCTTAAAGATATAAATGTTAAAGACACCTAAGAGATTTTTCAATCTGCGCCATTTTAGGAATTCATTTTCCAAACGAGGTAACTCTAAAAATCTAAAACGTTTTCATACCTCCGATCTATAAATTATATTTTTACACTAAATTATTTTACATAAATTTGAGATAGAGCAACAATTTGAACAACCTTTTATATTAAACAAATCTTTTACACAAATTAAATATATTTTAAAAGTAATTTTATTTTTAAATTCTAAAATTGTTAATGGCTTAATTTGATAAAATATTTGAATATATTCGACAGAATTGTGAATATTTAAATGTTAAAAGGGTATTTGTAGCACATTTATCAACACTATTGTATTTTTGAAATTCTAATTTATATTGTAGCGTAGAAATCTTGGAATATCTTAAGATGTATTTATTGATGTTCACCAGTCGACAGTTATCAACAACCAAACCATCTACAGCTAGAGAATATTGAACAAACAAGCTAGGTAACTAAATGATGTGTGTGATTTTACAAATATATAAAATAATAAATCTGTTTTATATATTTTTTCATTGAATAATTAAATAAAATAATATAAATTATTTCTTCGCGCGCGCGCGCGCCACAATATGCTAATATAATTTGTTTAAATTAAGTATCATACATTTATGAAAACTAGATCTTTTTTCCATCTAATTCCATCCAAAATGAGCACCGAGAAACCCCTTTCTCTAATAATAATAAATAAGACATTACCATCTATTATATCCATGTCTATTAAAGAGTTTATTTACAAAAATGAAGCTTTTAAAAATAGTGAGAGGGAATGTTAAGGAGATGATTACAGAGATTGAATCCTGTAATAAGTTATTATTTATGGGAGTGGAGGTGTCAATTTGCACAATTAATTAACTTCACAACTAGGAATACATATATACATATTTGAGTTAAAAACTGACAAACAGAGAACTTTCGTTCGAATAAACGACGACTGGATTTTGTTATCTACTTCGGGACGTAATTGTTCACTTTCTGGTTACACTGATGGTCACGTTGCTCAATTTGTATACCTATAAGCAATTAGACAATCAACATATTTTTATTGAAATACATGCCTAAGTTTACAGCCTCTGCACTTTTGTTATAAAATTATTATTTAAAATTGTATATATAGAAGCGATAAGCCATTTATTCCCTATTTGAATATTGTTTGACACATATGCAAATATTGTCGCCGATTTGTGCACGAGGAATGACACAGTAGATATAGGTCTTACAATTCTAGTGTCAAGCTGGCCTAGGTCCTACCATATAGAGAATAAATTAGAAAACCTAAATACAATGATATATAGTATACTGAATATTCTGCCATATATATATATGTGTTACTAGCCAATATGTAAAATGAGACCATGGAATAGATATACGAGGAAGGTCACGCTCCACCTTGTAATTTGAAGATAACAATATGCAAATATTGACATGACAAAACTCCATTGAAATCAGCATTCAAAGACATCTATCTGGCTGTGAGATACCGAATCATGACGTACAGTAGATCCAATTCTAGGTTCACATATGTAAATAAATGCTTCACCACAACCTTACATCTAGGTTTCGTAGGCCAAAATTATTAGGTTCGTTATTTTACTCAACTTGTTCCCTTTAAATGGTAACGAACGCTCTCTGAAGGAAATATGCGATGTAAAATTGACAAAAAAATTGAGTTAAGATTACACTCATGGACAAAACTTGAGGAAGTGGAAAGTCTGTTGGAGACAGAGTCAATTTTCTTTACACTTAGTTATCTCGTGTGTCTTCAATAAAAGTCACTGTGTATCAAAATCTTTCAGAGTTATTGTTCCGATAGACATGTTAAAAGGTACAACTTCCTAAGTTTTGTCCATGAGTGCAAATCGTAAAAGGTACAAAAATTCTCTGAAACATTTATTTCCATAATGAGGATAATTTTTATTTAAAAGTCAGCAAGCTTCCAAGCGATAACGTGCACCAACACAACCAAACAGTCCTAAGTAAGAAGATGCCGAAATATCTTTGATATAAAAAGCCTGTAGAGAAAGATTATCGCTTGAATTCTTCCATTTTTTAGGTAAAAAGAAGCTCATTAGGTAAAAAAAAAAAAAAGTATAATTTCACTATGCATTACTTCCATTCCCAAACTCTAAAAATCACCATAGTAAATTCTTCCCTTCTTGATATGTCTGTATTTGCATAAGGAAATCCCCAGTTTCAACTCTATTCGTCCGGGATATCAGCCAAAGGTACCTAAGGTTTATACTGAGATTTCGAAGAATTATTCGATGTAGCATACCTTTATCATGTTTTAAGAATGATCAAAATAACCATTCATAATTAAACACAAAAGTAAATAAATTTCACATCTAATCACCAAATTTCCATATTTTATGGAAGAGTTTTAATGTTCGGAATAAAGTAGTCTAGTTATAAGAGTCAGGAATGGAAGATAACAACACATCTGAGGAAGAGCATCTGTAAGGTCGAAAGCTTACATTATACATCCATAAAGAAAAGGAACTCGTTGATCAAAGGTGAATTTTATTTACGTCTCCGTTTGTGTGGATGAAAACATGGTCATTTCCATCTTTCAAAATAACCATGAGTTGTTGATTCTTCTTCCAATACTGAAGACCACAAAAAACGCTTTGCTACATCAAGAAAACACCCATTTTTAAACACCCAAATACATTATCAGATATTGATATTGTAGCAAATTTTTATAACATTCTCAAAGTATATATTTTTTCTTATTTCCAATATGTTAATAATAAATGTAGAATTCATAATTGCAATCATTTTTAAAATTTCATTTTGTGGAGCGCTTTCGTGTCTTGCTCTTTTACAACTATAAGTTAGATTGAGAAAGAGAAATACTCGAAAGTATAAAGATTAAAAGACATTGCGATTCTCAATGTAAAGGTTTGAATGTTCCGTGTGTTAAACATCCTGCACACATGTATATACCAGACAGCGTCGTGTACTCACATCTCTAGGCACTGTGGGATAATGGCTACTGGAGGAAGGTGAAGGAAACCTCTGCAACATCAACATCCTTCTTTATAAAATGAAAGGATTTAAAAACACGAATGTTTCTTTTATACACAATACAAACTTCTACTGTCCTTACTGCGATTAAAAAATATATATTGGGAGGGCTTGGCTCATCAGTGGTGAACCCTCCCAGCGGTTTCGCCCCATTTAATCCACCAGACCGCTTCTAAGAGCTCTAATACTGAATTGGACGATTCTGCTTATATACGCAGCACTGAAGAATGGAATTTCAGGGAGGAAATTGATCCATAGAAGCATAGGGCGCCTCTCCCGTTAAAATAAACGTCAAAACCTGACGCCATCTATTTATTTGACGGGAGAGGCGCCCTATGCTTCTATGGATCCTTCTTTATGTCCTTTATTCCTTAATGTACGCACGTGTTGTATATATCATTATGATAGAGGTTATACCTGGCCGGCATTCATAGTTCTTAGAATCAAAAGATACTTCGGCCAGTAAATATTTTTATTCTTCTGACGTTTCAATAAAAATAATTTGTCCTCGTGAGGAACAAATGAAAATTAATGTATTTGGCAAGGTGTTATAAATTATTATCTTTTATTATTGTTATTTTTTATTTGTTCCTGACGGCGTGAGAGATAGATTTTTGTCGAAACGTCGAGATAATAAAAAATATTTACTGGCTGAAGTGTCTCTTAAATCTAAGATAACGTGTTAAACATACAGTTCTATGTAAAACACCATTTTGTAGGTCGACTTTATAATCGGGTGAAAACTTACAGTATATAAACAATTACACACAACGTCAACCTTTTTAAAACCTTTTCCCCAACATTTCGACAACGCTCTCATGGAAACCATTATTCAAATTATATGAACCAATTATTTATATAATTCCCGAGGTTTCAGTGATAAACAATTGGTATTTCTTACAAATCAACTTTCAATCAACATTCAAAATTATTCAAAAGAGTTTTATTTTAGCATGATTGTGTTGCTTCAGAAATAAACGTTTTTCCCTGATTAATAATTCAATAAAATCAATAATGCTTTCAGAGGGCAAAGTTTCTTGTACAACTTTTTATGTCTCAAGATTTCAGACTTATCAGTCCTTCAACAGGAGTATCACGTTAATGAAATGAAGATTATATATTATTATATAAAATATTATTTACATATTTCAAAACTATACTCACGATTTTAAGAGAAATATATTACAACATTTGAAGAAACATTTTTTGAAAATAGATACATCTAAAGAAAGAAAAAAGGCATCTCCTTATCGTGCTACTGAAAGTTGCTGATGGCTTGCGCCATAAGGATAAGGAGATGCCTTTTTTCTGTCTTAATTTATGCACCTTATCCCAATACAATATCACATTTGTACTATTTTCACAGATATATCTTAGTCCGAAATCTTGAAAAAAGAAGTGATACAAGAAACTTAGCCCTGAAAGCATTATTTATTCTATTAAAAGGTTGTGTTCCCAAAGGTCTTGCTTCCATCTCCTGTACTCAACAATAGACTCACGGAGCAGCTAGCCAGGTACTGGAGCGACGTCCCAGTTGAGTCCAGTTTAGACAGATCAATGTCGTTCAGACAAAGAATCCCATTATCCAAGCTAATTAGTGATTTATTAATTAAGCAGCCACTTCCATTAGGAACATTTACTTCTCTCTTAGCTCGTCGTCACGGAGACCTAATTAAATCGGAGTTTTCCATGTATAATATGTAAATATGTACACGATGGGGTATGTATTTAACTCTCCAGTTACTAATGCATTATAATTATTAATTTCTGTTCCTCACACTCAGCACTCAGTACAGCAGGTTACGTTGATAGAAAATAATAAGTAACAACACCAATATGTAAATATGTACACAGACGATGGGGTATGTATTTAACTCTCCAGTTACTAATGCATTAATATTATGTATTTATGTTCCTCACACTCAGCACTCAGTACAGCACGTTAAGTTGATAGAAAATAATAAGTAACAACACCAATATGTAAATATGTACACAGGACGATGGGGTATGTATTTAACTCTCCAGTTACTAATGCTTTATAATTATGAATTTCTGTTCCTCACACTCAGCACTCAGTACAGCACCTTAAGTTGATAGAAAATAATAAGTAACAACACCAATATGTAAATATGTACACAGGACGATGGGGTATGTATTTAACTCTCCAGTTACTAATGCATTATAATTATGTATTTCTGTTCCTCACACTCAGTATAGCACGTTAAGTTGATAGAAAATAATAAGTAACAACACCAATATGTAAATATGTACACGAGGGGGTATGTATTTAACTCTCCAGTTACTAATGCATTATAATTATGAATTTATGTTCCTCACACTCAGTATAGCACGTTAAGTTGATAGAAAATAATAAGTTACAACACCAATATGTAAATATGTACACAGGACGATGGGGTATGTATTTAACTCTCCAGTTACTAATGCATTATAATTATGAATTTCTGTTCCTCACACTCAGTACAACACGTTAAGTTGATAGAAAATAATAAGCTACAACACCAATATGTAAATATGTACACGATGGGGTATGTATTTAACTCTCCAGTTACTAATGCTTTATAATTATGAATTTCTGTTCCTCACACTCAGCACTCAGTACAGCACCTTAAGTTGATAGAAAATAATAAGTAACAACACCAATATGTAAATATGTACACAGGACGATGGGGTATGTATTTAACTCTCCAGTTACTAATGCATTATAATTATGTATTTCTGTTCCTCACACTCAGTATAGCACGTTAAGTTGATAGAAAATAATAAGTAACAACACCAATATGTAAATATGTACACGAGGGGGTATGTATTTAACTCTCCAGTTACTAATGCATTATAATTATGAATTTATGTTCCTCACACTCAGTATAGCACGTTAAGTTGATAGAAAATAATAAGTAACAACACCAATATGTAAATATGTACACAGGACGATGGGGTATGTATTTAACTCTCCAGTTACTAATGCATTATAATTATGAATTTCTGTTCCTCACACTCAGTACAACACGTTAAGTTGATAGAAAATAATAAGCTACAACACCAATATGTAAATATGTACACGATGGGGTATGTATTTAACTCTCCAGTTACTAATGCTTTATAATTATGAATTTCTGTTCCTCACACTCAGCACTCAGTACAGCACCTTAAGTTGATAGAAAATAATAAGTAACAACACCAATATGTAAATATGTACACAGGACGATGGGGTATGTATTTAACTCTCCAGTTACTAATGCATTATAATTATGTATTTCTGTTCCTCACACTCAGTATAGCACGTTAAGTTGATAGAAAATAATAAGTAACAACACCAATATGTAAATATGTACACGAGGGGGTATGTATTTAACTCTCCAGTTACTAATGCATTATAATTATGAATTTATGTTCCTCACACTCAGTATAGCACGTTAAGTTGATAGAAAATAATAAGTAACAACACCAATATGTAAATATGTACACAGGACGATGGGGTATGTATTTAACTCTCCAGTTACTAATGCATTATAATTATGAATTTCTGTTCCTCACACTCAGTACAACACGTTAAGTTGATAGAAAATAATAAGCAACAACACCAATATGTAAATATGTACACAGGACGATGGGGTATGTATTTAACTCTCCAGTTACTAATGCATTATAATTATGAATTTCTGTTCCTCACACTCAGCACTCAGTACAGCACCTTAAGTTGATAGAAAATAATAAGTAACAACACCAATATTTCCAATATGTAAATATGTACACAGGACGATGGGGTATGTATTTAACTCTCCAGTTACTAATGCATTATAATTATGAATTTATGTTCCTCACACTCAGCACTCAGTACAGCACGTTAAGTTGATAGAAAATAATAAGCAACAACACCAATATGTAAATATGTTCCCAGGACGATGGGGTATGTATTTAACTCTCCAGTTACTAATGCATTATTATTATGAATTTCTGTTCCTCACACTCAGTACAACACGTTAAGTTGATAGAAAATAATAAGCAACAACACCAATATGTAAATATGTACACAGGACGATGGGGTATGTATTTAACTCTCCAGTTACTAATGCATTATAATTATGAATTTCTGTTCCTCACACTCAGCACAGCACGTTAAGTTGATAGAAAATAATAAGCAACAACACCAATATGTAAATATGTACACAGGACGATGGGGTATGTATTTAACTCTCCAGTTACTAATGCATTATAATTATGAATTTCTGTTCCTCACACTCAGCACTCAGTACAGCACCTTAAGTTGATAGAAAATAATAAGTAACAACACCAATATTTCCAATATGTAAATATGTACACAGGACGATGGGGTATGTATTTAACTCTCCAGTTACTAATGCATTATAATTATGAATTTATGTTCCTCACACTCAGCACTCAGTACAGCACGTTAAGTTGATAGAAAATAATAAGCAACAACACCAATATGTAAATATGTTCCCAGGACGATGGGGTATGTATTTAACTCTCCAGTTACTAATGCATTATTATTATGAATTTCTGTTCCTCACACTCAGTACAGCACGTTAAGTTGATAGAAAATAACAACATCAGTTTTATAAAATTCAGACAAGCCCCAACAACCTATATACCATGGTTTCAGGCTATGGCCCTCATCAGTACAGGGACGGCTTCGATTTCATAACATCCTACGAGAGGCCATGGTATACAGATTGGATTTCTGTCTGAATTTTCTGAAACTGGTGTTGAGGCTCATTCTTTATCATCATAACTACTTTTGTACTGTAATTATAAACTTAAATACATAGTTTTAATACATTTTTAAGGGGAGAGGTGTCACTTTTGGTACATGAATATCATCCTCACGTAACTTTAAGTTGTATGTATAGATAGAGAGAAGGCTGTAGAAGAATAGCCATGCTGGAAAGCTTTAAACTTTTCCACCAATAAAAGCCAAACGTTTCGCTCAACCACCTACTTTATGCTCGCCCTATTTATTCTATACTAGCGTATGTGTACCCGGCTTCGCCCGGGTTTTATCCGAGTGAAAGTTTGCCTAACGAATATTATATATTATGAAGTATAATAAACAATGTTAAAGATTAGTTTTAATTGTTAATCAAGATTGTGTGTGAATATGTGAGAAAGATGTAATATCGTTGTTGTTTTCTTGGCCGACTGTTTTACATATGGTGTTATCTTAAAATTGCTTGTTTTGAATATTTTTTTAGATTGAGATTATTAGCTAGTATGTAAAAAAATTAACTCTGTTGAATTTTTATTTGTATTTATATATAAATAAAATTAACTCTGTTGATTTTTTTTTGTATTTAATCGATAACACCGAAGTTACGCATGTTAATGTTAGGAAAAATATTTTGATGTTAAGCAAAACCTGCTCCATCTCGTTTTACATAAATGTTGAAAATTTGGTCGAAATTGATGCATTGTAACGAAAGTTTTTAGCGAACACCACTTATGAAATTTGCATTTTATTAATATAGATTGATATTTATGGTAAAACAGTAAACGGCATTAAAACTATAAAATAATTTTCACCATTAATATATTTTTTATTGGAACGATTATCGTTTGGAAGTCTTTGCATTTTTAAATATAGCAAATATACCTTTTAGAAAAAATATTTAAAAATTTTTACACATTGAATAAGTTTTTATCGAAAAATCTTTATTATTGTTTCATTATTTTATTCAATATGTAATATATATTATATATGTAAATATGAAAAAACAATAGAAAAATAAAATATAAATAAATCAGCCTACTCCACTCTGACGAGCGCCAACGGCGCGAAACGCGTTCGTGGATGGCTTTTCTTGATTTATCAAGAAATTGGGTTGGCCAAATATCACGGAGCAAGTTAAATAAACTTTTAGTTTATTTTTGCTCCACTAGAAGGCGCTCTGCCATCTAAAAAAAGCACATGTGCTCGTGGTTAGGAGATGCCTTCTTTATTTTTAATATATAAATATGAAAAAAAAAATAATAATAAAAGACACTGAGGGAAGTGTTTATCACGACAACACAAGCTTTCGGGTGGAACAGCCCATCGACAGGTATATATAACTACGGTACTAAAACCTCTAGAGATACACATGTATCTCTACAGAAACAGTAAAACCTCTCTCTTCTGTCATTACGGTTAGAAATTAATCTGATAAAGGACATGTATGAAAAAGTGAAAGCTGTATAAGCTTATGATTTTTCTTTGTTTCAAAAATGAATCAATGTTAGTTCCATATGCTTGAATTGAATATTACACCTTAGTTCTATATATTCTATTGCTTAAAAAAGAACACAACAAAACAAAAAAGAAACTACAATTACAAAATGATTTGATAACTAACAAAGGAAAAAAAAAACAATAATAATAATTTTTAAAATGATGATGATAAAATATGAATATGGCTGCCAGAAAAATGCTTCTATGAATTAAAGGATAATTACAAAATTAACATATAAACTTCAAACAGGACATATGTACGAAAGTTATTTATCTCTTGTTTTCATAAAATAAAATTGCCATGTTATTTTCCTTTTATTAGTCATCAAAACTCGCAATTACCACAGTAATAAACAGCTGTAGGTAGCGCGAAAATCTAAAATCGTATCCACTACACATCAGGCCAAATGTCAGGAGAGAGTTGATATGATGTAGAGAGACAGATGTTGGAGAATATTTCTCCTATATGTAAATATTTCTCCTATATGTTAATATTTCTCCTATATGTAAATATTTCTCCTATATGTAAATATTTCTCCTATATGTTAATATTTCTCCTATATGTTAATATTTCTCCTATATGTAAATATTTCACCTATATGTAAATATTTCTCCTATATGTAAATATTTCTCCTATATGTAAATATTTCTCCTATATGTAAAAATATACTTTACTTTCTTCTATATATGTAAATAGATATTTTGTATATTTTGTTTGTATTTTTGTCTTTATAAAAGGAGATTGTGCCGGCAGAAGAGATCGTGGCTAGAGGAGAGCGAGCTACTAGCTGTTACAATAAACATGTCTCTTTTACAAGTCTTTTAAAACTTGTCCAAAGTTATTTCTGAAGTCTTCAACTTCTTGAAGCATCACAGGGCAATCCGTGGTACATCGGGGTTTGCCTCGGCGACAACAGGAGAGACGAGTAGTTATCCCAAGAAATGGTTTTTTACTTCTCCCTCTGACGTTGCCCGAGATTTAACTTAATTTACAGGTGGAAGAGTGAGTGAGGAAAGGAGAAAAAGTAAATAATAAATAAAAAAAAATTTGTTGAATAATTGGATTATTCTCGGAGCTGATGTGATTACAACACTTCCTTCAACATGAGTTCAGCATGGTTTTACACATGCAACAATCATTGCAACAACAAATTTAAAAATAACTTTAAACATTCTAATAAAAAATCTCGATACAATTTGTAACAATTGATATTTTGCCAACGTGTTTCTTCAAATATTATCTCTACAGACATTTATTCGTGACAATGTTTTTTATTATAATGATTAATAATAAATATTATCTCTAATATAGACTACTAGCCGAATGACACGGGCAACGCCCGGGTTTTACCCGATTAAATGCTTTTATTCAAATACTATTCGTTACAATTATAAATTGGCGCCGTGGATGTCATTCTTGTATAATATATAAATGAGTTTTAAAAATTGTAAAAAAAATTGCATCGGCCGGGAATCGAACCCAGGCCGCCCGCGTGGCAGGCGAGCATTCTACCACTGAACCACCGATGGTTATGAGAAATGGCCATATTTGGGTATTTATTCCATTCACAAACCAAACGGTGACAGAATTGATTAAAAAAGAATTAATTATGACGCTGATAACTGTATATATAATAGAAATTATATTTGATGATATAATTAAAAAAGAAACACATTGCCAAAAATTAATTATGTAAATAAGTTTATAATACAATTATAAAACATTATGTAAGTAAGTTTTTGCCACAAAGTTCGAATATGAAACAATAAATAAAAATAGTATGGAGGGCTTTAAATTGGTGAATTGAAATTAATACAATTGTAATACATCCTTTACAATTTAACAAAACCAATAAGAAATTCAGGTTTCTTTAAACATCATTATAAGAAACCTGGCTCTGAAGTACTTATTGATTTTGTTAAATTAATACATTTCTATTTTCCCTCTATATATTGTGGCGAAGAAATATTTTATTATTTAATTTAATTATTCAATGAAATATGTGAAACAGATTTTTATTAGTTTATATTTATAAAATCATCATTTAGTTGCCTAGCTTGCTTGCTAGATATTCTCTAGCTGTAGATATTGTTGTTAATATTTGTTGACTAGTCGTGGTGACGTCATCAATAAATACTCTTTCACTCCTTCAGATATACAAAGACTTGATTTCTACGCTACAACATTTATTATATTTGGATCTGGAAAGTCCTAAAACTGATGAACATATTTCAGTAGGTTCTTCCAAAGTGAACTACCCATAGCTCTCCGCTGGTCTTAGGATATTGCTTTGGCTTCAGTCAGATCGTGGATCGTGGAAGCGTGAGCTAGCTGGACAGACCAGTATGTAAATACGTTTAAAATTCCACACAACACAAATCCCTCACCTCATCTCAAAAATGATTAACTACCTAATTATTAAAATTACACAACTAATTAGCTTTTGATTTTAACTTAATTAATGATCGAGTGAGTTATTAATGGAAGAGAAACAAAACACTTTTTTATTGTTTTGGTTTCCTCCCACAAATTGTGCCGGGAATAATTAAGTGACACGGTGGGGCGGACGGGGATTGGAGAAATTTTAAATATTGTCGCGGAGATAAATAAAGCAAGGGCAAGTTTGGGGATAAATAATTTATTATAAGGGGTTTTTATAGGGAGAGAGAGATTCAATTCAACTTACCCCAAGACAGAGTTAATCCTAATGAGGGACGTCAGCTCCCCCCGCCGGCCAGATTCCCCAGAACCCCTCACACCCGGTGTCCAGCGATGATTGACAGACGTCCCATGGGGCCTCTCGTGATTGGAGCCGCTTAGCTTCTTGACATTACTCCCTCCTTAGAAAAAATACAGCGACCCGCTGATTAGCTTGTCTCAGCCCTTGTCCTGGAAGGAAATCTATCACGGCTGGTGTTCCCTAGCAGAATAGAATGTTGCTCTTCAGGGTCCAGGTAGGGCTTCATCCGAATGACATGGACGATATCCTTGGCTTTCCGTGATCGGGGAGAGGGGTCCACGGGCTCTACTTCATACGTAACTTCTGAAAGCTTCTTGGTCACCTTATAGGAACCGAAGTATCTCTTCAGTAGCTTTTCTGATAGTCCTACTTTTCGGATGGGAGTAAAAACCCACACAAGATCATTCTTCTGGTAATAGACTGGAGTATGTTTCTGGTCGTATAGTCTACGGTCTTTCGCCTGTGATTGTAGAAGGCGTGATCGGGAGAGTTGACGCGCTTCCTCAGCTCTGGTCACAAGTTCTCCAACGTAGTCGTTAGAGATCTCATCTGGTAGATAGGGTAGTACGGCATCGATGTAGGTCTCGGCCTCGCGAGCGTGGACAAGAAAGAACGGGGTGTAGCCGGTCGCCTCCTGTTTAGCAGTGTTGTAAGCAAAAGTTGAAGAATTGGTTCACGTCCCTGTAGACGTCGACTTCTTCGAAGTTCCGTCACGCTACCCAGCGTCTCCGCCAAAATATGTCGCGGAGATAAATAAAGCAAGGGCAAGTTTGGGGATAAATAATTTATTATAAGGGGTTTTTATAGGGAGAGAGAGAGTCAATACAACTTACCCCAAGACAGAGTTAATCCTAATGAGGGACGTCAGCTCCCCCCGCCGGCCAGATTCCCCAGAACCCCTCACACCCGGTGTCCAGCGATGATTGACAGACGTCCCATGGGACCTCTCGTGATTGGAGCCGCTTAGCTTCTTGACAATATATTTACACGTAAGAAACGCACCTCTCCCTTGTTGTGTTCTCTACCTGACAAAAATAGCACTTGACGAACACTATAAGGTATAAACCATTTATTTCTATTAAAAAAAGATACTTTCACTCCCCTCTTACACTCTATATACATCCAATCATTTTACATATTTTATTTTCTATCAGAAAACCAATACATATCTACATATATGCTGCTTTTTTTCTTTAAGAATAAAATTTGCATATGGAATCATTACATATCATATAGATGTGTTGGGGAAAAAAATATATATTCGTAGAGAAAGAGAAAGAACCTTTATTACCTAAAGATATAAAACTATAAAAGAAAGACAAAAAGATATATGTACATCAGCAGCTCACGCCGGCCTGCCCTATTCAATTAACCGCTAGCCTACTGAACAATCCAACAAGGCTGCGCTATATAGACAGATGTCAATTAGCATGGATAATACTAAATTTCTATTGATTAAAAAGACATATATTGGATCAAAATATCATTTATTTTACCAATATTTCAGTTGGCTGAACACCAACCTTTATCAAGGTATTATAACATTTTAATGTGTGTCAACAACAAATTCAGTGCCACATAACGTCAACAGCATTAAGTTTTAAAAAATATTATGTTATATTCAATGGAAAGAAAAATTTTGTTGTTGACACAATTCAAAATGTTATAATACCTTAATAAAGGTTGGCGTTCAGCCAACTGAAATATTAGTTAAATAAATGATATTTTGAGCCAATATATGCCTTTTTAATTAAAGATTTATTTATGGATTGCTCTATTTTCAAAACTACTAACTAAATTTCTATGTAAATAACAAGAGTATTCTATTGTAGAAATATTCCGGAATTGTAACTTTCAACAAACACTCATCAAACTTCCGTCAAAACAATACCTTTAATTTATCATCATGGCTAGTACACCGTAGAATGATTCCCACCACTTACACCGCCAAGATGATCAACCGATTGTTTAGACTGAGTATAAACACGATGCATCAGCGCGCCATCTGTTATCGGAAAATATAACTATTTATATAACTTGTATGATTCTTCGAAATAAAGCAATTTTCTACTGTCCTCTTACTGCAATGGTAAAAATAAATTCACCAATGAGGAGCCAGGCTTTCATATTATTTTTATAATTGCAGTAAGGGCAGTAGAAAAATTATTTTATTTAACAGAATCACACGCGTTAAATATTTTTCAAATTTCCAATAAATGTATTGTTTTACTGCCCTGAATGAATGTGCCATGATAGTACGTAATTTAGAGGGTTCAGTGTCTTTATCCCACATCAATCCCATACGTTTACAATAATACTTGTATGTAAAAAAGAGGCACCGCTCCCTTTAAAAATTATTACTAAAACAATCAAATTTTTTATCGTACTAGTATACAAGTTTTGTTGTATTTTATTGCGTTTTTAAAGGGAACGGTGCCTCTTTTGTTACATGAATACTATTCACTTTCAGTCTCACATTGCATCACAAATGTATGCAAATATATTATCACAATGGTAAAAATATCAAATCTTTTATAGAACGACAATATATCGAAAGAGGTAATATTGTCGCGAAGAAGAATAATCAAAAAGGCTTCCGAATTACTTTAAATATTTATTTAATTAGTTATAGGAAATATTTTAAATAAAAAGTAAAAGTTACAATTTGTATATAAGCCAAATCGACCCAGCAGTTAGAGCAAGAGGGGAGAACTGTCCCCCTTCCACGTGGCGCCACTGTTTTCCTCGACCTGTCCGTCCATTCCAGATAACCAGGGAACTCTGTCCTCCTGATAATATGTAAATATTGGTGGCTTAAATTGGCGAAACCGCTGGGAGGGTTCACCACTGATGAGCCAAGCCCTCCCAATACATATTTTTTCATCGCAGTAAGGGCAGTAGAAGTTGTATTATGTATAAAAGAAACATTCGTGCTTTTAAATTCTTTCATTTTATATGCACAGATAGCGCGTTATTGCTTTGTGTTAATATGTAAATAAGTCAACCATTGATATGAAGAAATGTTTGGCGACCGCCCGGGGTGTTTGCTCAGAGAAGACGAGGAAGAAGACCACAAAGTGGCGAATATATATTCAGAATGAGACTAAAATATACAAAAGTATAAATTATTTTCAATATTGAGTCGATAATATTAAAAGATTGACGACTGACGAAGGCCATTAGCCCGAAACCACAGTCTCCAGGTGGTCGCTTCTCAGTTTCCCAAAGCTGGTGTTGTGGCTTTGTTACCGACCTGAGGCCGCTAGTTTGTAGCGACGGTCAATAGATGTTTGAAGTCTACACTCATGGACAAAACTTAAAGAAGTTGTATCTTTTAGCATAACTCTAAAATACATACAGTGACCTTTATTGAAGACACATAAGATAACCAAGTGTGAACAATCTCTGTCTCCTTTAAAAAAAAACAACAACATATTTTTCAATTTTACTTCATCGCTGAAAATAAGAAATTAATTTCCAGCGCTACCTTTATTAATAAACATATAAAATTGATACTTATTTTCTACAGCCCTTATACTTCAATGATTAGAAATTCAAAGAGAGAGGGGGACATCAGTTATGGGCGAATGGCGAAACCGCTGGGAGTGTTCACCACTGATGAGCCATGCCCTCCCTCTTTCAACGTTTAATAATCATTTTAATATAAGGGGGCTGTATAAATAAGTTTTAATTATATATACTTAAAAAGAGAAAAGTAGAAATAAAAATTTGTTTCTAATGTTCAGCGATAGATGGCGCTAATTTGGTGATAATATGCAAATTTGACTTTAACTCAGATTACATGGATGTAGGATTGGAATAGGAAGTGTCTCCTGTCCAGAGAGCCAGGTACCGACTTGTTCCCCAGATGTCCCCACCATGGGACAAACATCGCTCAATGTTCCACAGACTCCAATTTGTTCAGATAGAAGAAAAACTGGAATTGTAAAGATTTGAATAACAAAGAAGGAATTGAGTTAGTCGAGAATAAAGAATTAATTGGTCTTTGACAACTCTTCTTTCAGTGACGTGTTTACTTGCTAGCTTTTAACACACTTTCAACTGGTATAGATCTAGCTTGGTCGGGTCTACACACCTTAACCTGCATAGACCTGTCTTGTTCGGGGTCTACACACCTTAAACTGGTATAGATCTAGCTTGGTCGGGTCTACGCACCTTAACCTGCATAGACCTGTCTTGTTCGGGGTCTACCCACCTTCAACTGGTATAGATCTAGCTTGGTCGGGTCTACACACCTTAACCTGCATAGACCTGTCTTGTTCGGGGTCTACCCACCTTCAACTGGTATAGATCTAGCTTGGTCGGGTCTACGCACCTTAACCTGCATAGACCTGTCTTGTTCGGGGTCTACCCACCTTCAACTGGTATAGATCTAGCTTGGTCGGGTCTACACACCTTAACCTGCATAGACCTGTCTTGTTCGGGGTCTACCCACCTTCAACTGGTATAGATCTAGCTTGGTCGGGTCTACGCACCTTAACCTGCATAGACCTGTCTTGTTCGGGGTCTACCCACCTTCAACTGGTATAGATCTAGCTTGGTCGGGTCTACGCACCTTAACCTGCATAGACCTGTCTTGTTCGAGGTCTACACACCTTCAACTGGTATAGATCTAGCTTTGTCGAGTCTACACACCTTCAACCTGCCTAGACCTGTCTTGGTCGGGTCTACACACCTACAACTGGTATAGATCTAGCTTGGTCGGGTCTACACACTTTGACCTGCCTAGACCTATCTTGTTCGAGGTCTACACACCTTCAACTGGTATAGATCTAGCTTTGTCGAGTCTACACACCTTCAACCTGCCTAGACCTGTCTTGGTCGGGTCTACACACCTACAACTGGTATAGATCTAGCTTGGTCGGGTCTACACACTTTGACCTGCCTAGACCTGTCTTGTTTGGAGTCTACACACCTTCAACTGGTATAGATCTAGCTTGGTCGGATCTACACACTTTGACCTGCCTAGACCTATCTTGTTTGGAGTCTACACACCTTCAACTGGTATAGATCTAGCTTGGTCGGATCTACACACTTTGACCTGCCTAGACCTATCTTGTTTGGAGTCTACACACCTTCAACTGGTATAGATCTAGCTTGGTCGGATCTACACACCTTAACATGCCTAGACTTGTCTTGTTCGGGGTCTAAACACCTTCAAACAGTCTAGATTCTTCTTTGTAGCTGTATAAAAAAATTAACCTGTTCTAAGAGAGTATTGTTCGACGTCTATATATCTTCAACTGGTCTAGAGCTGATTCATTTGGAGTCTAGATGCCTGCCTCAGTCTATACCTGGTGTTGTCCTGATCTATACACTTGCACCCAGTCTATACCTCGTCCATTAGATGTACTCACACCTGCCTTGGTATGAAGTTAACATGTTCTGGGTGTGGCCCTGGTATGATTGACATGTCTACAGTCCTACGCTCTGCCAACTGAGCTATGCCTAGTGTGATTCCATTACCGTTTTGATTTTCAAGAAAATCTTTAAATGTTTCTGAAAACTATTCTGATAGCTACCAACCCAGTACCTTAGAGCACAGGAAATGTTCCCTGATATCCGCCAGGATATGTCGTTCCACACCCCAGTAATGTATACTTCTGACGTGACAATAGCTGCCGCTTCTGTAAAATTAGAACACAGTCAATTTGTCAGAAACTCCGCCAATGTCAACAGACCAATCAATAATGATCGAACAGTTAGCCACATTTATAGCTTTATCAATATATGGCTTCCCTCCTTCATCGATCCCCTCCCCTCTTACTTATTTGTATATAACCCCTAGGTGTGTGTGAGTTGCATAGCTGTTACACTAGGTTGTAGTATTACAAACATATTTGCATATATAGCCGTATCAGGCTTGGTATGGGGGGCAAAGTCTGACTGTCATGCAGTGCCCCCTGGATGGCTGACCAACGACAGCAGCTCTTTTTACTTATCGAGCCTCAAGACATGACCTGTATTCCAACCCTACCAAGATTGTTAAAATGATCTATGAGTATAGTCTCCATGACCTTGTATAATTATACAATAGGATAGTAAAAAAAGGGCTTGGTATATTTGTTTATACACCACATACATAGCTACATATGTAGCAACGAGTCATGATAATCATGGTCGGTAGTGGATTGTTAAGGTTTGTACTATTAGTACGCCAAATGTTTATATATGTAGTATCTTACCATGATATTCTGGTGAGGGTTTGTTTTGTTTAAACGTTGAGAACGCCCCATGTCTACGTATGTAGTACGGGAGGTATCAACTCTCGGGGATATCAAAGATACAACACCTCCAAGCCTCAGGATGATGCAGGAAGGTACAAATTGTTTGTTCTCCAGAGGAGCGGTTACAACTGTACTCCATGTTAGAAGCGGTGGCCCAACCCAAGTCACACTGAGTGGTACTTCCAGACCAACAACACCTTCCTTTCCCTCTCTACGGACGTATTTTCTGTCTCAGCCTATGCTGTTTTGTCTGTCGCGCAGTCAAAAACTGAGACTCCTGTGTGATGGAGATAATCTGAATTATATCAGGGGGAATAAGTAACAACAACACACCACCAGGTAAACCTACCAGCGTATCACACAACCTACAACTATGGCAATCGTGGTCTACTTCAAATATACACAAATGTAACATTGAAGAGGCCATCACTCCCCAGTATTTACTGAAATATATTGGGATGGATACTCTGTATAAGAAACGGAAGAAAGTACTCAACTCTCTAGTAGAGCACTATCTCCAGAAAATGGCCTGAAGTACACAAAGAACAGATAATCTGGACAGAAAGAGCTACCTCTTTTATCATTTATTTATTTTCGTAAAAAAAAACTTCAAATTTTCATATTTTTCTATTTATATTGTATTTTTCTCTTTATTTATATCCACATGTTATTGTTTTTTTTCCAATATGTATATATTCCTGGCCCTACTTACATACTCAGCCTGGAAATACCAGGTTCAACGTAGCAATCTACCCTCCCCATGACTGTCATCTAGACTGTGGTTGTACAGCCCGGGTAGTTTAAGCTTCAGGAACTCGAGTGACCTCTATTTTATCTCTTATATATTAACTTTATATATTTTCATTTATTTATTATTTAATTTTTTGAATACATAGATATGTAGATAGAAAACACAAAGGCACATCTCCCATCAAAATTTCGCAAAAAAAGGTTTTTGTTTACCGTCTCCGCAACAAGATTCTGGTCGTTGAAAACACCAGTTTTGGATATTTCAGAACGTCCCTACCTGGATATCATGGTTTCTGAATTTGTCAAAGTTGGCGTTGTAGTTTTCTCATTGATCCTAGACTGCTAGTTTGCAAAGACAGGTAACAGATGGCGCGTTGTTTTTACTTTATTTTAACGGGAGAGGTAGCTTTTTATATATGTATATATTCTTCCAGCAAATGTTATACATATATAAATATTAGATGATAAATAGGAATATATTGGATTGAAGATTTATTTGCCAACTAGCGGACCCGCCCGGCTTCGCCCGGGTTTTACCCGAGTAAAGGTTTGTCTAACGAATCTCTCGATAAAGTGAACATTTTTTCCCGGTCCCTTGAAAAATTCTCGATAAGTTGAATAAAATCAATATTAATTGGTTCCCTCGGTAATTGGAAGTTAAAGGAATAGTATCTTGCCTTGGAATTGTATCATTATTCTTGTATGGACGTACCTGGCTTCGCCCGGGTTTTACCCGAGTAAAGGTTTGTATAACGAATCTCTCGATAAAGTGAACATTTTTTCCCGGTCCCTTGAAAAATACTCGATAAGTTGAATAAAATCATTATTAATTGGTTCCCTCGGTAATTGGAAGTTAAAGGAATAGTATCTTGCCTTTGACTTGTAAGAATTATTAGGTAGAAAATCTTACTTTTGATAAATTATCTTTAAGATAACAAACTTAGTGATAATAAAACTTATAGATAAAAAAAACTTGTTTTCATCGTCGCAATTGGGGCGCTGCTTGCGAGTTAAATCTACAAATCTGCAAATAACTCTAAGGATATTCAAGATATTCATGAAATTATTTTTCAAAAACCTTCCCGGTGATATACCTAATAATATTCCAAAATTTCACGGCGATTGGATGTATGGTTTTTGAATCTATAGAGTACAGACAGACATTCAATTTTATATATATAGATTAGCAGTAATTAAACGTAACAGTAAGAAAATGTTGATTTTAATATATGTAAATAGAGTCTCTTAAGAAAGACCACCTAAAAACATGACTCAACTTGTTTCTCCTGTAGGTGGTCTCTCATTGGAGGTTCTAATTGATATTAAAGAATCTCTAATAGACTTTTAATAAGAGACTGCCTCTCGGAGAGACGGTTTAAGCTACGATTTTAGGCATCCTCTCAATGGAAGCTCTACTGTATCTACTTTTTCACACTGTTTGGCTTAATAAATGCCATTTTAACCATTTTAAATGTGTATCAATCGAGTTTTTTTTTATATTTTATATCCAAAATCACTTCATTTCAATTCATAGGGAATTCTTAACATTTTTTTTTGTCTTCATTCAGCTCACTTTCTATTATATTTTAAGCCATTGTTCCATTATACATATTTAATACCGTTTACACTGTTTTACTTTCAAAAATGTCGATGAAATGAGTAGTTTGGTCCGGCATAAAGAAGAGGCATATAATCATTTTTTTCTATATGCATGATAATATTATTTCAATTTTATATATATAGATAGAGATTTACTCTTCATTGTTGGCTTTTTATCTTACATTCATTCTTCATTGTTGGCTTTTTATATTACATTCACTCTTCATTGTTGGCTTTTTATCTTACATTCACTCTTCATTGTTGGCTTTTTATATTATATTTACTCTTCATTGTTGGCTTTTTATCTTACATTCATTCTTCATTGTTGGCTTTTTATATTATATTTACTCTTCATTGTTGGCTTTTTATCTTACATTCATTCTTCATTGTTGGCTTTTTATCTTACATTCACTCTTCATTGTTGGCTTTTTATATTATATTTACTCTTCATTGTTGGCTTTTTATCTTACATTCATTCTTCATTGTTGGCTTTTTATATTATATTTACTCTTCATTGTTGGCTTTTTATCTTACATTCATTCTTCATTGTTGGCTTTTTATATTACATTTACTATTCATTGTTGGCTTTTTATCTTACATTCACTCTTTATTGTTGGCTTTTTATCTTACATTCATTCTTCATTGTTGGCTTTTTATCTTACATTCACTCTTCATTGTTGGCTTTTTATCTTACATTCATTCTTCATTGTTGGCTTTTTATATTACATTCACTCTTTATTGTTGGCTTTTTATATCATATAGAAAATCATAGTTTTATCTAGTGAACATTTTTTCCCGTGTCACATTGCCGTGTCATCCTGAGATAATCTTACTTTTGATAAATAATATTTAAGATAACAAACTTAGTGATAAGAAAACTTGTTATCATCGTCACAATGGGGGCGCTGCTTGCGAGTTAAATCTACAAATCTGCAAATAACTCTAAGGATATTCAAGATATTCATGAAATTGTTTTTCTAAAACCTTCCCGGTGATATACCTAATAATATCCCAAAATTTCACGGCGATTGGATGTATGGTTTTTGAATCTATAGAGTACAAACAAACAGACAGACAAACAGACATTCAATTTTATATATATAGATATTTCGGTTGGCCGAACACCAACCTTTATCAAGGTATTAAATTTTTGTATAAACAAACTTGGCAAATAAATCTTTTATTGAATCCAATATATGCCTATTTATCATCTAATGATTTAAGTATGGATTGCTCTATTTTCAGAACAATATATAAATATATGCAGCTAAAAATACAATAAAAACAATATATTTTGGTTCATCAGCCCATTACAGAACGTTATGATGAAAAATGAGCCACAACGCTAGTTTTAAAGGGAGAGGTATCTATTTTTTGGTATATGAATACCATTCTACACCAACCTTATGTTCTATATAGAGTAATGTATGGGAAAATAGAAGGTCTACTATATATTACAAAAGCCGTGTTTTATAGAGTCAGAACGTTAGCAGTTTGTTTGCATTACCATCGTGAAGTTGCGTGTAAATGCCACGTTGTTTAACCGAAACATGGAACAAAATGGCCCTGAAGATGATCAGTAACTACCCTGTCGAAATGTAATGTTTATATATTTTATCCGACATACAACAAGATGATTCCCATTCAATTCTATAATTTAATGTTTATTATAATGATATTCATTTTAATTTAAACTGAAATATTTTACTGCCAAATATTTCCCGTTTCTATTACAATCTCTTAAAGTCACTCTCGAAGATGTTGACATTTTATCACTAAATTCTCAAAGGTCATTATCGATCGTTTGGTATTTTAATGGAAAGGACTACTAGCTCCATCTATCAAGCGTAAATGAAACTAATTTAGAAAAATAATATTTTATTTCTCAAATACTTTTAAATATATATGTCTGTGAATGAAATAGGTTTATTTTTTAATAATTAAATATATCAAATAATATTTATATTTCATTATATTTAATATACAAGAGGTTGATACCCTAATAAGATTGAGTTGAGATAAGAAAGAAGAAGATGAATATATTAAAACATTTCTTAAATTAAAAAGGCATATATTGGATCAAAAATAATTTATTTTACCAATATTTCAGTTGGCTGAACTCCAACCTTTATCAAGGTGTTATAACATATTAATGTGTATCAACAAATAATTTAAATATGTTATAATACCTTGATAAAGGTTAGTGTTCAGCCAACTGAAATATTGGTAAAATAAATTATATTTTGATCCAATATATGCCTTTTTAATTGAAGATTTATTTATGGATTGCTCTATTTTCAAAATAATATTAGAACATGTAATTTAGTGAGTAAAAAGCTTATCACAATTTTGAAACAATCTACATGGACACTATATTTAACAAAACATTGATTTTGACTAAATAGCTTCGAAATTAATATCGATTGATAAAATTCGATATATATTGGGAGAATGTAAGCCCATCCCAGACTGAAGTGGCTACATTGCTAAAATCAAAGATACTTCGACCAGTATATATATTTTTAAAGCATTTGGCTTTATAACGCCTTACCAAATGCTTTAATTTTTATTTTCTCCTGACGAGGACAAAATATTTTTGTCGAAACGTCGAGATAACAAAAAAAGATTTACTGACCGAAGTGTCTTTTAATTCTAAGAACTATGAATGCCGGCCAAGCAGCCTCTATCTTCAAGATATATAGCCGAAGATCTCCAGGAGACCAAGATATAAAGCTCTAAATGGTCTACCAGAAAACCTAAGTAGACCACTGTCACCATAGGGGGAGAGTGCAGCTACTCAGATCTCTGATGAGCTCTCATGTGTCACAGGAAGACAAGCTAGTTTGTCGAATGCTACAAGATGGCAATCTTTAGAGAATAACTTGTATTTAAAAAATGATAAAAAAATAAAGGTAACCTTTCACGTTAAAACTATACGCTTCCTATTGAGAGTTTCTGCAAACTAGCGGCCTCGGGTCGGTAACAAAGCCACTACACCAGCTTTGGTAAACTGAGGAGCGTTCACCTAGAGACCATGGTTTCGGGCTAATGGCCCTCGTCAGTTTAGGATGAACTTTATTGCATGAGATATCCACAAGGGATCTAATCTTTACAATCTGCCAAAGAGGTGTTTAGCTGGCAAATTGGCTGGGTCATATCTATAGCCGAAATATAATATATGTATCTCTCTTATATCACAGAAGAGCCAAAGTACAAACATCACGGTCATATTAACAGCGTTTCATCTACTTAGAGTTACACATCCTGAATAGGATATTTAAGTCTATAATCTATATATAATCGTGTCTATATAGAATAAAGAATGACCGTCTATATAGAATCTAGTCTATATATAAAATCTAGTCTATATAGAAGTCTAATACTTCCTAGACAGTGAGGATTGTGTTAGATTCTATAGAGACATCACTTTAGAACTCTGATTCTTAACAGCTGCAACAATCAAGTCTGAGTGGGCCTACAGCCATTCTTTCCCTCGACGACCTGAACCTGACTCACTCAATTCCTCTGAAATCTGAAGATTTCTCTTGGATTATAGGAGGAATGGATCCTCACACCTAGAACCTCCTGATATTGAGGACCTGCAGGATTGTTTCATTCCACATCACTGGACAACCACGGACCTGTCTAGATGGAACTGTCGGACCTCCCTCCATAACGTGAGTAACAACGTCAACATCTCACACACACGTCACATATGGCCTCAGTTTCACATTCGAACATTCAATGTAAACAATTAGTGAACACACTAGATAGATGTGCTAGCCAAACATCTAGCCTAACTTGACCTCACTTAATCAAATTTGGAGTATTTAACAAGTCTCAAATTGTTTGAGTTATCTCACCACATAATATTTATATATTTCAATACTGAATTCCATACAATAGATATTTTATATTATATAATCTTTATATATCTGAATGTATATATTCTGTGTTTACCGTTTATATACAATTGAGTTAAATAAATTTAAAAATATTTGCAGAGTTTCTTTATTAAGGTATCGGGAGGCAAGCTTTCACGCGGTCGCGTTTCATCAGGCCACTGGTTCCGCAAAGGCGTGCAACAGATACAATAGAGATTCAGAGAAATACATTTAAAAAATAAAAAAATAAAAATAGTTTCCAGTGGTAGAGGGTACAGTTTCAATGGGGGTTGGAATCAACTGGAAATTATTTTATTTTTTAAAATGTATTTCTCTGAATCTCTATTGTATCTGTTGCACGGAGCCAGTGGCCTGATGAAGAGCGACCACGCGAAAGCTTGCCTCCCGATACCTTAATAAAGAAACTCTGCAAATATTTTAAATTTATTTAACTCTCAATCATAATATTATTTGCATCATATTTTTCAAGTCTATATGTAAATATAATCTATCAATTCTACTTCAGTAAAATATATATTTCTTGATGAAAAATAAAGTTCACCTTTCCCGTCAAAATAGACGTCAAAGCTATAAGCCTCCTATTGAGAGTTTCCGTGAACTAGCGGCCTCAGGTTGGTGACAAAGCCACAACACCAGCTTTGGGAAACTGAGAAGCGTCCACCCGGAGACAATGGTTTCGGGCTAAAGGCCCTCGTCAACCCAGGCGGCCTTTTCCCATGAGATCTACAAGGGTCAATGGAATCTTGACAATCTGCCAAAGAGATGTTTAGCTGGTAAAGTGGCTAGGTCAATTCTATGGCTAAAATATAGAATGGAATTTTGCCGGGAGAAATTTTATCTTTGAAAGTGAAGGTAACCTCTCCCGTCAAAATAAATGGCGTCTAATTTGGAGGTTTGTTTTGACGGGAGAGGTTACCTTTATTTTAATCGATCAACTACCTCCAGGCAAAGTATTCATCTATATATTTCTTTCTTTTTTTTTCAAATAGTTTTATGTAAACATATTTTTAGTTTAAAAAGTGGAGATTTCATATAGTATTTATATCTTTAATAAACTAGCAATGTGTGATATAACTTGAAATGTCACAATTCACAGTACGATCTAGCGGTGTCAAATGAGATGAAGATATTCCCTCAAAATATATGTTTTCTATTGATGGAAATTTGCCAGGAGAATATTGATCTAAAGAGACAAAGGTCGCCTCTCCCGTCAAAATAGACTTCAAAACTAGACGCCATCTATTTACCGGCTTTGTCACCGACCCGAAGCCGCTAGTTGCGGCGACGGTCAATAGATGGCGTCTAGTTTTGACGTCTATTTTGACGGGAGAGGCGACCTTTGTCCCTTTAGATGTTTTCCATTGCAAAAATAATTATAGATATCTAAAATATCTAAAAGTATCATATTTATGTATCTTATTTTTATTTATGATTATATTTCTAACCTGAAAGGTTCAGGTTCCTAATATATATTATTGTTTCACTTTTTATTATTTTTTATCTGTATAATATGTTTATAACTGTTTCTGTTTAAAAATGTAATTCGATGCAATTATCTCTAGCCGGGATATCGCGTTTTGTGTGTTGAAATAAATAAATAAATATTAGTAAAATTTATTTTGTCAGCCATCTTAAAAAGTTGAATATATAAATAGCAGAAATTCCAAGGTATAATTATTCCATTGATAAACAATTCCATGTTTCTTTATATTAAAATGATAATTTTAAAGAAAATAATATTTTAAAGGTTATATTTATTATTTTTTTTAAATATTATTTTAATTTAAAAAAGTGTGATATTTTGAGTATAACAATGGAGTAAATATTAATTTTTAGTTCGAAAAAAAAATCTATTTTTCCATTATAAATATGACCTTCCATAATTATATTTATAAATCCATTTAATCTAAATTACAAAGAAATATTTTAAATTTTTACTTAGTAAATGGAACAAACATGATTTTTCTAAAATTCAAATCCATATCATAATAATAATTTGAAGAAAAAATATTCATTGATATATCATAATGTCTTTATTGAAATTTGACCATGGGAAAAGTATATTGGCAATAACAACACTTTAAACAGGAGCAATTAATTCTCTCTCCGTGTTGTGTGTGATGAAATTGGGAATTTCTATTTAACAAAATATAATTAATGAAACAATAAAATAAGAAAGAAATGAATAAAATTATTACTTTGAAAATTAAAGAAAATATGAGGAATTATGATACAAATTTTGATAATACTCAATATATAATGATACATAGAAAATACTGGTGCAAAGATTTAGAAGGAAGGAAGAAGTAATACAAATTTATATTGAGAAAATATTAAAAACTCTATTGTGAATATATGAACCAATGAGTATTTTTTTATCAACTAATCAACTAATCTTCCAATCCAGGGATGATATTCAAGTGATCGCAATGTGAACCAATGAGTTGTGAAGAATACAGGTAAGATTGATAATGGTTTCAGTACTTTTGTCTGAAGATTGTAACAACGTTGTTACCGAAACGTCACACACTATTTATTTATTTGGATTTGGTCTTATTACCTTGTGTTTAATACAGGTAAGATTTCTTATGATCACCCTGACAATCATACCGAAGACATTAAACCAGATGAATTCTTGTACCAATCTCAGATGTTGGTGTCTACTGATACACAATGTCAGCTGGACAGACCAAGCTTCTTGATCACCAAAACATGATACACCATCAGCCAACAATAACTTGTTATCGCTGTTTGATATTAATAATTCCAGAATAAGTTCATTATATTTAAAAAAAATATATATGTTTTGAAAATAACATTTCACATACTATAAAAAAACACATTATTTACTAAGATTATATAAAAGGGCGTACCTGGATCTGTAAAGAAAAAAAGATTTTTTTTTCTTAAAATATTAATATTTCGAGAGATTGCTCCCTCTTTATCAATTTATTGCACAGTGCACTCTTTGAATGCTACGAGTTAATATGCAAATATGGTGATATATATAACACCACCAGAAATACACCTCAATAATTAAAGTTTTGTATAAAGTTGATTTTTCCTCTATATACCCACACAACACAACATTCTAACAACAACAAATTTCCATCAAATAATTTGTAACAGTTAATTGGTGGCGTATATAAAACTCAACATTCTCAAAGGATGCAAATTCAATTTGTTTCAGTAAATGGATAAATTGTGTTGTCCTTTCAATTAAGTTCTGTGTGATTATTTAAAGTTTAATTTGTCACACAGACGACACTTGCTGAGTTGAAGTATTGGTAACCGAAACTTCTGGATGCAAATTTTGCAATGTTCGATCTATAAAAAATACCTCTCCCGGCTAAATAGACGGTAAAAATTATTGATAGTCTTTAATTAAATTATTGAAAAAGGTTTCTCCCCGAAAGCTTGGGACTGTTTTAATAAAATAAAAATAAACTCATTTCCAGAAACCTTTTTAATTATTTATGCCCTTTTTTTCTGTTTATTCCTTGTACACGTGGTACAGGCCATGATAATCATGGTGGGTAGAAGTAGGCGACTGCTTTTACTGTAAGTTTACCACATGTCTAAACATGTGAAAAGCAGTTCGACTTTGCACTTACAAATGTGCCAAATCGCGGTTTGGTTACTTGCATTCGATTTATGTCAAGTAGATATATTTAAATCAATTGATAATGATAGTATTTACAATCTAACGGACTCGGGTCGGTGACAATACCACAACACCAGTTTTGAGAAATTCAGAACACCCACCTAGAGACTACGGTTTCGGGTTAGTAGACCTCCTAAGTCCAGAGCAGTCTTTGATTTCATGAGACCCACCAGGGAACTTGAAATCAAAGCTCTCCCTGGACTGACGAACGCCATTAGCCCGAAAGTGTGGTCTCCGAGTGACGTTCTGAATTTACCAAAGCTGGTGTTGTGGCTTTGTCACTGAGTCGGGCAGATTTTCCGAGACGATCAATAGATGGCTATTAGTTTTATCGTCTATTTTGACGGGAGAGGCGACCTTTATTTATTTTTTATCAATCAATATCTTACCGTGGAAATTGTCATCGATAAAATAAAATTGCTCGTCCCTCGAGTTCCATCCTCCAATAAAGGTCTCCATGTTGGGTGAACACCTCGTCACTGGAACCCAGAAACCCAACACTAAGTCCTTACTTCCCGTCCTAATGACGTTATGACGGTAATAACCTTGTTTGTCTTTTTTTACATATTTACTGCGTTAGTTTAAATATTATTTGGTTTTTTTCCCCTCAAAAACGGCTTTCTCCTTTTTTATGATTTTATTTTTAACCTTTTAAATAACTAAACCGCTTCCTGTTTTTGTGAATCAAAATGTAGACAAAAATATGAAGTTTTGAGTGGATAGAATTTGAAATAATGAATCGATTTTTGGTAAATATTTTTATGAATTTCATCTTTCACACTTTGTCTATATAAATTTTATGCACTCTGTCGAATAATACATGTAAATTTGTAAATATTTAATTCTAATTTGTTTGTTGTTTTGTTTTTTCCTTTGTAATAGGCGCAAATATTTCAATATCGCGTCTGTTTGATTAATAAAATGAATTTTAAAATTGTATTGAAGGAATTTTGTTTTCATATTTTATATATTAGAGCTTAAACCGGTCGCAAGTATTTTTGAATTCCTCGGCACTTGGACAGTTCCTTGTCTTCAGTGGCTACTTCTCTATCTTGAGCTATATAAATAAAGGTCACCTCTACCGTCAAAATAGACGTAAAAACTAGACTCCTTTCTATTGACCATCTCCGCAAATCTGCCTAACTCGGGTCGGTGACAAAGCCACAACACCAGCTTTGGAAAATTCAGAACGTCACCAATAGACTATGGCTTCGGGATAATAGCCGGGGTATCAGTCCAGAACGGACTTTATTCCATGAGATCCACAGTTTGCCCTGAACTGACGAGGACCATTAGCCCGAAACCATGGTCTCTAGGTCGACGCTTCTCAGTTTGCCAAAGCTGGTGTTGTGGATTTGTCACCCACTTTAGGCCGCTAGTTTGCAGCGAAGTCAATAGATGGCGTCTAGTTTCGACATCTATTTTGACGGGAGAGGCGGTCATTTTTATAGATCAATATCCTTCAGGCAAAATTCAGGAGTACAGACTTCGGTCTAAGTAGCCCACTATCCAATGGTGTGTTCCTCCCTATTCAATCCATCAGTCCAAGTCTTCCAACCGTTCTCTCTCTATGCAACTTTTATCCTCCACAACTTTATCCATCAATCCATTTCCTATTAGCATATGTCCAATTCTTCTGTCTTTTTCCTGGTGATCTTTAACAACAGACCTCGCGATCCCATCCTAAGTTTGTCAAGACGTCCCCCCAGAAACAAACACAGCTATAAACAACTCCCTATAGCGACGGGTTACATAAGTCCCCAGAGAATAATACCTTCAAATAAAACTCTATTTACATACAGCGTGTATTTTTCTCTAAAAGGTCAATCTTATTCGGAAAATGTTAAGTGTCTTTATAACCATATTCTCCTGTATTTTCATCAACTTATGTTTTAACATTCGGTTCCAAAATCACTTTATTAGGTATCGCTCAAAAAGAGCAACCTAGTTTATGATAATTGAAACAATGAATACTATGTAAAGGTTATTCACATATTAAACAAAATGTTAACGCGGGATTCAATCCCGGTTCATAACTGTCGGGAATTGTGTTTAACATTTTCATAGTATTATAAATATGTGAAATAATGAATTGTAAGAGGATGGTATTCATGTACAAAAATAATCACCTCTCCAGTCAAAAATGAATTTTATCCCTTCAGTACAGAACGTAAAAGTGATGAAGAATTAGCCACTACACCAGTCTAAACTATGGCTTTGTCTGAAATTACCGAAACTGGTGTTAATTCCATATTACACACAGTACGTTCTGTACTGGGATGACAAACCTGAATGAATTGGTTTACTGCATTTTAAAGGGATCTATGTATACTTTTGGTACATATATCGACGCCTAACTTATAAAATGTAAAAATACATATTGACTTTTTATATGTAACAGAGTATTCATTATTTTATTAACAGAGTACCATTTTTTATGTTTATATTTTGTTACTTTGTAAACTTCCCTCATTGCTTATCTTTTGTTTATCATTCATAATTTTTCTTCCCTTAAATAAATTGCTGTGTAATCCCGAAGCTTGTCTTCCTAAATTTTCCACGTGGCAATAGAAATGTTTTAATAAAGTAATGGAATTAGCGTTTATAATAGCTTGATAGATGGGCTTATATTTAATATTTGTTCTCTTTTATTAAAAATACATTTTTTTGTATTTATAAACCCAATATATAATAGTGTATTTACTAATATACACTCATAGACAAAACTTAAGGAAGTTGTACCTTTTACCATGTATATCGGGATTCAGACAATAACTCTGAAAGATATTACAGTGACCTTTATTGAAGGCACACGTGATAACCATGTGTGAACAAAGTTTTCTCTGTATCCTTCAAAAAAAAAAAAAAGAAAGAAAGAAAGAGACGACCGGCGACATCAAATTATAAAACTTCCATAAGTGTTGTCCATGGATGTATATGGATCGATATTTTAAAATTTATTGCGGTATTTATTACTTATAAATTATCAACAATAAATATAGATTGGCCATAAATTTTCCAAAGTTCGATAATGGTTTATATTTATTTACTTTAATGGGCGTTGCACCGAGGGATTTCCGCCATTTCAATAAAGCCGTGTGCAAATGTTTTCTTTCCAAGCGACCATTTAATTTCCTCGTCTGATTGGTTTATTCGCACTTGGAGTTCTAATATAAAATCTTTTGGTTTTTTTAATCTTTTATTTAAAATTCCGATAGAGTAAACCCTGGAGATTATTTTCTACATTCTTAACAATGTGAAATATAATATTTAAATATTGGAATGAATATTTGGTAAGTTTCTTTATATATCGTCCTAAATGTATATATGTTGTGATTATTTTGTTTTGTTGTTGAAAAAGATAGAGAATTGGAGGTACAGTCGTGAAAAATATGAAATAAATTATTTACCTTTCAAGTAGTTTTTATTTTGAATTACTTGAAGAAAATTACACATAAAATTATTTTTCACAGTAATATAGAATTTATAAAATGAATTCTATATTCGTGATTTAAAAACTAGGTAGGTTAACTATACATATTCACAACAATATTCAAAGTATTCTAAATCTATGGTCAAAAATAAAAGAATAGTCAATGATGAAAGTAAAAATACATGTTTTTTTTTTTTTTTTTAATGAAATGTTTGCATTTTAGGTTATATAATATATATATACTAAATTTATATCAAAAGTTTTATCTGTGCGTTCGTTTTTACTTTGTTAAGAAACAAAATTTTAATTACATTTGAAGACTCTCTTTATATATTTTATGATTAAATAAAAAAAGCGAAAAACATCGCGAGAGCGGGTTTCTATGACATAGTAGACTTCTAACATGTTGTTTGTTTGCGCAATCTATCAAGGAAAAAGCGATTATTTATAAAATTTGTAATCGTGTTGATTTAAATAAAAATAGGTAATTAGTGGATAGTTACTCCGATAGATGGTGTAGTCTATCATCAAGGTTTAGTTTCCGATCAGGAGATGGATTTACTTTAAATAAAATATCGTGTTTCTTTATCTGTGAATTAAAGAAAGTTCATTTCAGAGTTATTGTCTGAATCCCGCTATACATTCTTAAAGGTACAAATTCCTTAAGTTTTGTCCATGAGTGTATATTTCAGAGTTATTGTCTGAATCCCGCTATACATTCTTAAAGGTACAAATTCCTTAAGTTTTGTCCATGAGTGTATCTTTCAGAGTTATTGTCTGAATCCCGCTATACATTCTTAAAGGTACAAATTCCTTAAGTTTTGTCCATGAGTGTATCTTTCAGAGTTATTTTCTGAATCCCGCTATACATTCCTAAAGGTACAAATTCCTTAAGTTTTGTCCATGAGTGTATCTTTCAGAGTTATTTTCTGAATCCCGCTATACATTCCTAAAGGTACAAATTCCTTAAGTTTTGTCCATGAGTGTATCTTTCAGAGTTATTTTCTGAATCCCGCTATACATTCCTAAAGATACAACATACTTAAGTGTTGTCCATGAGTGTATCTTTCAGAGTTATTGTCTGAATCCCGCTATACATTCCTAAAGGTACAACATACTTAAGTGTTGTCCATGAGTGTATCTTTCAGAGTTATTGTCTGAATCCCGCTATACATTCCTAAAGGTACAACATACTTAAGTGTTGTCCATGAGTGTATCTTTCAGAGTTATTGTCTGAATCCCGCTATACATTCCTAAAGGTACAACATACTTAAGTGTTGTCCATGAGTGTATCTTTCAGAGTTATTTTCTGAATCCCGCTATACATTCCTAAAGGTACAACATACTTAAGTGTTGTCCATGAGTGTATCTTTCAGAGTTATTGTCTGAATCTCGCTATACATTCCTAAAGGTACAACATACTTAAGTGTTGTCCATGAGTGTATCTTTCAGAGTTATTGTCTGAATCCCGCTATACATTCCTAAAGGTACAACATACTTAAGTGTTGTCCATGAGTGTATCTTTCAGAGTTATTGTCTGAATCCCGCTATACATTCCTAAAGGTACAACATACTTAAGTGTTGTCCATGAGTGTATCTTTCAGAGTTATTGTCTGAATCCCGCTATACATTCCTAAAGGTACAACTTCCTTAAGTGTTGTCCATGAGTGTATCTTTCAGAGTTATTTTCTGAATCCCGCTATACATTCCTAAAGGTACAACTTCCTTAAGTTTTGTCCATGAGTGTATCTTTCAGAGTTATTGTCTGAATCCCGATATACATGTTAAAAGGTACAACTTCCTTAAGTTTTGTCCATGAGTGTATCTTTCAGAGTTATTGTCTGAATCCCGATATACATGGTAAAAGGTACAACTTCCTTAAGTTTTGTCCATGAGTGTATCTTTCAGAGTTATTGTCTGAATCCCGATATACATGCTAAAAGGTACAACTTCCTTAAGTTTTGTCCATGAGTGTATCTTTCAGAGTTATTGTCTGAATCCCGATATACATGCTAAAAGGTAAACTTCCTTAAGTTTTGTCCATGAGTGTATGACACGTGGTGTACTTGCAGTACCATGGCCTTGTAATACATATATACTCACTCATATATTGCGTACTTAAAATTATTTCTGTATAATCACAAAAATGAAACATTATACCACATACATACTAGTTCTACCATTTATATATGACAATCGTCATTCCATTCTGAGAATAAACCGTTTTCTCTCTATTGAATTATTAAAATATTGATTCATAAAAAATGTATTTCCATTCTGTGTCAGACGGTCAAAGCCAAATGAAATCGAGCCAACTGGAAAATTCATCAAGGAACCATTTGTTGGTTTAGACGTTGGAAAATATATTTAAATTGAGAAAATTCCTACTGAACCCACAAAATTTCATTTATATCAATCCCGAACGTTTGTCTGAGAATAATCCTTTATTAAAGTCACCATGTACAATGTAAGGGTTAATACAGAGATAGAGAGAGGTTTTTAGATGATCTTTCTTTCAGCCGCCGAGAGGATATTGATCCATATAAAAAAATGGCCACCTCTCCCTTCAGAATAAGCGTCTAAACTGACCTCTTTGAAAATTCCAAGGATTCCATTAATCCTTCTTAAAACTCATTAAAACAAAGCCAGAGTTATTATCCCGATACACATGCTAAAAAGTGAAACTTATTCAAGTTTTATCCATGAGTGTATTTAAGCTAATTTACTGCTATCCTAGCTTCAACGGCCATCTTCATCAAGAATTTAATAATCTCAGCTTATATAAAACACAAATAAAACATTGATAATGGCGGTCGTTAGCCGCTGAAACGTCAGGACAAACAGTTAAAATATTTATTAAAATATGGAAATTTATTCTTTAAATCAAAAAAACGCAACCAGAAAATAACTATATTTAAAATACTTTTATAGGAAAAAGCTCTAGTACAAAAAGGAATTGTACTTGAATCATGCGGTTAAAGCTAGAAAAATGCATCTCTTAATTAAATAACTAATTCTTGGAATAAATAACAATTAATCGCTGTTTATAGGGGATTAAAAAAGCAACTTCTATTCTATATTTATAACGACAGATGGAGAAAACAAAAATTTAGTTGTACTGTCAAGAGATGGCCTTTTAACAAAATAGTTTTTGTATTGTTAAAATGTTTAGTAAAATATCACACAATACTTATTTAAACCAATTCAATAAATTCATAATGACACATACACTCATGGACAAAGATAAAGAGTTTCATATTTTGATGTCGCCGGTCGTCTGTATTTTTAGGAGACAGAGGCTGTTCACACTTGGTTATCTGGTGTGTCTTCAATAAAGGTCACTGTAATATCTTTCAGAGTTATTGTCTGAATCCCGATATACATGCTAAAAGGTACAACTTCCTTAAGTTTTGTCCATGAGTATATTGTACAATATACAAAATTATAATTGAAGTCGCAATTAGAGAAGTTCGTGTTTCCATCACGCTGGAAATATTGTGAAATATACAAACAAACAAACACCTAACCAATTAGTAAATTACAGGAGTTCAGTTTCCTAGAGAACAAATAGGTCTGAAACAAAAGCAGCAATTTCGTCAAAAATATCTATTTACACAATTTCACTCAAAATTATTTGAAAAAAAAAACGATTTTTACACTTGATCAAAATATACCTCCACTTTATAAAATTCATACCGAGTGATATATATACTTAGTCTAGCCCCATAAATATTGTTACAAAACCAAATCAGTGATAAAATTTTAATTTGACCGCGTGAAGTATTCAAAATACAGTAGTTGTTATTTGAATATCTCGTGCACACGTGTTTAGAAAAAAAATCGGAATATATTTGTTTTTTTTGATAATGGATTGAGGTGTTAAAGAAAACTGTATAGCTGTAATAGCCTTACACAAGGTAGGCCAAAGTCCTTCATCCATTTTTAAATGTTTATATATATACACTGCGTGACATTGAAAATGGAACACCAAGAAATAGTGGCCAGAAAATTATGCAAATTTCAGGGTAGACGCGCCTAACCGAGTTATGCAAATGATGTAAAATGCGCAGCTCTCGTGCGCACATGGAGTAAGATATAAGGGAAGGAACTTGCAGAAAGGACAGTATTCGTGTCGTTATTTCTTCAAGGAAAATCATTGTAGAAATTTTGTTCTTGTGTCAAAAGACACGTGTAATAACAGAGAATGCCAGGTCATCGTAAACGGAGGCAGTTCAAGCAGACAGACGCTTTTACGAGGGGCATGGTGATCGGACTGAAAAGGGCAGGTTGGTCCATACGTCAAATCGCAGCTGATACACACCTTGGTGCGTCCACGGTGCACCGACTGTGGAGAAGATGGTTGGAACAAGGAAATGTGGCAATTTATAGGAATGTCGGTGCAACCAGAGTGACGTCAGCACGTGTGGATCGGCGTATCCTTCGACAAGCAGTGGCGGCCCCACAAGCCACTTGTACCGCCATCCTGCAACATGTGCAAGACACCCTAGATCATTCCATCTCGACCAGAACCATTTCCCGTCGATTGGTTGCTAATGGCTTGTACTCATGCCGTCCGCTAAGAAGACTGCCATTGACCCCACCGAATAGGCGCCAACGTTTGGAATGGTGCCGGGCTAGATCGACGTGAATGACGGAATGGCACAGGGTCGTGTTCTCAGATGAGTCGCGTTTCTGCTTGTCCAGTGAGAGTCGCCGTGTACGCGTGTGGCGTCGACGTGGAGAAAGGTCCAATCCGGCAGCAATTGTGGAACGCCCCACCGTGCGACAACGTGGAATCATGGTTTGGGGCGCAATCGCGTATGATTCCAGGTCACCTTTACTTCGTATTCAGGGCACTATGACGGTCCAACGATACGTTGATGATGTGCTGCGACCGGTGACACTCCCCTACCTTCAGGGGGTACCCAATGCCCTTTATCAGCAGGATAACGCCCGACCGCACACTGCTCGCATTAGCCAACAAGCTCTGCAAGATGTACAGATGCTTCCCTGGCCACCGTACTCTCCTGATCTCTCACCAATCGAGCACGTCTGGGACATCATTGGGCGCCGTTTGCATGCCTTGCCACAGCCGCGTTCAGAAGACGAACTGTGGCAAATGGTTGAGAGGGAATGGAGAGCCATCCCTCAGGACGCCATCCGTACTCTGATTGACTCTCTACCTAGACGTGTTGCTGCGTGCATCGCCGTCCGCGGTGGTCCTACTTGCTACTAAGCCGACGCCGTTCTCGCTCTGTATAATGACTATCATTTTGAAATAAAGATCACTTATTGTTCGTCCCTGTCTCTCTCTGTCTGCCGAGTTTCATCACTTTCTGGCCACTATTTCTTGGTGTTCCATTTTCAATGTCACGCAGTGTATATTGCCTCTCTCAAAATATTGGAAGAATAAAAATATTTCTATATCCAATATTCGCATTTTTTCTAAAAATATATATATTGAAAACAAAAAAGATATATCCTGACATTGACTATTAGATTGCAGAGCGCCATCTAGTAGGACAAAAATCAACTACCCGTTGATTTAGGCATGTTCCATGAAAGTTGGACAACCCATTTTATTTATTTTTTTTTGATGAATCAAAATGTTCAACCACGAAATTTTCATTTTTTTATTATTATTTTATCAATTATTATTCTTTTTCCACACACACATATATGTTTTAATAATGGAGCAATTCATAAATAAATATTTAATTAAGAGAACATATATTGGATCAAAATATCATTTATTTCACTAATATTTCAGTTGGCTGAACGCCAACCTTTTTCAAGGTATTATAACATTTTAAAGTGTGCTGTTGACACATATTAAAATGTTATATCACATTGATAAAGGTTGACGTTCAGCCAACTGAAATATGAACCAACTGATGATTTCAGCCAACTGAAATGATATTTTGATCCATTATACGCCCTTTTATTCAAATATATATGGTAATTTAAACCAACAACCCTATATTGTATAAATTACTTATAACAAGATTGTCATGTTGTATATAGAAACACATCTATAAATAATTATGCGCATGATTAATCTGTGTCATTGCATCGTCATATGTAATGTACTTTGTACAAATTGAAGACAAATAAATAAAACTATGTAATAGATTAAGAGCTGAGTTAAAGCAAGATTGAAAAGTTCAAAAACGTCTACAATCGAGACAACTCTAAAGGAATTCGGCAGTCGTTGCCATCAAGGTCAAAGGGTGCAGACGTCCAAAGTTCACATTCTCAGACATCTCCAACCCCCCTCCTCGGGAATGGTATATAAACACCTCGGTTTTAGCCTACCATAGTTAGTCAGCAGTCACCCCTTTCACCGTCGGCGCGAGCCCTTGTCGCTTATAGCCAGGACCACCTGATCGCCATGTAAAACAGTAAGATCTCTTCTAACTCCATCTTGCTTAGCTCAACTCCTATCTGTTCATGGAACTTTCCTACTACAGTTGTGTCTCTTCGTTTTGTGTGTGTGGACATTCCCAAGCTTTCCACTCTGCCTCGACCACGACTGCCTGTACTCTGTGAAAACTGTTAAAGGTCTTCCAAAGTGCAGAGAGGTACTCACATATATATTTTAAATATATATTCAAATATATATTTTTGAAGATCATTTATTGGCTGGAAGTTGGTTTGGAAGAAACACATAAACCAATTATTTATTTAATTCTTTACGTTTCATTGATTATCTGTCAATCTTCTACAAATAAACATTCCCCTGAGGAGAGTGAGTCACTGAAACATTGAGATATAATTACATAATTGGTTGTTGTAGCCATATTTGTGTGTATTTGGTATTCCAAAAGTTTATTGAGTGTGTTTATATGGATAGGGGCAGTTTTTGCTTTCAATTTCAAAATTTCAATATTCTTTTGTTTATTGGTATATTTTGGTTATATATATTATATTTAATTAAAAAGACATATAGTGGATCAAAATATCATTTATTTTACCAATATTTCAGTTGGCCGAACGCCAACCTTTATCAAGGTGTTATTACATCTTAAATTGTGTCACCAACAAACTCAGCGCCACATAACGTCAACAGAATTAAGTTTTTAAAATATTTTGTTATATTCAATGGGGAGAAAAAAATTTGATATATATTTATATTATGGACAAAATTATTTTTGTAAAATATAGGTGTGTATATATATTGGCGAACATTCGTTAAAGATTAAACAAGTCTCCGGAGATGTGTTTCCTATAATAAATTATATTAGAAAATAAGAAACTCCTATCCGGGGACTTATTAACTTGTTTAATTAATATTTAGAAGATTTAAATATATAACATTCTTTATAAATGTAAAAGAATAACCTCCTACCTTTTAAAAAACTATTCCTATTTCATTACTTATCAAACAATATTGAAAAACAATAAAAAATCAAAAATAAATTTCCATTTTTATTCACAACGCCTATCTTTACCAAATTCCCTATATATCAATTCATATAATTAATCATTTTTATACAACTATTTAAAGTAGAAAATATCTCCTACGTCTTTAATATACTTTTAAATAATAATAAAAATGTATACGCTTAGATAAAAATGGACCAAAAGTTGTAAAACTTCTTTTTTATAGAATATTAAAAGTAAAAGATATTTTCGCAGACTACATTATATATATAAAAAAAAAGATTGCCTTTAAAAAAATCTTCAGATATATTGATATAATATATATAATGGAAGGTATTTTAGGTAAAAATTATTTTTTGATTTATGATGAAAAATTGAAAAAAAGGGGGAAAATGTATAGAATGTAATATTTCTAATGTGGAATATTAATAAAGGAATTTATAAAACACATTTATATTATGAATAATAATAAAAATATTAATATTTTTAATAATTCATAGAAGCGCAGCCATTTCTGTCTTTACCTGGCAGTATGTATGGAAGCAGATATCGAATTAACCCCGTCATCCAATATGTCGGGTAACAAATATATTTAGCGGGAAAGTCAATAAAAATCCTGCTAGATGAACGTCTGCCCCCAACAAAATGGCGGATCAGCAGAAATAGAAGAAACAACGACGGAATTCTTATTAAATACTGGATTATTAACAAAATAAAGATTTTATGTATGCCAACCTTTTGAATTAACTTTGTAAATTAATTAATAAATCAGTACTTTTTCTCTAAAAATTATATTTTAATTGGTAATTCTCTTAAATCGAGGTTGATGGTGAGTTTTTGATTTATCTCTATATATTCTTGTGATGAAACAGAATTTAATTTAACACCCCCTCGAAATGAAATTTATTGAGTTTTCTTTCTTTTTTTTAGACTGGAAATATTCATTTCATTTTTTTTTTCCCTTTTTCTGGAAAATGTTTTCAAATTGGAGTGAAAAACTTATTTCAACTCTAAATTAATCAATAGTTTCAAACATATGTTGTAGGAATTTGTATAAAAATATCGGGTTTTTAGGCCTAAAGTTTTACTTAAATACATATTTACACTATACGCTGGGTTTATTGGACTATAGGATGCTAAATAATATATTCTATTTACATATTGGTTTCTATTTTCAGACCGTTACCTATCACGCTATGTGATTATACAAATGTATAACTTCCTAAAGAGAGTATGTAAATAAACAATTGAATTCTGTAGGTGAATCAGACGAAACATGGCTAAGAGATTAAGGGCTCTTAAGATAAAGCTCGACACAAATGACAAGACCAGTCTCACCATTTGTTCCTCAAATCCTTTCTTAAATCATGTTAATGTAGGAACAACAGGAAGTATCTCTAGACATAATATATAATCTATTAAAGGCCGCCTCTCTCGTCAAAATAGACGCTAAAACTAAACAGCATCTATTGACCGTCGCCGCAAATTAGAGAAATCAGGTCGGTGACAAAGCAACAACACCAGCTTTGGAAAGCTGAGAAGTGTCCACCTAGAGACCATGGTTTCATGCTAAGGGCCCTCGTCAATCCAGGGCGGACTTTATTCCATGAGATCCACAAGGGATCAAATGAAATATTCACAATCTTCTAAAAAGGTGTATGCCTGGTAGAGTGGCTAGGGAATATCTATGGCCAAAATATAATTGGGAATTTTTCCGGGAGGAAATGGATCTATTAAATAATGGTCGCCTTTTTCCTCGCCACTCTACCGGCTAATTGTGAAGATTCTATTTAATCCCATGTGTGTGGGTCTCATGGAATAAAGTCCGCCAATGACAGAAAAGGACCATTAGTCCGAAACCATGGTCTCTAGGTGGACATTTCTCAGTTTTCCATAGCTGGTATTGTCACTGACCTGGGTCTGCTAGTTTGTTGAGACGGTCAATGGATGGCGCTTAGTTTTAACGTCTATTTTGACGGGGGAGTCAACCTTTATATTTATTGAATCAATAATCCCTTCACTAAACTTTAATAACGGACTACTCGATGAGGGAAGAGTATCTTTTAATCCTTTTTATTTATAGATCATTATCTTCCAGGCAAAATCCCCATTTATATATATAATATATATTCAATCATATTTGTATATTCCATTATTTAATTTATAAATTCAAATGCCATCTATCTTTGAATTTTATTTGTTACAAATATTCCATTATATCCGTAGATATATTTGCATATTCATTCATATCTACATATGTTCGAATTATATTTACATATTCAATCATATCTACATATATACGAATTATATTTGCATATTCATTCATATCTACATATATACGAATTATATTTACATATTCAATCATATCTATCCATCTATGGAGAACAGTTTGGATATGAAGTTAACGATGATTTTGGGAATATATTAATTGACCTCAGTCAGAGGAATCCATTAGTATATTATTGTCAATTAAAATTATATTAGAAATCTTATAATGAATACATTTAAACAAATAATATCTCACATTCTCTACAAAAGAGGGTTCTCTATTAGATGATTCACAAGATAGATTCCCAGAGTTATACTGTTCTCTGTACAGCAGTTTTCCTCTTTACCAGCTCATCATCTAAGCTATTTGTTTACATATGTAAATATCCTTTGTACGTCTTTGGACTCGATCTAACTGTCGTTTCATTCATAATTCCTACCTCTCCAACAAATATATATACAAACCAATACCACATTGAATAAAATATTCATCAATTTACACATATTTGCATATCTATAATTTTAACACCAACACCTATATATTTTGGAAATAGATCAATCCATAAATAAATTTTTAATTAAAAAGGCATTTATTTTACCAATAATTCAGTTGGCTGAACGCCGACCTTTATCAAGGTATTATAACATTTTATTCTTAATTCTATTGACGTTATGTGGCGCTGTGTTTGTTGTTGACACACATTAATATGTTATAATACCTTGATAAAGGCTGGCGTTCAGCCAACTGAAATATTTTATTCTTAATTCTATTGACGTTATGTGGCGCTGTGTTTGTTGTTGACACACATAAATATGTTATAATACCTTGATAAAGGCTGGCGTTCAGCCAACTGAAATATTGGTAAAATAAATGATTTTTTGTTCCAATATATGCCTTTTTAATTAAAAACGACTATATATTTGTGTAGAAATAGTATAAAATTGTACTGGGATCAGGTTAATACATTAATAAAAAGACATCAATCCTCTTAGGACGTGATTAAAAGTGTTTGGCATTATTCCACTAAATTAAATGAGCCGGACAGCCCGGGGAGTTGGCGTTCTGAGCTCCCTGGGTTATCTCTCTGTGTACTTCAGACTGTCTCGGAATCTCCATTATAGAGTGACTTCTCCAGATAAATAAATAATATTGTCAATTACTATCCATCCTAATAGAAACCTAGCTCCTGCTTCATCACCTAAACGATTTTGGAAAAGGCAAAATTTCATTAAAAAATTCCCCCCGAGAAGAGTGACAGAAAGTCACTGCTCTTTTTCTTAATTGTTTATTTTCTTTTTGATAATTCTGTTACCTACTCTACTACAATTATTGTAAATAGTTTCACGCGCAATTATCCAGATTGGATATAGCATGTCTTATTTGTGCAACTGGTAAATAAATAAATAAATAAATCATTGAAAGGTCGGGAATACAATAAAGAAAGTTTGGTTGATGTTGTATTTTCCAAACAAAATTCAAACTAACAAATAATGTTCAAACGTATTGATTTTGTTGACTATTTATGGGGAGGGATAAGACTGATTTATATCGTCATATTACGACAGCCACAGCCGAAATTTAATCCAGCTTTGGGCACTTTCTTTTTGGAAAAATAAATAAATTTCCTTAATGGCCTCTCGATTCTTGTAAACATCCAACCTCACCAGTAAGTATAAATAACCAAACTGAGCTCTGGCCTACTTCTAAGTGCAAAATTCGATCTTACTTCCATACGGGTATACATGACTTTCAGTAAAAGCAGTAGTTTACTACTATACACCATGCCTACCATGGCATTTACGACATAAAACTTGGATAATAATAAAAAATAAAAGTTATTTATGGAATCATATCGCATTATGAAAGTCAAATTGGACAAAATTTCTGTCTTCGTGTTTTTCGACGCCCAGGTCAAGCAAGTGACAATTGGAGTCATTCCACTGTCACCTCCCAAACAAACAACGACACTCAGGGGACTCGGACGCTTTTCTATGGACTTCTCATTAACTCCTCCCGTCCGCTGGGATCTCTTTGGACGGGTAGGAACACATAATAGCGCGCCATCTAGCGTCAAGAAATGGAAGTGTTATAGAGCAATTTATATGACATCCTTTAATAACGATGGGCCTATCACAGATACGATATTTTCTTAATATACCTTGCTATTTCGACTTGGAACGAGTGTCTATCTTCTTCTAAGAGCCACAGGTCTCTAGAAATCATCCCCAACTATCCCCACTAACTGTAGCGCCAACTGTAAAGGGTGTTTCCCCGCATTACAATCTGTAGCGTAGAGAAAACACATAATAAAGATTTTCCAAAACGAAAAGAACGTTTATGCAAATTCTAATATTTTAAAAATAATTCAGCTTCATATTTTATGAATATATATAAAGGCTATTTCTGGTATATTTATATATTTTAATATATGTATTTCACACAAATTTTATTTAAGAAACTAAGATTAAAATATTCAAGGTTATATTTGAAATATATATAATTTATCTTAGCTTTCTTTTATAATTCTAGTATCGTATAATTTCAGATTTTTTACGCATTTTTAGAATAATAAATCATTCAAATATTCATATATATTTTTCATTTATTTATTACAAAACACACGCTATATCCAATGTGGATATTCGCATAGAAATGTTTGTACTATTTTATGTACATAGTTTTGAAATATATATACAAATTATTTCTAGTTTTAAAGAGAGAGTGAAAATATATTTGTATTTATATTTTAGAGCAATAATTATAGAATAATTAAAGTTTATTTATACACATCTTATTTTTAAAATGCTTAATATATGGTTAGAATTACAATCACTAAATTAATGGTAGGAATATTGATTATTTCAAAAATAAAAAAACGATACTTATTAAAACTAGAATTTTCAATTCTTCAGTGTAATTTATACTGTGTATGTATAAATCAAACTAATTATTTTAAAACGTAAAATTAAAAATTTACTATTTTAAATAAAATTAAAATATTACATTTTTAATGTGTAATTTATATAATTCAAAATATTAATATATTTTAAACTTTAAAAATATAACACAGATAATTTATAGGTAATTTAAAAAAACAACAATTTTAAAAATATTTGTTTCAATAGACCATTTAGTTAATTTTCTTCTTATATTTTATAATTGATTTAAAATAACATTTTTAATTATTAGGGATTATTATTAATCTAATATATTTAAAAAGCCTTTAATAAACTATTATTAATGTTTTAATCAACCCCATGTTATTTGTATCAATTTCGATAAAACTATTTATAATAATTCTATTTTAAAAATTAAAAGTGTTAATCTTTTGATATTTAATAATATACCAAAATGGCGGAACTTCTAGAATCCCTTCTGTTACTTGACCGACCCTGTAGACGCTCGCCCATTGGTTGTTTGAAAGTGGCTTCTTTTGTTTCCAATAATCAAAACTTGTGACTTCCCTTTAAATATATTTCTCAATCAAATCACCTTACAGCAATAGACACAACTTCTCCCGATGCAGTTACGCCATTTTTCGTGACTTTATATTTCTAAATTTCTACTGTTTATTTTTCTGAAGCCAACATCACCGCAGGCTATCGTCTGACTTACTATAGCCAAATCGATCAATTAACTTCCCAAATCGACTTCTATATCACCGATTAAAATTAAATAATTGAATAGATTCAATCAAATCAACAAATATATTATTTAAATACAACCAGCCGATCAAATCAAGCATTAATATTATATAAATAAATAGTTTTGAAAATAGAGCAATCCATATTTAATTCATTAGATAATAAAAAGGCATATATTGGATTTAATCTATATAATATATATTCTATATAATATAAATACAAATCTTTTTATTAAATCCAATATATGCCTTTTATTATCTAATAAATAAATATTTATTTAACATTTATATTGTGACATTTATAAAAGTATCTTTCAAAGGTTTTCTTACCTATATGTAATCTTGTGAAATAAATTTTTCAAATAATTAAATAGTAATGTGTCATCCAGAGTAATTTATATATTTCAGACTCTTTAAAAATATATAATAGATCAAATAATAAATATAAAATTTATCTAGCCAATATTCTATTAATGTTAATGATAAATTATAAGGATAATTATTTGCATACTAACTAACTAATCAACAATTATGTATCAATAAAAATAATAATGGTCAAATATACGGTCAAAATATTTTAAATTTTAATAAGTAATAAAATAAAATATTACTATATTGATAGATTATATGTTATATATGTAATATTATATGAAATGTTTTCAAAAAATATATTTATTTTGATATCATATGAATGAAATAATTTTTGAAATTATATTTTCGTAGCACCAAAAATGCTCTCTTTTATTAATATATAAATATTACTCTACATTTAAAAATATTTTAAAGGCGTAAGATTCTTTTTGAAAATAAACATTTTTCTACTGCCCTTACTGCAATGGAAAAATTAATGAGAGGGCCTGGCTCATCAGTGGTGAACCCTCTCAGCGGTTTCGCCAGTTTAATCTACCATACCGCTGTTATATTGCATTTTTGGAACTTCCCTTTTATAGTGATACTGTTGCTAGACTCTTGGAATGGGTATTTTAAATGAACTATGGACATAAGCTTTGAGGACAGTAGAATTAAATACATTTATAAATATATATAAATTTTTATATACATAGAATATTAATACTATATTTATGTTTATATTGTAACGTTTTTGTGTTAAATGTTAAAATATGTTTTTACATTGTTAATTTAAGTTTGTTGTTGTTTTATAATAAGGAAGATACAAATTACATTGTTGTTGCTTATTATCGTTTGTTTTTAAAAAAATTCATTGCGTGTAATGATGATAACAAATGCCTTTTAATTTAATATACAAAAATCAGAGTGAAAAAAAAAATTAATTATAAAAACAATGGTTGCCTGTAAAGTCGGTTTTACGGGCGAAGATTTTACGTGACAACGGTAGAATATTTATTGATATGAATATAATTAAATTGCACAATAGGAACAAGGAATTGAATGAAAATAAGAATTGCACAAATTTTTAACTATAGAAATATATTTTGTTTACTAAAACATTGTACATGTAAACTTAAACTTAACTAATTCCTATTTGAGTGATTTTGTTGAGGATAGGACGATGATAGGAGAAATATGAAATGAAAGGAAGTGTTTCTGCTGTAATGTGTCTTGCGAAAGTCAAGTCGATAGTTGTTCCTTTTAACGTAGTTGACTTAGAAACGTTTGATACGCAATCAAGATTATACGTATTTTTCATGAAATTAAGAAACGAGTTGTCAGGCTTTACGTTTTTGTTAAAATCACCACACAGAAGAATCGGTATACTAGAATCAACTTGCACGAACGGTGGCACGTACTGGCTGTTGTGAATGTACGGACCGAGTCCTTGCCATAGTAACATTCCAATATCCTGCATACTAGCTCCTGGATGAATATATACAGCACCGAGTATAAACTTGAAGCTAGTATTAGCGGCGAAGCAAGTAACTTCAGTCATGCACATGTCACCCTTGGTTTTAATGACACGAGTTACGTCTGTAATCGCAACTTGGAACACTTCCGCCGTAGATGTCGATGATAATTTACGATAGATCGCCACTCCACCAGCCGCGTTGGTATTTGAAAATCAAAACACTTATTCAGATCGAAGGTTCAAATTTTTGCTAAATAAATTTGAAATTAAATAAAATTTGTAATTGTAAATGATGAAGTTGAAATTAAAACATTTACTTAAATTAGATGTTAAAATTCTTGCTCAACACAGTTTAAATAAAGTTTTCTTATATCTGCCACTTTTTCTTAATATTTGTAATTTTAAAGAATCAATTCGAAAATCAAAACATTTATTCAGATCGAAGGTTCAAATTTTTGCTAAATAAATTTGAAACTATTTAAAATTTGTAAAATAATAATAAATTAATTAATTAATTTTAAACTAATAATTTACTTAACACTATCAACATTTATCAATAGTATGACATAACCTATAAACTCAGTTTCTCAACTTTTGTGTCAATCTAACAATTAATCAATCAATCATAGTTTACGATAATGAAATATCAGTGTACAATTATTTACCTTTATTGTTGTAGTTGTTGTAAATGACGAATCTAAGCACTCCACATTTTCACTACAGACACAGCTGACGATACTTTAACCACACGTTTGAACTTGTATTATGACGCTTTCTTGTTTTTTCCAACGCCAAGAACGTTCGAGAAAGACAAAGACAGAGACAAGCATGCGCCGATTCAATGCGCCTAATTCTCTAGCGCTGCGCGCGCAGCTGCGCGCGCAGCACTCTCGTTCGGTGACTCATCGTAACGTTACCGGGCGTTACACTTTTTCATAAGTGACTCCCAGCCGCAACCTAATTTAAGACGTTGTCACGTCAAAATAAAAACTTAAAAATATATATTAAGAATTTTATAAATATTCAAATACTTCATTAAAAATTTACAATAAATCGATTGATTTGATATAAATAGATTTTACAACGTTTTATATTTTGGTTTGAGTGGTGTTTCTTGAAATTATATGTATGTACCTCTACAGACCTATAAGCCTATGTCCATAGTTCACTAAGCACTTCTGATTTGCCTTCCATTTTAAATACAGGGCATATAAAAAACCGATACAATACAGATCTGGAGATTAATTTGGCGAAACTGCTGTGGGTTCACCAATGATGAGCCAAGTCCTCTCATTTAATAACTTTTACCAATGCAGTAAGGTCTATATAGAGATAATATTTGATGATATTATAAGAAAATAGAAACACATTGCCAGAATTTTAATTGATACAAATATATATATGGCGCACTATATTGACCAACAATTACAGTAACTAAGAGTTCCCAATATGCAAATAACAGCAAACCTGTGGTGCTACTGAACCTTTTTGTAGAAAAGTAATAATATAAGCCTTATACTGGAGATTAATTTGGTGAAACTGCTGTGGGTTTGCCACTGATGAGCCAAGCCCTCTCATTCAATAACTTTTACCATTGCAGTAAGATCTGTAGAGATCACACACATATTTGATGATTTTATTTAAAAAAAAAACATATATCCAATAAATTTTATTTTTACACATTTTCATCGATATATATGGCAATTGAATTTAAATATTTACTATACATTATGGTTTCCTTAAAAAATAATGACAGCGGGTTACTGAAACGTTGGAATAAATAATTTAAAAGGTTGTTGTAGTTATTAATCAATCCTGTTTAGCCATATTTAATTATTCTTAATAAAATCCGTTTCAGAATTTAAAAAAATATATTCTGAAATGTCGCTAATAAGTTAGTAGAAATTCACACAGCGAGAAAGATATGAATGATGGAATGATATAATGATAGCTATAATGTTTGGTTGACGAGCTGTTACATATCTCTACTGATACTCGTATATCAAATATTGTTAGAGTCCATTAAGTCAACATTTTAAAATATTATGTATTAATCATCCAGGCGCAATATTGAAGTATCTGCAACCGATTACAAGGAAAACAAACGAAAAAACAAACAAATTAAAAATTATCAAAATTCGAAACTATTATAGACACGTATGATTATTTTTAAAATAAATAAAAAAATTCTACTGCCCTTACAGTAATGAAAATAATTGAAGGGAGGGCCTGGCTCATCAGTGGTGAACCCTCCCAGCGGTTTTTCCAGTTTAATCTATCATAAATTAAAAATTATAAATAAATATTTACAAATTTACTAAGTCAACATTTGGTGACACACGGACAAATATTCACCGATTTGATCTGTTACTAACCATGACTCGCAGATCATCTAGTGACCTACCATTAGCTTCCTTTCGTAAGATAGAATCCTCTGATGTATAAGTTGAAGTAACACATGAAAACTCCGAGGATAAGTTTCTTTATTTCATAAATGATATCTCGAGCTTTCGGGTATCGTAAACCCTTCGACAGGAGTGTATAAGACGAAATGCTTATACTCGTACACTCCTGTCGAAGGGTTTACGATACCCGAAAGCTCGAAAGATATCATTTATGAAATAAAGAAACTTATCCTCGGAGTTTTCATGTGTTACTGCAAATTAGCTTCCTTTACCCCTTCCAGCCAGCTCATTGCATATCTTCCTCTCTTCCTTCAATTCTCCACAACATATTTTCTAGTCCATTTTTTCTCATTATAGGTCTGAAGTAGGTCATCAGTCTTTGTCTATGTGTATTTGCTATTATAGATATCTAAAGAGACAATGGTCGCCTCTCCTGAAAAATCAGTTTGCCAAAGCTGGTGTTGTGGCTGTGTCACCGACCCGAGGGCGCTAGTTTGCGGCGACGGTCAGTAGATGGCGTCTAGTTTTGACGTCTATTTTGACGGGAGAGGCGACCCTTGTCTCTTTAGATCTTTATCCTCTCGGCAAAATTCCCATATATAGATACCTAATAGGATTAATAAAATTTAAGATGGAAACATTTGTCTTTTTTATCTGTCCATGGCATTCTGAATAGATCATAAATCCCAACTTGCAACTAGGAGTTTCACTGATATATTTACATATTTTATCCTCCATTAGAATCAATGAAACAAATTGAATTTGAAAAAATGACGATAAAATCTTCAATATATAAACATGTATTCAATAACGAAGTGATATTTCTAAAAATAATTTAAATTTCGAAACCTTTAGAAATATATTCTGCAAGCTTTCGATATAGCTCTCTTCATCATTCCTTCAAGCTAGTAACTGTCTATTTATATTAGGAAATATTCTTGTAAAATTTTTGGGGAAAATTATATATTTGAGAAAATTTCTATTTGATCTCCACAATGTATGTAAGATAAAAATTAATTGTTAACTTTTTATTAGTCAAAATTAATATTTTATAGAACGGCATTTGAAAATTATCCCGCATGTGTTTGAACGAAAATTTGAAATTTATTTTATGGAGAAATAACGATTATTTCTAACCTTAGGGATGAAGTATGAAAGGATGAATTGTGAAGAGTAATGATTAATGGAAAAATAAAAGTGTCCAGGGATGGGAATCGAACCCACAGTGTTCCGCTTACCGGGCAGATGCCATGTCATACTTTATCCCTAAGGTTAGAAATAATCGTTATTTCTCCTTAAAATAAATTTCGATTTTTCCTTTAAAAGAAACCCATGCGGGGTAATTTTCAAATGTCGTTCTACAATCATAAGCCGCATTATATTGTATTATAAATATTTTATATTCATTTATATTTATATATATAAATCTCATTAAGAATAATTATTTATACATAGCATTAATAAGCTAATATAACTAAGAAATATATTCATTTATAAATACTATACAGGAAGTAATGCAAAATAAACTGCTAATGTAATTGAAACATAACAAAAATATACATTTTAAAATTCCACATTTCAACTCTGATTATTTTCTTAAAATTAAAATAAAATCACAAGAAAACTACAAATATAAAAATTAAAGAGAGTTAAAATATATATTTTAAAATATCTGTGAATAAATATCTTTAAAACACAACTCTCTAATTAAAACCTAATTATTTATCTGAATACGTTGGGAAAAAGGTTTTAAATTGACATGTGTGTTTTAAAAAATAATAATACACAAATAAATGTAAACTTTAAATATATTTTTCTTTAAAAAGATATAGTCTAATTATGTAAATAACGTTTTAAAGAAGCAACGTGAATAAGATAAAAAAAACTTGCAGCCGAATGAATTAATTTGTTTCCACAGTTACCGAATCAAAGCGACAATTTAAGAAAAAAAATCCAATTTTTGCTTTCTATCCTCGAAGCCAAACTTCATTTTGCTTACATCACCAACAGAGCTATTGTTCGAATTGTCCTTGTTTGCTCATTTTTTATTATTTATTTTTAAAAAATATAAAAACCTTTGTAAAGAAATTAAATTTTTATTTAGATAGAGTTTTCACATATCACATTTCCTTTCCCTCTCTCTCTCTGAAAAAATATAAAATTTACAATCTTTATTTATTATCGATTGAAAAGTATTTTTAAGGGTAAACTCCTTTTTCCGAAGTGGAGCTCACCCAGCTATTTAAATAGATCATTGAATTGGGGGGGAATATATTTGGTGGCACACAAGGTTTATTTCTGTGAGTTATATATGCAACTTTATTTCCCAGTTAAATATATATAAACTTAGAAATTTTGCATATATAATGAACTTCCCTGAATTATAGTAATCATTGCAGAAACATAAGATGACAAATATACCATACCATATTTGCATATTACATTTTAATATAGAGTGAATCAATATTGCATATAGAGAGAGAGAGAGAGAGAGAGAGAGAGTCTCAACTTTGCTATTTTTACATATTTTCCTTCAAAATGAAACAATATTCGAATCTGAATATTGATATAAACATTATATATTAAAATTTGATGAAGATGGATGTGTATCCAATTGAAATATATATTATTTAAAAATATTCATTTTAAAATCTTTAAAAATAAGAGAAAATTCGGACAGAAAAGGTTTTATTTTCTCAAATTTGACCGAAGTGTGGGTTATTTGTATGAACTATGTATATTATAAATAAATGAAGCTTCCAGGGTTAAGTTTCTTGTGCAACTTTTTATTTTCAAGCTTTCGGACTTGTCAGTCCTTCAACTATGAATGTCAGGCAACCTCTATCTACAATATTAATTTATATCAGAAATGTACAGTCACATGTATACATCCTATATTAATTATAAGGTGATAACACGCCATATATATATATATAAGTAATGGAAGTATTAAAAAAACGAATGTTTCTTTTACACATGTATCAAACTTCTACTGTCCTTACTGCGATGAAATAAAATATTGGAAGAGCTTGGTTCTTCAGTGGTAAACCCTCCCAGCGGTTTCACCAATTTAATCTACCAGGCCGCTTCTTTAGAGCTCTAATACTGTATTGGATCATTCTGCTTATCTATGCTGCAATGAAAGATGGGATCTTAGAAATGGTTTTCCAGCAAACTATGGACAGAGACTTTGAACAGTAGAAGTCAAAACAAAACAAATTTAATCCAAAAATTAAACAAAACTGATTTACATATCTCTCGACAGAATATATCTACTCTAGTCTCTAGTCAAAACCCAATAAATAAAGATATACACAATTTAATTATTTTTATACGTCTGCGTAACTAAGTCCATTTGCATCATATATTTAAACAGAAACAGTCGTGATTTAATGCTTGCATTTCTATACCCTATATCCATATTTGATGGTTTACACTCATGGACAAAACTTAAGAAAGTTTTATATTTTGATATCGCCAGTGGTGAACGCTCCCAGTGGTTTCGTCTGATGAGCCATGCCCATCCTCTTACTATGTTTATTCATTGAAGTCTAAAAGAGCTGTGAATAAATAGATTTTATTTATATATTTTTCAAAAGAAAACTAGCGTTTAAATTATTTTCATTTTTCAGCGATAGATGGCGGAAATTTTATGGTGATATTTGAAAAACTGAAACTGAAAAACTGTTCTTATTCATATGTGGAAATATAATTTGACAACCTGACTGATCAGTATTGAACCTTACCAGCTGTTTCGCCAGTTCAATCGAACAGACCTCTTCACTCTGGTTATCAGTCGGTTCTTCCTACATTTCGCGCGTAATTTGCATATGTATTCTTGGTTATGGTGTTGAGGTAACCCCAATGAACATAGCACTAAACGATAATAGAAATGTTTGTTTCATGCGAGAGTGATGGTTATTCTGAAATATTCGAAATTAGAAAAACATTATTTATAATACCTGCATCGAGGCCTTCGCACACTATTCCTTTTTTAATATTACATCTAGTTCACGTGGTACAGGCCATGATAATCATGGAGGGTAGTTTGTAACTGATTTTATTGTAAGTGCACCACATACCTACGCATGTGAAAAGCAGTTCGACTTTGCATTTACAAGTATACCAGAGCCCCGTTGAACTATCCCTAACTAAGGCCCATTAAGCGGGATTCAAGATATTAGCAATGATCATGATTGAAATATTATTGAAAATAATACTTAAATAACAAATATAATTTAAAAAGATTACAAATACTTTTCTATTATTCAAAAAGGAAGACAAGCCTTCACCCGGTTGCGCTTTGTCAGGTCACTAAATCCGCAAATACGCGCACAACATACATACCAAAACCATGAAATTATTCAATTGTTTATAATACAATATAATGCGGCTTATGATTGTAAAACGACATTTGAAAATTATCCCGAATGTGTTTCTTTTCAACGAAAAATCAAAATTTATTTTAAAGAGAAATTTGATTTTTCGTTGAAAAGAAACACATTCGGAATAATTTTCTAATGTCGTTTCAATTCTTTATGTAATATCTAAGTTTAATGTTGTTGCTTGACACAAGCATCCATTGTGGCGATATCTCGTTTGTTTTTATAATGAATAAATACAAAATATATTCATGATAAAATTGTGAAAAAGTATTAAAATTACAAATATATTCTCACAATGAGTATCTTTGTTTTCAGTTGTAAATATCCACGCTGCGCGCGTTTGTTTTTGTAAATATTTCTGGTGGGATCAAGTCGATATTATAGTAAGCCCGTTGAAGAGCGATTAACGCTTGAAAGCTAGCGTTTTTTAAATAAAAAAAGATACTCATTGTGAGAATACATTTGTAATTATAATAAATACAATATATATTCACAGAAATAAATATTCAAAAACCAAATATAAAAATATTTTCTATTGAAGAGGGGGCAACAAACTGTATGACATGTTGAATATACTGGATCTGCTGAGTTGTTTATTCTGTTGTTGTCTCGAGAACATTCTATAATTAATCTAAATTGTTGTATTAAGGATTTGTTATCTTGGTTTATGATTGTTCTCTTACCCTCTAAAGTCATAAATGATATTGTATATACACAATATTGTATATTGCCATTGGTCTGATGAAGCTCGACTGTGTGAAAGCTTATATATCTCTATATATATATATATATAAGTATATATATGTACATACAGTTGAACCTGTCTATAACGCCCCCCTCTAAATAGCGCCTTTCTATAGCGCCCGATTTTAAACATTAAAATGTAAACATTTTACATTAAAAGTGACCTGTCTATAGCACCCCCCTCTATAGCACCCTATTTTGGTGAGTCCCAAGAGGGGGCGACAGGTTTAACTGTATATGTATATATGTATGTATGATACCTAACATTTAGAGAGATATACTCAGTGTATATGTGAAAAGACATCAGGAATATAGTGCTCCTACTGAAGCTACCAATTAGAACCACATAGTCGGATTCCATGGATATCATTGACTCCGAGCCAAGCACTCTAGATTACAGAACAATTTGGCAACATTCCTCGCTGTCGTCTGGATAGCTTAGTCGTTACTCTCATCGTCTGCCACCATGTCATTCCCTTTTATGCAAATTTATTCACTTCCTGGCCCTCTATCTAGTATGACCCCACTTTCTTTGTCTTGAATATCGCCTGTATATTGATAAATATTTTTTCAGATATCTGATTGGATAGTGGAGTCATCCAATCACAGAGTTTCCTTTGAACGACTTCGAATTAATATAAAAAAACAATCTGTTTATAAGATTCTATCTTTTTCCGATAACTCGCTGAGAGGGTTCACCACTGATGAGCCAGGCCCCTCAATTTTTTTTTCTCTTCGCAGTAAGAACAGTAGAAAGTTTGTTTTATGTTTAAAAGAAACCTTCGTTCTTAAATCTTTCATTACCTATATATGACTGGCACGTAATTACCTTATATACATTCAGTCTTTGATGTCGTCGGTCGTCTATTTCTTTTAATGAGACAGAGGCAATTTTGTTTACACTTTGTTATCTCGTGTGTCTTCAATAAAGGTTATTGTAATATCTTTCAGAGTTATTGTCTGAATCCTAATATACATGCTAAAAGGTACAACTTCCTTAAATTTGGTCCATGAGTGTTTCTTTCAGAGTTATTGTCTGAATCCCGATATACATGCTAAAAGGTACAACTTCCTTAAGTTTTGTCCATGAGTGTATCTTTCTGAGTTATTGTCTGAATCCTGATATACATGTTGAAAGGTACAACTTCCTTTGTCTATGAGTGTAAAATGAGAGTTAAAAATCCATAGTAAAAAATTCTGGAGAAAAGATCATTGTCGACAATCCATAGTCCTATACAATCAGGACCATAGTTGTCCAAATGTTCCACACTAAATATTGTTGGATGTACCTAGAGTTGGTCCATTTAGAAAAGGTGAACGAATCGGAATTATTCCATCGATTAGATCCTGTAAATTCTCGGAGATTTAAAATAAAAATGTTCGGTTTTTCGATACGTCGAGTCATTAGGTCCGGCGGCTTATCAGCGCGCAGTCCATAAGTCGCAGATGGCGCTAACGAGGTGAGTATCCGCTCTCCATTTTCTGGATCTTCCCATTTCTGGGACCTCGGAGGTTCCGACACCATGTTGGACCCAGTGTTAGATCCATTTTTGACGGACCATGACTTTGCATGATTCTAGTTTAATATAATAATAAAAAACATTAAGACGAGAATGTTTCTTTTCACTATTAAATATTTATGTTATTATAAAATAAATGAAGCTTCCAGAGGTTAAGTTTCTTGTGCAACCTTTTATTTTCAAGCTTTCGGACTTGTCAGTCCTTCAACATAAATACATATTGTATTTATTATGAAGTTGTTAACGTGATACTCCTGTTGAAGGACTGACAAGTCCGAAAGCTTGAAAACAAAAAGTTGCACAAGAAACTTGGCACCTGGAATCTTTATTTATTTTATGCAATAAACATTTCTCTTTCTAACATTTGTTCTGCCAGTACAAGAATATTTTTTTCTAAACCTAGCTCCTTGTCACAATAAAAATAAATTTCTGAAGATCATTTTCTGGTTGGAAGTTGATTCAGAAAATATTCCCCTGGGGGTGGGGGGGGGGGGGAGACCTGATAACAGGTCACTGAAACGTCAGGATTTAAATAAATCGATGGTTGCTGTGATGATAAAAATAAACAAATTGTTAGTTTTTAATTAATTTCTTCATCAATATCGACAAATTTACTCAATATGAGAAAGATATAAAGTTCAACCCTCCAAGTTCACTCGACCTTCCATAGTTATCAAAGATGGCTGGGGGAACCTTCCATTGACTCAGATCGACCATTCTATCTGACCTCGTGCATTTTCTTACTTAAGATATCTATTTGTCCCAGATAAGTTTGCCCAAGTTCGCCTCTGGCATGATGCAAGATGATAAAATAAAACTTCTCCTCCCAGGGTTTCGCTTCTCTAGAAGAAGGGCTACCAGCTTATGGACCATCTAGGTCTGGTGGTCATTCGATCTCAGATGTCCGGGATAAGTCGAGTACAGTAGGTACTTTCACACTATCTTGCCGTGGCTGAAGGCACCGGTATATAAATCCTTCCAGATGACTAGAGCTTAACGCTATAGGAATCTACTAAATTGAACTCTTCGAATAAAAATAGGAAAATATAAAGACGATTGATGAGGATTGTCTTATAAGGCAGTTATATTTTACTATAGCAATCTGGGAGGTGTTGTTGTTGCTTATCCCTAGTACACGTGGTACAGGCCATGATAATCATGCTGGGTAGAAGTAGGCGACTGCTCTTACTGTAAGTGCACCACATGTCTACACATGTGAAAAGCAGTTTGACTTTGTACTTACAAATTGAGTGTCCTTATAAGGCAGTTATATTTTACTATAGCAATCTGGGAGGTGTTGTTGTTGCTTATCCCTAGTACATGTAGTACAGGCCATGATAATCATGGTGAGTAGAAGTAGGCGACTGCTTTTACTGTAAGTGCAACACATGTCTACACATGTGAAAAGCAGTTTGACTTTGTACTTACAAATTGAGTGTATTATAAGACACTTATATTTTACTATAGGAATCTGGGAGATGGTTTTTCTAAGTAACAATACCAGACATCAGTTTGGATACCGTTACTTGACTGATGATCAAGATAACAGCGATGATTTGCATGCTTGCTTATGGACCTTCTAGGTCTGATTGGTCATTCGATCTTCGGATGTCCGGGATAAGCCGAGTACAGTAGGTACTTTCACACTATCTTGCTGGGGCTGAAGGCACCGGTATATAAATCCTTCAGATGACTAGAGCTATAGGAATCTGGGAGGTGGTTTTCCTAAGTAACAATACCAGACATCAGTTTTGATAGCGTTTCTTGTCTGATGATTAAGATAGCAGCGATGGGATTATTGCATACTGGCTTATGGAACGAAATTTCTCGAGTCCATTTGCTTCTAGAATGTCCGAGCTGACGAGATATCAGTCAATCTGTGTTCTTGGTGTCAGTTAGAACAGCTCTGTGGTGTATATAGACATTGTCACTAGTTGACTTAGTTTCGTACCCACGCCACAGTGGGGGACAGCTGGTATTGACAGAAGTGTCCTCTTGTATCCACTCCAACAGCTCTGTGACATCGCTGGACTCCCAGTTCGCTCTTTCTGGACTATCGCAATGGACTCCTACATCTGTAGCTACGGGGATGCCGACCTCACATCAGCCTCGATAACAACAAAGAACCTATTTTATTATATATAAACGTTCTTCCCTGATTTATAATATTATAAAATAAATAAAGCTTCCAGAGGGTTAAGTTTCAAATATTTATTGAAGAGGACTGCCAAGTCCTGAAAGCTTGAAAGATAAATATTTGAACAAGAAACTTAACCCTGGAAGCTTTATTTATTTTATAACCTACTTTTATTGTTTACGAATGAGCATTGCTCGAAGAAAACATTTCGATGATTCTACTGTCCACTCTATAGTATAGCACTGTCCACTCTGAATTACCATAACCAATATTCCACCCTTCAGTGTCACGTATATAAGCAGAATCATCTAATACAGTATTAGAGCTATAAAAAAGCAATCTGGTAGATAGATTTGGCGAAACCGCTAGGAGGGTTCTCCACTGATGAGCCAAGCCCTCCCAATATTTGTTTAAGCGCTGTAAGGACAGCAGAAAGTTTGTTTTATTTGAGAAATGAAAATCTTCGCTTTTATGAAAAGAGAAACTTACAGTTGTCACCTCCCATATTGTAAATACGGCTAAACCAACGATAATCAATGACTCCAGTTTCAAGTTGCATATAAATAGGGATTAGTGCTTAAAAAAGATTGGGATCTAAAAAGGTAATAAAAATACATTAAACAAAATATAGATTCGCCTCAGCTTTTTTTCCGATAGATGGTGCAAACCTATCAGAAACTTTAAGTTGCACGATCATCAGATGTTTGTTTCTTAAACACATCTCTTTATTACATTATTATTCTCTTCTTTCGATATTAAAATATATTTATTCGTCTACATATATTCCTATTTTGCATATTAACCTGCTTCAACTCCTCGCACCAATATATCACATATATAACACATGTGTGTGATCTATCGGTGCGAGGGAGAGGGAAAAAGGACACTATGCAAATTTGTGAAACGCGCGCGCGTGTTAAATATATAGACTCATATCAAAATTCGAAACTATTATAGACGGGTATGATTCTTTTTAAAAATAAACAATTTCTACTGTCCTTACTGCATTGGAAAAATTAATGGGAGGGCCTGTCTCATCAGTGGTGAACCCTCCTAGAGATTTCACCAGTTTAATCTACCATACCGCTGTTATATTGCATTTTTAGAACTTCCTTTTATAGTGATACTGTTGTTAGACTCTTTGAATAGGTATTTTAGATGAACTATGGACATAAGCTTTGTGTGTGAGGACAGTAGAATTACATATATTTATAAATATATATATATACATAAAATGTTGGGACGCTATTTGATATTAAAAAGAAGATTTTAAATATCAGAAATAAAATATAAAATATATTTAACGCTATCAAATAAATACGTGACCTAAAAATAATTCTCTTTTTAAAGATTTTATTTCAATTTGAAACAAATTTCAAGTATCCCTGCTATTTAAAAAAAAAGAAATTGTATCAAATAACTAAAGAGAGATTTTCAAATTCTCCGAGAAAAAAAAAGAGTTCATAGATTTCCAATATTTAAAATAAATTTGACCATATGACCAGAGGGAATGAAGTCGAGAGAGAGACAGCTCCCGTCCTTGTTAAATAAAAGTGTGAAAATAATACACGGGAACCAATCAAATATGAGCAGCCATTAAAACCTACAATTATCCCTTCATTGATTGAAATGGGAGAAGTCAATAAAAATCATTCGGTGCCATTAGACGATGTCGCCCCTGGGGGTGAGAGCCCTAATTGCATATCTGGATTTGCATAACTCCACAGTCCAACCAATGGGATGGGGAATAAAAAGTTTCCGAGATGCTGCCATCTATCGACCATTATGAGAACTACTGGAGGAGAGAGAAAAGAGAATATTTTTCCAGTTTTAAATGAAGATGACAGCGGGATAATTGCTGGCTGACCCTCGGGCACTGTGGATGGCATCTCTGACTTACTCTCAGTAAATATCTTCAACTGTATTTATTGTGGAAATATATTTACATACACTCATGGTCAAAACTTAAGGAGGTTGTACCTTTTAGCATGTATATCGGCATTCAGACAATAACTCTGAAAGATATTACAGTGACGTTATTGAAGACACACGAGATAACCAATATACACTCATGGACAAAACTTGAGGAAGTTGTACCTTTTACCATGTATATCGGCATTCAGACATTAACTATAAAAGATATTACAGTGACCTTTATTGAAGACACACGAGATAATCAAGTGTGTATACGCTTATGGACAAAACTTAAGGACTTTATACCTTCTACCATGTATATCGGGACAATAACTCTGAAAGATATTACAGTTACCTTTATTGAAGACGAACGAGATAACCATATACACTCATGGACAAAACTTGAGGAAGTTGTACCTTTTACCATGTTTATCAGCATTCAGACAATAACTCAGAAAGATATTACAGTGAACTTTATTGAATACACGTGATTACCAAGTGTGAACAAAATTGACTGTTTCATCCAAAAAAAAAAAAAGACGATCGACGACATCAAATACTTTCCACTTTCTTAAATTTTATCCATGAATGTATTATAGTTAGACTTAAAACAAGAATACATTCTGGATGAAACTTCGTCCTATATACCGGATTTGTTTGTTTTCTAAGATAGCTAATTTGTTCGGTGAGAGATTAGCATTTTGGTTTCTAAATGATTCACTTCACTTTTTAAACTTAATTTCGATATTTGGTTGACCCGCTATCGACCTTCACAAGGACGTCTAGTTTGAACATGGTTAACTGTAGTCAGGTTATAAATTGATTGTTTATTACTCGGCTACAATTAGGCTACATTAGTAAAGTACATCATGGACTAAACTTATGGAAGTGGAAGTTTTTGATGTCGCCAGTCGTCAATTTCTTTTCTTTTTATATTTATTTATATATATATATATAATTTTTGAAGGAGAAGACAGAGTCAATTTTGTTCACACTTGGTGATCTCGTTTATTCAATAAAGGTCACTGTAATATATTTCAGAGTCATTGTCTGAATCCCGATATATATGGTAAAAGTATACAATTTCTCTAAGTTTTGGCCATGAGTGTATTTTACCTTGAAAAGTGCGACAGAGGTTCGCCAAAATGTCGAAATAAAGTTTTAAAAAGAATATTGAAAAATAAATCACGAAAAAACTAATTCGAAAGTAAACGTGCAGAACGATGTTGTCAATGGTGTGAAGTATATTGTAGACTAAGATAAAGTTTAAATTAAATGTATTTGTCAACTCGGCTGTTCAAGCGAAGAAATTATCAAACCGAGCAAGTAGCGAAATCTATGGGTTAAAAATTCAATTATTTCTGAGTCAATATTTTCTCTTTATCTTTATAAAACCTGTAGATATATTTGTATACAATCGCTATGCGGAGAACAATTCGGATCGGCCTGGCTCATCAGTGCTGAACCCTCTCACCAATCTCAACCATTCCACTATAACTATTCCATTCTATTGAAACAGATCTACCTTTAGGATGAGAATTAAAAGTTAAAATTCCCCCTCAGGGTCCATAACACATAAGCGCATGCAGCCTAAACAAACACATTTATCACATCTATAACATGCAAATACACAAGAATGTATGCTGATAGTACAATAGCGCATTAAGCATACACAAAAACATTATTACATATGCAACAATATGTGAGCGTATGTAAATAGGTATCACATAAGCGGATGAAGCGTAAATAGCACTTGCTCACACCTACATCAGGTAAATACACATGAATGTATGCCACTAGTGCAATAGTCCGTTCAACACTAACCAGCACATGACCAAACATACAACTGGCAAATGTACCTTATTTGCACATGAGCGATTTAAAATTATATAAATACATAAACGCACATACAATAAACACATGCATACGTTCATATTTCACTAGTACTTGGGTGCAAACAAGCACTTAATCACACATAAAAAGAAATTTCAAACAAATATATATAGAATAAACGTATCATTAAACGGAAGATAAGAATCTTTTATTTGGAAACGTTACGAGCTTTCGGGCAAACGCCCTTCTACAGGTTTGACGAAGCACGTAGAAGGGCGTTTGCCCGAAAGCTCGTAACGTTTCCAAATAAAATATTCTTATCTTCCGTTTAATGATACGTTTATTCTTAAGTTGCACACCGGAAGAGTTTCAAGTTCTAAATATATATAGAGAGAGAGACAAGGGTCGCCTCTCCCGTCAAAATAGACGTCTAAAACCAGACGCCATCTATTGACCGTTGCCGCAACTAGCGGCCTCGGGTCTGTGACAAAGCCACAACACCAGCTTTGGCAAACTGAAGCTAGTGTTGTGGCTTTGTCACCAACCCGAGGCCGCTAGTTGCGGCGACGATCAATAGATGGCGTCTGGTTTTAGACGTCTATGTTGAGGGGAGAGGCGACCCTTGTCTCTTTAGATCAATTTCCTCCCGGCAAAATTTCCATCTATGTATATATATATGTATAGAGCCTATAAGCAAATGAAAACATACAAACAAACATGCAATACACATGAACTTACTCGAATGTATACCACATATGTACATACAGAACATATAAAACATATTGCCACGTGGAAAATTAGGGAAGACAAAAACTTCAGGAGGAGACAACAATTTATTTCAGGCAAGGACAAACTATGAATGGTAAACAAAAGACAAGCCACGATGGAAATTTACAGAGTAGCAAAATATAATCATAAAAATAATCACTCTGTTAATAAAAATAATAAAATTAATAAATACTTTGTTACATAGCTACTTCCCTATGGGAGCTGTGACCCACAGCTAGCAATTATTGTAGATACTGACATGGATCTGACGTGCTTCTGCCAAGGATTCCATCGAAGTCTTGGAACTTTGTCCCTAGTACCTTTTCGTCCTTTTTCTAGCGGCGTGAAGAGTAGCTTTGTCGTCGTATCATCTATAGGGACATCGTCATCTTGGAGGGAAGCCTTGGCTTTGACACGTCGGTGGAATCCTGGAGCTAGTCTAGGAAAATGTAGATCACAGCACCCATGGCCTCAAGGTATTCCCGGCGATCTTCAGTTTGCTTCCCTAACTTACCCAGCATCTCCACCAAAATGTCACGTGGAAAATTAGGGAAGACCAACTTCGGGATGAGACAACAATTTATTTCAGGCAAGAACAAACTATGAATGGTAAACAAAAGATAAGCCACGAGAGAAATTTACAGAGCGGCAAAATATAAACATAAAAATGACCACTCTGTTAATAAAAATAATAAAATTAATAAATACTTTGTTACAATATAAAACATATAATAAAAACATGCACTCTATTGTATATAGCACATAAGTACAAACAGAACATATGAACATACGAAAGACCTCGAATGTATAGCACATAAGTACATACAGAACATATGAACATACGAAAGCCCTCGAATGTATAGCACATAAGTACATACAGAACATATGAACATACGAAAGACCTCGAATATATAGCACATAAGTACATACAGAACATATGAACATACGAAAGACCTCGAATGTATAGCACATAAGTACATACAGAACATATGAACATACGAAAGACCTCGAATATATAGAACATAAGTACATACAGAACATATGAACATACGAAAGACCTCGAATGTGAAGCACACAAGTACATTAGAACACATTAATGCACTAAGAATATATAGCAAACACACAAGTGAACCACCCAGCGCACACCTCGAGCAGAATAACTCCAATTAAGAACAGCACATGTCTTGGAGACATTTAAAGAATTGTTCCGCGGGTAAGAGCGCCGACAAGATTCAATTACCGCGTGAAACAAACTAATTAGGCCGGATCAATTTGCATAACTCGGGCCGTCAGCTCCAACAGCATATGTCTTGACATCCGGGTACATGGGAATAATTCTATTACACATCGGATGATTGAGAGAATGAAGTGTTTTAAAACACAACTTCTTTATAACACTCGGCCGTTTTTTAAACAAATAAACTTTTTTTTAAATAAACAATTTCTACTGTCCTTACTGCAATGGAAAAATTAATGGGAGAGCCTGGTTCATTAGTGGTGAATACACCATATTCACCACTGATGACCCAGGCCCTACCATTAATTTTTCCATTGTAGTAAGGACAGTAGAAATTGTTTATTTTAAAAAGAATCATACGCGTCTATAATAGTTTCGAATTTTGATAACAGGTGGCGCGCTTATGTATCATAAAACAAATTTGTATTGACACCGATTCTGCAATGATACAAATAATATGATAGCCTGGCTCATCAATGGTGAACCCATTCAGTTAGTTTGAAATACTCACCTTTGCTAATGTTACTCTTCAGTACCGGATATAAAATACAATTTTAGAGCAGTGTTTTAGACTGGGGGAAACTGCAGAGAGGGTTCATCACCAATAAGACAGGGTCTTCCATTATATTTACACCCCAGTTAAAATGGCGCCATTTGTGTTAGTTTTATATATTGCCAATATATAGAAGACAGGCTACTACCACGGCTTGAACAAGATGTCCAATTGGTAGTTCAAAGTGACGTCATATATATACGCGTTTATACAAAAGGTTTATACAAAAATGTAACTCCTTGATAAAGATTGGCGTCCATCCAACCGAAATATTGGCAAATACATCTTTTATTCAATCATATATATGTCTTTTTATTATCTAACTAGACGGGTGACCCGGGCTTCGCCCCGGGATTGACCCGTGTGCATATCTACCCGAGTGATATATATTTTGATAAGATTTTTTTTATAATTGTTTGTTATTTTAGCATTATCTATTTGTTTGCATCAACATAATTTAATCTAATCTTTGATAGAGGGCGCTGTTCGTGAGCTAAGTAGAATAATTTGAATATATAGTTTTAATAATTGATTTATATTTTTTTTTTAAATAGCCTATCGTCTTTCCCGTATTTTTTTACCTATGGATGGAAATTTTAGTTGAATTAGTGAACTACTGCGAATTTGTATACCGGACATACAAACAAACAAACAAACATACATTCATTTTTATATTATCTAATATACGTGCGTGTGTGAAGAAATATTTTAAAATTGAAAAATGGTCATGTGTTGTTATTAAAAACATGTTTGGCATTTTCAGACCTCTCACATACATGAGCATAGATGGCGTTTAGTTTTGACGTCTATTTTGACGGTAGAGGCAACTTTTGTCTTTTTAGATCAATATCTTCCGGAAAAAATCCTATCTATATTTTAGCCATAGATTTGGCCATGGCAGAACACCATCTAGTGGAACAAAAATTAACTAAACGTTTATTTACCTTGTTCTGTGATTATTGGCCAACGCATAGTGGAACAAAAATAAACGTTTTAAAACTTGTTCCGTGATATATGGCCAACGCAATTTCTTGAAATATAAAAAGTAAGCCACGAGCGCGTTTCGGGCTGTTGGCCCTCGACAGCGTGGTACAGACTGTACCTCTACAACCAAAATTTGGTCCCAGAGGCTTCCTGAGAAATCAAGAAACGGTATTTAGGCCAAGCTTGCGTAACATTATATTTATCTCTGAAGACCAACGTTCCATGATTTACCAGATCTCATTTCTCAGACCTCATTTTAACATGTCATATGTCACTACAGACATAAACCCAATGTCACACTACAAAAATACCAAAGATTACTTCAAGATTCTCTTGTAGCTAAAGAATACAAAAGCACAAACAGAAATATTGAGTCACCACCATAGCATCTTTCCCTTAGAAGAAGACCATTGATCCATTTTTGCACCACACATTTTATCAACTATAATGTCCCATTATAGTGTACATACACTCATTCCTTCATTCTTAATATCAGAGAAAAACATATACATATGTACAATCATGTCAAAACTTAAGGAAGTTGTATCTTTCAGCATGTATATCGGAATTCATACAATAACTATGAAAGATACACTCATGGACAAAACTTAAGGAAGTTGTACCTTTTAACATGTATATCGGGACAATAACTCTGAAAGATAATACAGTGAACTTTATTGAAGACACATGAGATAACCAAGTGTGAACAACCTCTGTCTCCTTAAAAAAAAAAAAGAAAACCGGCGATATCAAAGATTTTCCATTTTCTTAAGTTTTGTCCATGCATGTAAATAAATAACCCATCATATTTATAAAATGTTAATGAACATCTATCAAAATAAATCTGTAAATATCCACGCTAAACATGTACATAACTGTCCTAGTCAGGATATAGATACTTCTTGACACCTGTAAAAAAAACAGATTTTTACCTTGACAAACTTATATTCTGAATTTATTCAAAATCTATCTCCCCCCCCCCCCCTTCTACTACTTGTGTGTGGAGATATATTCCTGTCTTAACACAAAGCAATAACACGCCATCTATACATATAAAATGAAAGGATTTAAAATCACGAATGTTTATTTTATACATAATACAAACTTCTACTGCCCTTACTGCGATGGCCCTCCCAATATATTTTTTCATCGCAGTAAGGACAGTAGAAGTTTGTATTGTGTATAAAAGAAACATTCGTGTTTTTAAATCCTTTCATTTTATATTCCTGTCTGTATGTTGCATATATGGTATATGTATTGGTGAAACTGGTGACAGATCCTGGGCACGCTCGGTTTGGACAAGATCCAAACATTCAGAAACAATCAACCAACAATTTATTAAATTTAATTTGAAGTCTTGAGACATCATTCAACCAGCACGTATCATCCACCTCGCACGTATATTTTCAAAATTTTGTTTTACAAACAGAAATAATGTAGTATTCTCTCAATATATGATAAATATTTAAAATATGTATATAATAATTAAGAAAAGGTATCTCCTTATCGTGCGACTGAAATTTACTGATGGCTTGCGCCATCTATCGGAATAAATATCAACTATTCTCGTTAATTTCTAATTATTCCAGAATTGACCACATGCCCATTCTTGATTAATCAAGAAAAGCTGATAATAATATGTATATAAAAATTGTATTCATTATTAAGTTGTTAACGTGATAATCCTGTTGAAGGACTGACAAGTCCGAAAGCTTGAAAACAAAAAGTTGCACAAGAAACTTAACACTGGAAGCTTTATTTATTTTATAATCAACCTACAATGGAGCACAGTTCTGACTACGAAATGAAATTCCATCGCTAATTTATGGCAAGTAATTTTGTCCACAGAGAGGAAGAGACATTCTCGTCTATGGCTCGGGTTGGGCAATAATTACGTACAAAGTGCTGTTTTCACTTTACACAACAACACTAAATTACATATAATATATTAAAAATAAAAAAATGCATATCCTGATCGTGCTCACTTGAGTATTATAGATGGCAGAGCGTCATCTAGTGGAACAAAAATAAACTAAACGTTTATTTAACTTGTTCCGTGATATTTGGTCAACCTAATTTCTTGAAAAATCAAGAAAAGCCAGTCACGTTCGTGTTTCGGTTTGTTGACCCTCGTCAGCGTGGTGCAGGCTGTAACTCTACGGCCAAAATCATACTCTGCACAGTTTGTCCCAGAGGCTCACTGAGAAATCAAGAAATGGGTATTTAAGGCCAAGTATACGTAATTAGACTGTTTATGTGAAGAACTATTTTTCTTTTCTTTTTTCACATATGCTATATATTGTTTATCTGCCATGGTAGAGATAAGTTATCTACTACACTCTTTGAAGAAAAAAAACTTAAGTGGAAAGTATTTGATGTCGTCGGTCGTCTTTTTTTTTTTAAGAAATATACAATTTTTTAAAACCTTTTTATCATGTGTGTTTTCAATAAAGGTCAATGTAATATCTTTCAGAGTTATTGTCTGAATCCTGATATACATGTTAAAATGTATAAAAAACAACCTCTTTAAGTTTTGTTCATTAGTGGAGTTGAAGGAATTACATTGAATATGCACAATAAGCCGCACCTCTCACTTTAAATTCATTTCGTGGTCAGAACTCTACCCCTATTTTGGTTGATTGAGCATTTGTTTCTGAATGTTTGGATCTTGTCCACACCGACCGTTCCCAGGATCTGTCACCAGTCTCACCAATACATATGCGGCCTACAGACAGAAATATACCTTAACACACAAGTAGGGAGGGGAGATAGATTTTTAGGAAATTCAGAATATAAACAATATATTGATTTCTTGGAGGAACGCACGGACTCGGTCTGGTGACAAGAAGTTTAAATACATTCAATTGATTCATTGTTAAATACGTCCATTTGAAGCGAGGGCTGTCTTTCTGTGAAAATGACCAATATCCTACTGCACATTTACCATGTAAGCTCGTCTGAAATTGGTCCTTTCATTTCATCACTTTGAATAATTCAAAATGTTTCGTTTAATAGTTAAATAACGGCAAGGTTTCATGGGTTAACATGTTTCGTTTCTGGATACCAAGCGTTACCATTTTCTCCACTTCTACAGACCAGGTAGATAGATATTTACATTTTGTAAACAATTTATATTTACATATCCGCTCATAGACAACACTTAAGGACGTTGTACCTTTAAGTATGTATATTGGGATTCAGACAATAACTCTGAAAGATACACTCATGGACAAAACTTAAGGAAGTTGTGCCTTTAAGCATGTATATTGGGATTCAGACAATAACTCTGAAAGATACACTCATGGACAAAACTTGAGGACGTTGAACCTTTTAGCATGTATATCGGGATTCAGACAATAACACTGAAAGATACACTAATGGACAAAACTTAAGGAAGTTGTACCGTTTAGCATGTATATCGGGATTCAGACAATAACACTGAAAGATACACTAATGGACAAAACTTAAGGAAGTTGTACCGTTTAGCATGTATATCGGGATTCAGACAATAACTCTGAAAGATACACTCATGGACAAAACTTAAGGACGTTGAACCTTTAGCATGTATATCGGGATTGAGACAATAACTCTGAAAGATACACTCATGGACAAAACTTAAGGAAGTTGTACCTTTTAGCATGTATATCGGGATTGAGACAATAACTCTGAAAGATACACTCATGGACAAAACTTAAGGAAGTTGTACCTTTTATAATGTATATCGGGATTGAGACAATAACTCAGAAAGATACACTCATGGACAAAACTTAAGGAAATTGTACCTTTTAGCATGTATATCGGGATTCAGACAATAACTCTGAAAGATACACTCATGGACAAAACTTTAGGAAGTTGTACCTTTTATTATTTATATCGGGATTCAGACAATAACTATGAAAGATATTATAGTGACCTTTATTGAAGATACACGAGATAACAAAAGTGTGAACAAAATTGCCTCTGTCTTCTTTAAACAATCAGACGACCGGCGATATCAAATATTTTTACATCCTTAATTTTTGTCCATGAGTGTATCTTATATTTGTTGGAACAAACAGTGAGCCCCGCTGGTTGAACAATAAAACCAAACTGAAGCAGCGAGTGTTCTGGCCGGTGGTGAGAGGCACTCTCTCCTTCTGTTTTCGGCTTTATATTGCTTAGTCCTGGTGGAAGATTGGTTTAAATACCGTTTATTTTTGGCAGCCATGGGCTGGGATCGAACCTTGAAATGAGTATTTTTTTTCCAGAAGAAAATAATGCTTCAATAGTTCCATTAATGGTTCAATGCTTCAATGTATTCTTGCAAAGGTACAAACCCACCAGGGAGTGCAACAAAACTAGTTTCTGACACAATTGTAAGTAGAAAATCTGGAATGTTTCCACATGTATTGACATGTGGTTTACTTGTAGTACTCACTCACGGTCTGTACTACGTGTACTTGGTATAATACGAACAACTCTCCCTCCATTAAATGACAAGTACAGAACTTGTTAGCAAGCAGAGTCCCCAGCTGTCGATGGCCGCCGCGACAATTACTTGACAACCGCCGGGTCGATTAATCGGAGACTAATCCTCTGTCTAATTAAGATGGCTGTGCGGGGTTTCAATCACTTGTCCTCCTCCACTGTTACATCGTACTTTCTGTCCTTGTGTCACTTCTGTTCTTGTCCCACATTGTTACACTGTCCTTGTGTCACTTCTGTTCTTGTCCTACACTGTTACACTGTCCTTGTGTCACTTCTGTTCTTGTCCTACACTGTTACACTGTCCTTGTGTCACTTCTGTTCTTGTTCCACATTGTTACACTGTCCTCGTGTCACTTCTGTTCTTGTCCCACATTGTTACACTGTCCTTGTGTCACTTCTGTTCTTGTCCTACACTGTTACACTGTCCTTGTGTCACTTCTGTTCTTGTTCCACATTGTTACACTGTCCTCGTGTCACTTCTGTTCTTGTCCCACATTGTTACACTGTCCTTGTGTCGCTTCTGTTCTTGTCCTACACTGTTACACTGTCCTTGTGTCACTTCTGTTCTTGTTCCACATTGTTTACACTGTCCTCGTGTCACTTCTGTTCTTGTCCACATTGTTACACTGTCCTCGTGTCACTTCTGTTCCTGTCCCACATTGTTACACTGTCCTTGTGTCCCACAATGTTACACTGTCCTTGTGTCCCACAATGTTACACTGTCCTCGTGTCACTTCTGTTACACTGTCCTTGTGTCCCACAATGTTACACTGTCCTCGTGTCACTTCTGTTACACTGTCCTTGTGTCCCACAATGTTACACTGTCCTCGTGTCACTTCTGTTACACTGTCCTTGTGTCCCACAATGTTACACTGTCCTCGTGTCACTTCTGTTACACTGTCCTCGTGTCACTTCTGTTACACTGTCCTTGTGTCCCACAATGTTACACTGTCCTCGTGTCACTTCAGTTACACTGTCCTTGTGTTAGATGACAGGAGAAGTTTTGGAAAAAAAAGTTTTACCGGCTACACTATCGCCCGGGCATCAGACATAGACACAAAAATACAACAAAAAGCTCAAAATATAAGGTTTCGGAGGATAAAAAATGTCAGGAGACAGAAGATTTAGACTAGTTGATTAGATGGGAAGCTATGAAAGTAATTGAAAACGCATGATAGAGAAACATGGCGTCATTTGAGTCCAAAACCTGCTCAAGAGAAGAGAAACTGAAGACGTAAAAACTCAAGCATATACTAATTACCTATTTTTTTACAATCCCTATTTCAAATATACGTCTAAATACATATGGAACAAGACTACTCAAAATACACAACAGCTATTATAGCAATATACACATAGGAAACAAGCTTACATTATATTCCAATATACCCAACAACTATTATAGCCAATATGCACATAGGAAGGAGAGCTAAATTACATTCAAATTTACCCAATTGCTATCATAGCCAATATGCACATAAGAAAAAAAAGGCTACATTACATTCTTATATACCCAACAGCTATTATAGCTAATAGGCATATGCGAAACAAGCTTACATTACATCCCTATATGCACACCAGCTATCATGGCCAATATGCACATAGGAAACGAGCCTACATCACATTATAAAATACCAACCAGATAATATAGCCAATATGCACATGCGGAACAAGCTTACATTACATATAGGAACTATATGCACACCAGCTATCATGGCCAATATGCACGTAAGGGACAAGCCTATATCACATTATAAAATACCCACCAGATAATATAGCCAATGTGCACATAGGAAACAAGCCTACATCACATTATAAAATACCCACAAGATATTATAGCCAATGTGCACATAGGAAACAAGCCTACATCACATTATAAAATACCCACCAGATAATATAGCCAATGTGCACATAGGAAACAAGCCTACATTCCCACACCCATAAATATATCCATTCATCACCCGGTGTGAAATATCTCCCAACAATATCTGTTTACCGCCGCCGCCGGGATTTTACAAATGGAATCCATATTTCTCAGCTCGGCAAACATCCACATTTATTCCAAGTTGCATATTCACCTATTGGTTCAACACCATCAATCCCGCGGTTGTAATATATTTATCTCCTTTCCCATTGGCTATTTCGCTTGTTTTAATCCACAAAGATTTATTTACATATCATCTGCCTATGCAAATATGACATATTTGCATATATAACATATGAAAATGACACTCTTCCCTTTATATATGCAACAGAACGATGCATTATGTTTATCAACACAATAGAAAACTTTCCTAGTGGTCATAAGGACTAAGGATAAGGTCATAGCCCGAACCCAAGTTGCACAGGTTGACCTTTTATCTGAATTTACCAGAGCTGGTGTTGTGGCTTATTTCTCATCTCATCACCACTGAAGGTTTATGCTATAGTGATGAACGTAGTTCATTGTTCTGATGCACAAATAAAGGGAGAGGTGCCTCTTTTGGTACATGAATATCATCCTCCTGCAACTTTATGTTATATGGAAATATATGTTAATTAGAGGATATGCAAATTTCTTGCTTGTGTGTAATTATTATTATTCAGAGTAAATAATAGAACGTTGAAGAACTACGCTCAAAATAATGTCAAACTTCTGTATTGATGAAACATTTAGCTTAGAAGTGATTTTTATATAACATTAAACACTGTTAAAGTGAAACTTTAATCCCAAATATTGTGATTAAAAAGACAAATAGGCAGAGAGAAAATGGTAAATCAACACAACGGTACTAATATAAAGGTAAACCAACAATGGAATATAAAGGTAAACCAACAATGGGATATGAAGGTAAACCAACAATGGGATATGAAGGTAAACCAACACTGGGATATGAAGGTAAACCAACAATGGAATATGAAGGTAAGCCAACAATGGGATATAAAGGTAAACCAACATTGGAATATAAAGGTAAACCAACAATGGGATATGAAGGTAAACCAACAATGGGATATGAAGGTAAACCAACAATGGGATATGAAGGTAAACCAACAATGGGATATAAAGGTAAACCAACATTGGAATATAAAGGTAAACCAACAATGGGATATGAAGGTAAACCAACAATGGGATATGAAGGTAAACCAACAATGGGATATAAAGGTAAACCAACATTGGAATATAAAGGTAAACCAACAATGGGATATAAAGGTAAACCAACAATGGGATATAAAGGTAAACAAACATTGGAATATAAAGGTAAACCAACAATGGGATATAAAGGTAAACCAACAATGGGATATAAAGGTAAACCAACATTGGAATATAAAGGTAAACCAACAATGGAATATAAAGGTAAACCAACAATGGAATATAAAGGTAAACCAACAATGGAATATAAAGGTAAACCAACAATGGAATATAAAGGTAAACCAACAATGGAATATAAAGGTAAACCAACAATAGAATATAAAGGTAAACCAACAATAGTATATAAAGGTAAACCAACAATGGAATATAAAAACAAACCAACAATATAATATAAAGGTAAACCAACAATGGAATATAAAGGTAAACCAACAATGGAATATATAAAGGTAAACCAACAATGGAATATATAAAGGTAAACCATCAATGGAATATATAAGGGTAAACCAACAATGGAATATATAAAGGTAAACCAACAATGGAATATATAAAGGTAAACCAACAATAGAATATAAAGGTAAACCAACAATGGAATATAAAAAAAAAACCAACAATATAATATAAAGGTAAACCAACAATGGAATATAAAGGTAAACCAACAATGGAATATATAAAGGTAAACCAACAATGGAATATATAAAGGTAAACCATCAATGGAATATATAAGGGTAAACCAACAATGGAATATATAAAGGTAAACCAACAATGGAATATATAAAGGTAAACCAACAATGGAATATATAAAGGTAAACCAACAATGGAATATAAAGGTAAACCAACAATAGAATATAAAGGTAAACCAACAATGGACTATAAAGGTAAACCAACAATGGAATATAAAGGTAAACCAACAATAGAATATAAAGGTAAACCAACAATAGAATATGAAGGTAAACCAACAATAGATTATAAAGGTAAACCAACAATGGACTATAAAGGTAAACCAACAATGGAATATAAAGGTAAACCAACAATAGAATATAAAGGTAAACCAACAATAGAATATGAAGGTAAACCAACAATGGAATATATAAAGGTAAACCAACAATGGAATATATAAAGGTAAACCAACAATAGAATATAAAGGTAAACCAACAATAGAATATAAAGGTAAACCAACAATGGACTATAAAGGTAAACCAACAATGGAATATAAAGGTAAACCAACAATAGAATATAAAGGTAAACCAACAATAGAATATAAAGGTAAACCAACAATAGAATATAAAGGTAAACCAACAATGGAATATATAAAGGTAAACCAACAATGGAATATATAAAGGTAAACCAACAATAGAATATAAAGGTAAACCAACAATAGAATATAAAGGTAAACCAACAATGGACTATAAAGGTAAACCAACAATGGAATATAAAAACAAACCAACAATATAATATAAAGGTAAACCAACAATGGAATATAAAGGTAAACCAACAATGGAATATATAAAGGTAAACCAACAATGGAATATATAAGGGTAAACCAACAATGGAATATATAAAGGTAAACCAACAATGGAATATATAAAGGTAAACCAACAATGGAATATAAAAACAAACCAACAATATAATATAAAGGTAAACCAACAATGGAATATAAAGGTAAACCAACAATGGAATATATAAAGGTAAACCAACAATGGAATATAAAGGTAAACCAACAATGGAATATATAAAGGTAAACCAACAATGGAATATATAAAGGTAAACCAACAATGGAATATATAAAGGTAAACCAACAATAGAATATAAAGGTAAACCAACAATAGAATATAAAGGTAAACCAACAATGGACTATAAAGGTAAACCAACAATGGAATATAAAGGTAAACCAACAATAGAATATAAAGGTAAACCAACAATAGAATATGAAGGTAAACCAACAATAGATTATAAAGGTAAACCAACAATAGAATATAAAGGTAAATAACAAATACTGGCTAAGTGGACCAAACAGCTCTCTGCTAAATTGGGCAACCTTCACCGATACCGCCGCCATTTTCTCTATTGTTGTATTCCTTTTGTCTACGGGAGCTCTGAGAGGTATTTAGTGGAGAACAACGGTTCTTTCTTTCCTTCTGACCCTTCCTTTCTGTACATCGACCTGGTTCCTACCGACATATGCAACTTGGTTTATTTAAATACCCCACCATATTTCCATCAAGGTTAGTTGTGCAAATTTTCTTGTTATACATTGTTAACATGGTTGACGGCCACTAATTATGTCGGGTATTTGCTCCTGTGTGGTAGAGGTTAAGCATCCATAGAGACATCAATTTTAAAACATTCATTCAAACACAATACTGCGCAATGAATACACTCATGGACAAACCTTAAGGAACCTTTTAGCATGTATATCGGGACAATAACTCTGAAAGATATTACAGTGGCGTTTATTGAAGACACACGAGATAACCAAGTGTGAACAAAATTGACTCTGTCTCCTTCAAAAAAAAAAAAAAAAAAAGACGACCGGCGATGTCAAAGACTTTTCATATCCTTAGGTTTTGTCCATGAGTATACAAAAATCGTTTGAAGAGAGTTAAATACTTGCTCTTGTGATTAATGATGTCATTCTCAAATGAGTTTCTCGAAATGTAAAAATGATATATTGGTGACACAATGAAAACGTTACTTCATTGTGATAAGCGTAATAAAGATGAATAATAAAAGGTGTAAAATTGTAAAGTTGATTTTCAACTGTAACATCAAAATTATATTTTATTTAAAAAATCTCTAAAGTGAAATTATACTGGGATCACAGGTCAATAAATTAATAAAGAAAGATATATTCTGTGTGTGTGATCGTGCAGCTAAATATTGCTGATGGCTTGCGCCATCTATCGGAATATAAATATCAACTAATCATTAATTATCAATTATTTCACATAATTGGGGATAATTAACGAAATAAACGATTAGTTTATATTTATTCCGATAGATGGTGCAAGCCATCAGCAATATTTAACGAGTTAGTTGAAGATACCTCCAGTGTATCTTCCATTCTTTTTACCTAAAGGTAGAAAGGTCAACACTCGAAAGCCACAATAAATATAAATATTTAATACAATTTGAAATGAGTCGTTTATTCAATTTTGTATCAACATACGCACATAGGTAGAGAATATGGTTTTACGGGATAACTACCAAATTTTATGATTTTCAAGCCCGAAAATGGATGTAGCAAGCCGAATATTGATACATACAACGTGTGATCAATAATTTCCAGGAATGAGACTGGATCACGTAAAATATTCAAAATAATGAAATAATTTTATAAGGACCTTATAGATAAAACATTTATTAACACGTAGAAAAAATTTTGATCCCACAGAGGCACGCGCTAACGTTTTTTCGAATTTATAAGCTCGAGTATATCAGAACAATTTCTAACTTCAGTATGGACTGTATTGACTGTATTTCTTTAAATATTCAACATTCCTGGAGATTTTATTGATTACACTACATAGTAATAGATATCCTTTATACCTTCAACTTTAGGAAGACACAGCGATAAATGTAGGAGGGATTGAAAATGCATTAAAATATCTATTGTTCTAACTCAAGGGAGATATGTCTTCTTTCTTATCTCCACTCAATCATATTAGGGTATCAAGTTGTGACCCTTGATGGTGTCTGTTTGTCAACCATCATAACTTGGTGAAGTAGTCTGCCTTTGTCATTAAGACTGGGAGCACTACTCAGTGGCAGGCCGACTTAGCTCCAAAAGAAATGGCCACCTCTGACATGAGGAACAGACACCATGTGCAGCCACTCCTAACATGGAGAACAAACGCTGCTCATCCTGTATCACTGGAGCGCTTACAGGGTACTATCAGCCGGGCCAGCTGAGCTCAGGTTTTTTAGTGAGCTTGTTACTGCTCCCCCTCCTCATTTTTTATCTGGGCTTGGCAAAGGCGGAGTTAGGGAGATATGTAAATCTGGTATCTAATATGTAATTGGTGTTTCCCAACATGACAGCTAGTATATACGGAAGCCATGATGTATCAACTGGGCTCATCTCTCCTCACCCATTAACTTCATCAATATATTGATGGTTAGCACCATATGTATTACCTTAATATATATATAGATAATAGAATACACTCATGAACAAAACTTAAATATATGGAAAGTCTTTGATAACGCCGGTCGTCTGTTTTTGTTAAGGAGACAGAGGATGTTCACACTTGGTTATCTGGTGTGTCTTCTTCAATAAAGGTCACTGTGTATCAATTAACTTTGAATAGTTATTGTCTGAATCTCGATATATATGCAAGAATTGATATAACATAAGTATGTATGAATAAACATTCGGGTTAAATGATACATTTCCTATATATATATATAGGTTAATGCTTTGTGTTTTCAACAAATCGACGGAACAAGTGACAAAAAGTAACAAAGAGACATGTACAAACGAAACAACATACCAAATAACCAGTGTCAATATTTCAGAATTGGTGCAGAGCAGAGACCCCGTGTGTTTCTGTGGTAGTTAGTGATCGAAACTATAATTAGAGGAAGAGACTGGCTTAAAATCATTCAAAAACACTAAATTTACATATATAAACATTTAATACCTTTGTAGATATGTAACTATGGATAAACCTAAAGGAAGTGGAAAGTCTCTGATGTCGCCGGTCGTCTATTTTTTAAGGAGAGAGGTAATTTTGTTCATACTTGGTTATTTACGTGTCTTCAATAAAGGTCAGTGTAATATCTTTCAGAGTTATTGTATGATTCCCGATATACATGGTAAAAGGTACAACTTCCTTAGGTTTTTTCCTTGAGTGTAATTCTTCACCAAAAATCAAAAGAAACAACCCACTAACACAAATTCGATAATCAATGAATGAACATAACGTCAATCAATGCTCAAACAACTAAACACAGTTCTATATATCGAATTATCAACAATCAAATGAACAACCGGACAACCATCCAATGTACTACCATACCAATACACAACCTAAGGCTCTGAACACACACATTAAACAATATGATTCATCATCAACAACAATCTAGTGAACCAGACCACGATCCAAACCACCAAACCTATTTACTAGCATATTGTTACATCAATTTTAATGCGTCTTACATTTATTCAAAATATTCTATGATATTTAATATTTATTTAAAACAGAATATTTAGATTATCATCATTCCTTGTTATAGTTTCACTCCTTTTTAAATATTGTTATTGTACATATATCTTGATTGGTTATTGGAGCGAGAGAGGACCTAGACGAAGACTGCGGATCACGACCTACGAGGAAGACCAAGAATAAATAAACACAATAACGTTGGAAGGTAATTTATTTTTATTTACTTTTATTTATTTATTTTTACTTTTATTTATTTGCTTTGAATGTGGAAACCCGCTCGGGAAACGTGTATAACACCAAGAAGGAAGAAACCAAGGTCGACGACCCTGCAAAGCTGCAACTTGGTGCAACAATATCAATGTGCAAACAAACACTCCGACCACAATACCATTTGATTTATCATGTTTACAATCAAATAAACAACCATTCAAACCACCATTCAATGTACTGATATATCAATCATCAATACACAAACTGACGCTCTAAACACTAAACAATGTAATTTATCATAATAAACAATCATGTAAACCCGACCACCAATCAATGTAATGGTATATAAATACAAAAACAAACACTCCGACTTCAATACCATTTGATTTATCATCACCAACAGCCAAATCAATTAACTCACCAGCCAATCACCAACCAAGGAATTGACAAATCAACCACCAATACCAACTCACCAACCACTGAACCGTCCAATCACCAAATCAAACAAAACCAGAGAGGTCGCCACTTGAAAGAAATTGGCAGATTTACTCCGGCCGCGCTGGCAAATATGGCGGTTCCTCCGTCTTTCTGGAGCTCAGGTAGGTAGCCACAGTTTCATATATATTTACATATATGAAAATTCATATATATATATATATATGGCTGTTGACCCCACTATGACGAGGGCCAACAGCCCGAAACGCGTACGTGGTTAGCTTTTCTTGATTAAACAAGAAACGGTATTTGGCCAATTTCAGGAATAATTAAAAATCAACGATTTGTTGATATTTATTCCGATAGATGGCGCAAGCCATCAGCAACTTCTAGATGCACGATCAGGAAATGCCTTTTTTTCTTAATATATATAAGAGCATAGGGCATTCTCCCGTCAAAATAGACGTCAAAACTAGACGCCATCTATTGACCATCGCCGCAAACTAGCGGCCTCGGGTCGGTGACACAACACCAGGTTTGACAAACTGAGAAGAACAATTAATTTGCACAAACTAAATTGCATAATTCCAGTTCACAATTCAATGAAATAATTTCTTGTATTAATATCAGGTTGAAGTCACCAGGGATATGTAACTTGATTGTTTTCAACCTAAATTGCATAATCATCCTGAAATTTTAGTCTTTCCTTATTTCTCTACGCGACAATATTTTAAAGTTTCAATTCTGTTTCATCCACATTTTAATTACCAATTATGTTACATCTGTAGTTTAAAAACTTACTATTTGAATCCTACAATCTAACAGTGCCATCTTTAAATTAAAGATACTTCAGCCAGAAAAAGATGACCGAAGTTTTGACAAAAGTTACTATGTACGGGATAACACACAAAGTTGCAAATTACTAGGGTTTAAAGTAATAGTAACTAACACACAGAAAAACGTGCACTCAAGAGTACAACAACAAAATGGAGATAAATAAAATAACTCACAATTTGTTAAATAAAACCAAAACAGTACTTAACACAAAGCAATAACACGCCATCTATACATATAAAATGAAAGGACTTAAAAGCACGAATGTTTCCTTTATACATAAAACGAACTTCTACTGTCCTTACTGTGATGAAAAATATATTGGGAGGGCTTGGCTCATCAGTGGTGAACCCACCTAGCGGTTTCGCCAATTTAATCCACCAGACCGCTTCTCAGAGCTCTAATACTGTATTGGACGATTCTACTTATATATGCAGCACTGAATAATGGAATCTCAGAAATGGTTTTCAAGAAAACTATGGACATAAGCTTATAGGACAGTAGAATTACATTCAAATACTTATATTTATTGTAGCGTTGATAGGGATCGGACCGGGGTTAAACAGGTATGCGAGGAGATAGCCAGACACGGATAAATCACGTAGAGAACATTTTAAACGTCTCCACACGATAATCCACCACACTCCTCTCGCAATACCATAGCCCCCTTTATATACAAACCTGGAGGTCGGTGGTAGGCTGGTTAAACCGTTTGGTTTTCAACCACTACGACCCGGGTTCGATTCCCGCATTGGACACTTTTTTCTGTTTAAATAAAAATTCTCTAATGGCCCCCGATTCTTGCAAAAGTCCAACCCCACCAGCGAGTGCAAGTAACCAAACAGGGCTCTGGCACATTTGTAAGTGCAAAGTCGAACTACTTTTCACATTTGTAGACATGTGGTGCGCTTACAGTAAAAGCAGTCGCTAACTACCCACCATGATTATCATGGCCTGTACCACGTGTACTAGGGATAAGCAAATATATATATATATATATATATATATATAATATTAATATTTAAAAAAAAAAAGATTTTTGAGTTTCTGCTTGATATTTTGGATCATCTTGATGATTATGCTAGGGTGGTGCAGTCGTGGCTAGAATCTTGAAAATAAAATAATAAAAATACTAAAGATTAGAAATTGCTTTAATTGAGCTAAGAAATATAAAAGTATTATTTGAAATGTTATATAAAAGTATTATTTGAAATGTTATATAAAAGTATTATTTGAAATGTTATATAAAAGTATTATTTGAAATGTTATATAAAAGTATTATTTAAAATGTTATATTAAGATATTGTTTTATTTAAAAATATATTTCATAGATAAAAATATTCTGTTAAATCGGCCGCCAGAGGTCATGCTTCCCATATAAAATCTCATTGTTGTTCTTCCCCGTGGGCCGACTCAAAACATTTGTATATTATGTAAATAAGCTTTTCTTTTTTTATTCTTACGCCTTAAGCCAGGCAGTACTTTTTACCAAATTATGTTTTTATATATTCCTTTAGCACAATAAAAGCAATTACTGATCATAACCATTATTATTTTTATTTCAAGATATTCAACCACGACTGCACCACCATGGCATGATCATCGAGATGATCAAAATACAGCAGAAATCTCTACTCTTTTTTTAAATATAATATTAGCCGACAGGATATCTGAAACCTGTGTGAACAATATCCCAAAAGCAAACATTTTCAAATTCAGCTATGCAAATTCTTCACCTAAAAATAGTTCATTTAATGCAAATTCTTCAATCAAACATAGATTTTTCAAACAAAAATAGCTCATTTCAACCAAAAATAACTTACTTTAACAAGACATAGCCTTCTCCAAACAAACATAGCCATCTCCAAACAAACATAGTCTTCTCCAAGCATACATAGCCATATCAAAGCAAACATAACCATCTCCAAGCAAACATAGCCATCTCCACAAGAAAACATAGCCATCACCATCTTAAGAAGTTTCAAGCAGTCTTCTCCCAGCCAACTCCAGCCATCACATCTTCCGCCCAACACCAGCCATCTCCCGAGATCTTCAAATCCAGCCCATCTTCCATTTCAAGGTACTTTGTATCTACCTTTTACACAATTTGCCCCGTTTTAAATTTTTCTCTCTTGTTTACAATAGTTTTCAATCGCATATTTAGAGATATATTCCTTTTTGTCATTTAATTTCAAATATCAAATTTTCCATAGCTCTTTTTGCCATTTTAATACCATCACACCCTTTAATCCTCGCAAACCTTATTTTTCTTTGTATAATTATTTATCTCTCTCCTAGATATATTTCATTCAATATTACCATTAAATATTTACAATTAAGTTAAACCATTTACAGATATCATTTTTTAAAATTCTATAGGTAAAACAGTCGCCCGGGAGGACAACAACAACAACAAATTAACATATTTCTCACATTCAATTTCTTTATTAAAAAATTGCTAAACTTTAATGTTTATCATATTTTACTTTTACAATATGTTCAAAATTCCCTATTGCTTATCATATGACCAAAATACCTTATTGCTTCACATTTCAATATATTTTAAATTCCCAAAATTTTAATATTTGATATTTTCCTATTTAATCTTATTTCACAATGTTTTTATATTCAAAATTTGCATTTTTAATCCATTACTTATTTCATATATAATTATTGTCTAAAAGCGTTTCTGCAAATATGTAAATTTTAACTTTTGTTTTTTTTTGTTCACCTTGATTTTTTTTAATGACCATTCTTTATTCTTACCATTACATTTTTTTTTTAATCTTTACATGTTCATTCTTATTTACATATTTTCCTTTTTGTACATAATGTTACCCTTTGCCTAATGTTTATTGCTTTTCACAAATGCCCTTCTTCTTATAATCATCGAATGTTTCCACCTATCTTTTACTAATGTAATTTTCATATTGTTTTCAATGTTATTCATCATTTTTCATTTATATATTTCTGTAAATATCATGCATTTTTCTTATTTTTAATAATGTCATTTTCTCATGTTTTTCCCAATCTATTGGCTCACAACAAGCCAATATGATCAAGGGATATCATCCTTTTATTTCTAACTTGTAATTATAATTCATTTAATTTTCCTTCCTCATTCTTAATATTATATGTATCACTTTGCCATTTCCAATCTATTGGCTCACAACAAGCCAATATGATCATGGAATATCACCTTTTTATTTCTCAACTTTTAATAATCATGCATTTTATTTTCTTTCTTCATTCTTATTGTCATGTGTCAATTTTATTATTTATCTTCCCTATCTATTGGTTCACAATAAGCCAATACGATGATGGAACACCAATTTATTTTTTCTCTTGACCACATTTTCACTCTATGCCACATTTTCACTCTATGCCACATTTTCACTCTATGCCACATCTTCCCTCTATGCCACATCTTCACTCTATGCCACATTTCCACTCTCCACCAATAATATTTGTAATCATTCACACTTTATATCATTTTGTATTTTCCTGTCTATTGGTTACCATATAAAAAACCAATATGATAAGTGAATATCACCTCTCACCTTTTCTTTCTATCAATTATTTTATCTTTTTTTTTAACTATAATTTTTATCACTTTTCTCTGAATGAACCCATATTATTTTCTTCACAGGGGGGAAATGTTATATAAAAGTATTATTTGAAATGTTATATAAAAGTATTATTTGAAATGTTATATAAAAGTATTATTTGAAATGTTATATGAAAGTATTATTTGAAATGTTATATAAAAGTATTATTTGAAATGTTATATAAAAGTATTATTTAAAATGTTATATTAAGATATTGTTTTATTTAAAAATATATTTCATAGATAAAAATATTCTGTTAAATCGGCCGCCAGAGGTCATGCTTCCCATATAAAATCTCATTGTTGTTCTTCCCCGTGGGCCGACTCAAAACATTTGTATATTATGTAAATAAGCTTTTCTTTTTTATTCTTACGCCTTAAGCCAGGCAGTACTTTTTACCAAATTATGTTTTTATATATTCCTTTAGCACAATAAAAGCAATTACTGATCATAACCATTATTATTTTTATTTCAAGATATTCAACCACGACTGCACCACCATGGCATGATCATCGAGATGATCAAAATACAGCAGAAATCTCTACTCTTTTTTTAAATATAATATATATATACAAATATGGCCACATTCGTTCAATGAGAAGGCGGGAGAGATTGGTTCACTAACAAATGAAAACAAAATTCTTCCCACTAAAACCTGAGATAAAAGTGCAAATATTTGTCAATATAATTTGACAATATCTTTAATTTGAATAACTGTGAATTCCGGCCAGGCAGCCTTTATCGACAACAACACGTTGTTAACCAGGTTCTATATATATCTTCCTCAATCGATATCAAAAATACATTTTTTTAAAAATCAAGTTTTCTTTTAAAAAGCTACGTTTGTAAGATTGCTAGCAATATATTAAGTGAAGCAGAAGACACGATGGCCTAATGAACCTTTTGATATAAAATTTAATAAGCTAATATTCAAATATTCCGCCAATATTTCGATTCCTAAAGAGGTAATTAGAAACCGTTTTTAATAACTTCACTTACCTTCCTGTTAATCTTACTTTACTAGAAAATTCCATTTTTACTTTCATTAAGCTCAAAAAATAAAATTTCTGAGAAAAGGTTTTTGAAAATATATTTTTTTAATCTTCAGTATTATATTCCTTTTCTTATTTTTTAATTTCGGTAAAACATTGTGTAGAAAAAAAAAGAAAAAATGTGGATTTGTAATTAAGCTTTACTCAGCGGGTTATTAGCGGTGTTCTTTAGGCCACGTTGACAGGGAAGTTTGGATTTGGTGTCTTGTGGTATTCATGAAGACAACGCAACTAGAGATAATTAGGGACAAATTTATATTAATATTTTATAAAGAGTTGGCCGTGAAAATGTCCTTTATTTTGAAACCGCATAACAATATAAACTGACGAAACCGCTGGGAGGGTTCACCACTGATGAGCCAGGCCCCTTGTTTTAAGAACTTGAAACTATGTTTGACGTGTATGATTCTTTTCGAGATACGGAGTAGAGTGACCACGCCTACACTGGTCAAAAATCAACAAAATGATTAACACATGTCAACAAATAGTACAAATGTGATATTGCGTACTGGGATAAGATGTATAAATTAAGAAAAAAAGGCATCTCCTTATCATGCAACTGAAAGTTGCATTTCTGAAATAATTAAAAATCAACAAATAGTTTATATATAATTCCGATAGATAGTGCAAGCCATCAGTAACTTTCAGTTGCACGATAAGGAGATCCATTTTTTTCTTAACAGATTTTAATGATTAAAAGCTTAAAAAACTGAATGTGCGCATTCTGTTTCAAAGATGATTGTGTTTACAATACATCATCCCCTACATTATTCTGACTTCTCTCCTCATTGTCATCAGTTCTCCTGGTGAGATTGATGTGGTTGAATGGGTCTCACAGCTATGTATTTACATATTGGGTTTGATTTGCATAACTCGACATCCCTGTCAGTGGGACCGAACCAATCCGAGATATTGACAAGAAATCGATTCACAGAAGTGTCTAATGAAGATTAATTGATTGCGAAGATTTAATTATCAACAACTAATTGTGTATTGTTGTCACAGAATCGAGTAGCGGTCATGAGGAGAACACAGTTCCACAGAGTCTCTCTTCCCATTGTAGGATCCAGTGATGTTATGTAACAATGCGTGCATCCCCGATGTCACATGTTTTCTTCTAAAATAACCATTCGAGAGAAAAAAAAATCCATCCAGGAAAGAGTTTATTCTGAATTTCATTTATTCTGATATTTAAAAATAAACGACCAGTTTATATTTAGTCCGATAGATGGCACAAACTATCAACAACATTCAATTACCCAATCAAGAGGTGTATTTTCTTAATATTTTCCTGTTTGTTAATTTTTTCTTCTCATTGTTATAATATTCATATCATAGATAAAAAGTGTTAATTTGAAGTTGCATGGCGTCAATAAATCACATATTTACATATTGACGTGACTGGAATGTTAAAATAGAAGAGCGGGGGAGGGATGTCCGGTGAGTAGGGAGGTCGACGGAGATTCCTGCGCGTGGCCGCAGCCAATTTATCACCAGACGCCATAATTAAAGATCAGACGATGGCCTTTAAGCTTCTTCTGCTCTTTTTTATCTAAAAAAAAATCTTATGGCCGTTTTTTTTATACAGTGGCGTGAGTAGGTCAATTTGGAAGATTAATTGGCGATCACCTCGCGCTTCTTTATTGAATAAAAAGTAAGAAAAAGCCATTATAGGAATAACAACATCGGAGACAAATGTTGGACTCGATTAAAGATTCCATGGACTGACGAGAGATATGGACTTTCTGGGTTTAGTAAAAATGGTGTTGTTCTAACACATATCTTCCATTATATTATGATGCATTAGCGCGCCATCTGTTATGAAAATTTGAAACTATTATAGACGCGTATGATTCTTTTAAAAATTAAACAATTTCTACTGCCCTTACTGCAATGAAAAAAATTGAAGGGAGGGCCTGGCTAATCAGTAGGGAAGGGTTCACCACTGATGAGCCAGGCCCTCCTTAATGTTTCCATTGCAGTAAGGACAGTAGAAATTGTTTAATTTTCAAAAGAATCATACGCGTCTATAATAGTTTCGTATTTGCATATCTTCCATTAACTGGTTCTTACAACTTGAGATTTCGATTATCGTTTTAACCGAGAATCTAAGAAAAACTCCATATAATGGGAGTGTATTGAAATAAATAAAAGTCAAATTTAGAAATATTTCGAAATGTTTCGCTCTCCCTTTTTTAGTTTAGTTAATGGCATCTGCCCGTTAATTGGAACACTGTGGGTTCGATTCCCATCCCTGGACACTTTATTTTTCCGTTCATGATTACTTTTCACAATTCATCCTTTCATACTTTATACCTAAGGATAGAAATAATTGTTATTTCTCCTTAAAATAAATTACGATTTTTCGTTCAAAAGAAACATTTGCGGTAAAACTTTTCAAACGTTGTTTTACAATCATAATCCGCATTATATTGTATTATAGTTTAATTAATGTTATCAAGTAAAATTATACAAGGTGGATTTCGTATATTTAGGTAAAAAATAAATTGTTCGAATGACCCGGCTTCGCCCGGGTTGTGCCGGAGTGAAGGTTTGCCCAACTAACGTTTTAACAGGAGCTAATCACTCTCGGTGTTAACATCTGAGTGTTGGAAATTATTTCACACCATGTTTCTTTTTACAAATAAAACAATTTCCTACCGTGCCCTTCCTGCAATGTAAAAAATATTGGGAGGATTTGACTCATCAGGAATGAACTCTACCATTGAACAAGTAAAACCGCTGGGAGGGCTCACCATTGATGAGCTAGAGAGTCTCCCATTTTTTTTTTTTTTACATTGTAGGAAGAAAAAGTAGAAAGTTTGTTTTAAAAAAATAATTACGATAAATAAATCCGAATTGTTAACTTTACGCCATACTCGATAAACCATATTCAGTTACTTTATAACAAAATAGAATACTGTTTGAACCTGGTGTCTATTCAGGGCAATTTTTTTAATAGTAAAGAAATATGGCGCCTAGTTTTAACGTCTATTTTGACGGGAGAGGTGACTTTTTATAGAGCATTGTCCTCCTAGCGAAATTTCTATTTATATATTTTTGCATAGATTTGTCCTAGCTACAAGGTGGGATCAATAAACAAGGTGAATTATAATTTATTTAAAAATAAATAAGAACGATATTAAAAATTAGGACTTGATTTATTCAAAATAATCACCTTGGCTTTCTATACATCGTCTCCATTGTTCTGGCAACTTGTAAATACCCTCTTTATAGGCACTCTTAGGAAGCGTGTGAAAAAAATCTTGCACCACTTTCTGGACATCTTCATCCGAATCAAATCGCTTTCCCTTTAACTCCTTCTTTAGTAGTCCAAAAAGGAAATAGTCAGAGGGGGCTAGGTCTGGACTATATGCAGGATGTTCTAAAACTTCAAAACATTGTAATTTATCAGCTAAACAAATCTTCGGAAAATTGTGAAAATTTCATTTTATTCCTTGTGGATCTCATGACATCAAAGCTGACCTCTACTGACGAGGGCCATTAACCAGAAACCATAGTCTCCAGGTGAACGCATCTCAGTTTGTCAAACATGGTGTTGTGGCTTTGTCACCGACCTGAGTCGCTAGTTTGCAACGACGATTAATAGATGGCGCTTATTTCTACCGTCTATTTAGACGGGAGAGGTGGCCTTGATATGAATGAAAGTGTAATTTAGAGACCAATCCTAGCTGGACGTTATAGACACGTGGTTTGGAGCGTTGACGCAAAGAAAAGACTTGTGTTATATATCCCGGAGCCATCTCAACGGTCGGTAAGGTTGGAATTTCATCCTGCTTATTGTCACACAGCTGTCATAACTTTTCACCACGGCATGGGGGCGCTGCATACAAAGTAAACACGTGGACTGGCCAAGTCATCGCTTCACACAACCATTTCTCATCTTCGAAACCGCAGGAAGGAATATTTGAAATATTTGAGAAACCTAAACAAACTTTGCTGGATCTTCCAGTCTTCCTACAAGTATTGCTCCACTATAATCGTCGTATTTGCATATTGGCTCTTGTTAAACCTGACGTTATTTTAAACCGAGACGTTATTTCGGTATAAGATAGGAAAACTATATTTACTGGAAATATATTCATCCAATATTTACTATAAATCCCAGTAACATGAAGATATTTTAAGTTTTGATTTTACTTTGTTTCAACCAGAATAATTATTTTAGAACACAGGGATTGGATGAGTGATATTTACCCTGTCGATTTTTGACAGCCATGATGGGAGGATAATGCTCTATAAAAAATGTCGCCTCTCCCGTCAAAATAGACGCTAAAACTAAGCATCATATTTCTTTACTATTTAAAAATATCCCTAAATAGACACCAGGTTCAAACAGTATTCTACTTGGTTATAAATCAAATCCCGCTTTGGACACTTTTTTTCTAAATTAAAAATGCTTCAATGATATCTGATTATTGCAAATTTTAAACCTTACTAACGAGTTCACGTAACCAAACAGGGCTTTAGCACACTTGTGAGTGTAAAAATTCGAACTGCTTTATACGCGTGTAGACATGTAGTGTAGTTACAGTAAAAGCAGTCGCTAACTAGCCACCATGATTATCATGGCCACTTAGCATATATGTCCCCCACCATTTTAACAAACACACATTGCCGACAAGATAACTGCTAGTTAAAGAAGTAGCTAGGAACACGACCGTATTATTAGAATCAACTCCATCGCGTTTTAACTTCCAGAAAAAAAATGTAAATACTTAATAAACCATTCCGCCAAATTTCTCTGGTTTATTATAATTTACAAGCTTTCGAATTGAACGCTTCCACAGGAGTTTCTTCCACGTATATACTGTTACGTTGTTGTTTGACCAAAGAACAGCTCCTGTGGGTATAAAGGATCTTTAGGACCTTATTTAAGCCTTTAGGACTCTTTATTCAAGCCTAATCAATAAAATAATTACAGAAGAATACAAAAGAAAATAACGAAACAATACAGCAGTCGCTATCTC
>CP092876.1:12394078-12431271 GCA_030710605.1 Cordylochernes scorpioides | reverse complement strand
ACCAATGCCAAGCACAGATAGGAAAACAGGAACAGAACAGAAGACAGAAGTTGGTAGAACCTTCTATAATCTTCTACGAAGTACACCGGCAGTAAGCAGCAGTCCGACCTCTTGAGACAGCAGCTCGCGTTTGCTTGGAGTACACCCCATAGCTTCGTTCTTCTTTGGTACGAGTTCCACATCTCTATATATCCCTGAGTAGATCTTTCCAGAATGCTCACGGTCAGTCAGCCAATCAGAACGTAGCCATCACTAAAATTTGCATAATCAATTTAAATCGGTCAATCAGTTCTCCGAGAGATTTTTCTACATTATTCTAGAAGTTCTAAAACATTCTAGAATTCTCTTTTTATTCCACATAACAATACAAATTAATACAAAGCAATATAACGCGCCATCTATATATAACGAATGAAGACATTAAGACGCGAATGTTTCTTTTCACAAATAAATCAAACTTCTACTGTCCTTACTGTGATGGAAAAAATATTAGAAGGGCTTGGCTCATCAGTGGTGAACCCTCCCAGTGGTTTCGCCAATTTAATTTACCAGACCGATTCTTCAGAGATCCAATACAGTATTAGAGGCCGCCCCTGTACTGATGAGGGCCATAGACCATGGTATACATGGGTGTTGTCTGGATTTGTCTAAACTGGTGTTGTGGGTCATTCTTTATCATCACTAGTATTTTTTTTAATTAGGAATTAAAATATATATATGTGACAATATAGTGATAATGTGGGGAAAGGGAAATAATCACGCCACAAATTGGTAGAGGAATTTGGAAGCCATCCGAGAGAGAGGGAGCGCCACCGCTGAACGGCCGTTTGTGTCGCACGCCCCCCGCAAACTGTCCAAAAATAGTCCTCAGGTGTTGACGGGCGGGCCCCATTTGCCTCCCCTTTGGAATGTCGCTGCTTTCTCAATTGACCGGACTTTACATCCCATCTCTCTCTGGGATGGCTCTAGGTTTGTTTTATTATTCCTGGAAGGGTATATATTATGACATATACATATATTGTTACATCAATTTTAATGCGCCTTACATTTATTCAAAATATTCTTTGATATTTAATATTTATTTAAAACAGAATATTTAGATTATCATCATTCCTTTTTATAGTTTCATTCCTTTTGTAATATTGTTATTGTACATATATCTTGATTGGTTATTGGAGCGAGAGAGGACCTAGACCAAGACTGCGGATCACGACCTACGAGGAAGACAACAAATAAATAAACACAATAACTTTGAAAGGTAATTTATTTTTATTTACTTTTACTTTTATTTATTTGCTTTGAATATGGAAACCCGCTCGGTGTATAACACCAAGAAGGAAGAAACCAAGGTCGACGACCCTGCAAAGCTTCAACTTGGTGCAACAATATATATACAGTATTGGATCTCTGAAGAATCGGTCTGGTAGATTAAATTGGCGAAACCGCTGGGAGGGTTCACCAATGATGAGCCAAGCCCTCCCAACATTTTTTTTTTCATCGCAGCAAGGACAGTAGAAGTTTTGATTTATTTGTGAAAAGGAACATTCGTGTCTTAATGTTTTTATTTGTTATTACATTTACAAATTTAAAAAAATTAAAGTCCTTACCCGTGATTCGTTTCGTCGAGTAGTTGGGATTGAGTATTTACAATCTATCTCCGTATGAACCAGAGATCCAAAGTAGACAAATGCCCTCATATGACAAAACTAATTGATTCCAATGTGTATACTAAGTTAAGAGAATAGTTAGCTGAAATATAATTAATTACCTTTTCAACTATGGAGACCTAACTAATTAAAATTGGTTTTAACGACACAGATGGCGCTCAAATTGATAAACAAATATTCGTTTATTTTTTTAATTATAATTATTTTTAATTGGTAAAAAAAGAGACGAAAGAATTAGAATTCTTTATTAAACCTTGTTTTTTAAGGCGTTCTAAATTTAGCAATTATATTATGATACATTAGCGCGCCATCTGTTATCAGAATTCGACATTAAGATACTAGACACTTCGACACTATTGAGCCATTCTTGAATTCTTGCTTAAGTTGTACAGCGAATCTATTTACATATACAAGCTGTGAGAACAGTAGAAACCTCTGGAAGGGTTCACCAATGATGAGCCAGGCCATCTCAATATTTCCCGTTGTTACATGGAGAGTAGGTAGGACGTGCTCTATTTTCAAAAAGTAAAAAAAAAAAACTATGCAAATTAATTTCCATTTCTTGTATATTTGCATATATATACATTTATTCGAATATCGGATTTCTCTTCAAACCATCATAAAATAAATTTTAATAAACCAACTTTTCCCACAAAGACTTTCTATAAACATCAGCGCCGATATAAATATATGTAAATAACCGTTTAAACGCCATATTTCTTAAAAGTTCGCCTGTCAAAAAATGGACTTCTTCTCTCCGATTGAATCGATAGCCGTCCCACGCATGCGCAGCCAGACCAAACGAACATATAAACTCACACCCAACTTTATATTCTGTAAGAAACTTTCAATCTCTCTTATTTGCATATTTACGTAGTGAATGAATATAGAAATGTATTACTTCTATTTAAATGAACACAAGGCCATTTATATACACGAATCAACTCTTAAACACCTTTTTTTTCACAAAAGCAGCAAACTTTCGTCCTTCTTTATTACTATTGTTAATGTATTTTAATTGGGGCATTAAACTGATACTGTATTCTTAAAAAAACACACACCGAAAGATTCATCAACGAAACTGCTGATTTCAGGTTTCCGATCATCATATGTCGTTAAATTACTGCCCAGCTCTTCCCCGATGGCACTGCACATTCTACTTCATAAATTAAATACATTGTATTAGCGCGCCATCTGTCGACAAATTAAAAACTATTTAGCGCGAAATTTTTTTCATAGATAGGCTAGCTTTAGGAGGTTTCTAATGTGGAGGAAAATGTTTAGAGTGTCTGGCTCATCAATGGTGAACCTTCTCTGCAATTTCGCCAGTTTAATCTACAATACCGCTCTATACTATTGTATTGGACTGTGTTCTGCATTTTTATCCGTTACTTTAAAGAAATTCTTGGCGAAGTTATTTAATTCTTCTTATCTCAAATATTGTTGCTGTTGTCGTGTCCAAGATCTCAAATATTAATTAACGTGTATTAACACAAGTAATTTATATAATACACTGCGGCCTGTGATTGTAAAACGACACTTGAAGTTACACCGCATGAGTTTCTTTTAAACGAAAAATCAAATTTTTATTTCAAGGTAAAATATCGACTATTTTTAACCTTTTTAGATGAGGTATGAAAGGGTGAATTATGAAGAGTAATGACGAACGGAAAAATAAAAGTGTCCAGGGATGGGAATTGTTACTTTATGTATCATTTACGAACGGAAAAATACGTCCAGGGTAGCCTAGTGGACATGGCATCTGCCCGGTAAGCGGAACATTGTGGGTTCGATTCCCATCCCTGGACACTTTTATTTTTCCGTTCGTCATTACTCTTCATAATTCACCCTTTCATACCTCATCTAAAAAGGTTAAAAATAGTCGATATTTTACCTTGAAATAAAAATTTGATTTTTCGTTTAAAAGAAACTCATGCGGTGTAACTTCAAGTGTCGTTTTACAAGTAATTTATATCATTTAACAAATTAACAAATATAATTTTGACACAGTTCAATCTACCATGCAGCTCTGACAATGAGCTATTTTTGATTTTAAAGTCAAGAGCAATACTTAGAAGAAGTATTCTTTAAAAAAAACTGCCTTCAAGAGAAGACCTGTATGCGACTGTACCACATTATGGCTTTATGGTTTTTATTAAAGAAGAATTGAGTCAAAATGTAGATTTACATCAACCTTCAAATATGTTCATTTTTCGACATTTCGACACCCTGCTGTCGTCCTTTTTCAATATGGAAATTGTGCATTGTGCATTGTGCCTGCAACTTCCCACAATCAATGTCCCATATACTAGATGACTGCCCGCTGTACAAATTCAATGGAGGAATCTCCAATCTCCATTCTGTCACCCCGGAAGCCCTGAACTGGCTGAAGGCCTTGCCTTTCAGACTTTAATGACCGATATGTCCTCACGTCTTTTTTCTAGATTTAATTCATTTTGTCTCCTCTCTAATTGTAAATACGCTGCTGTATCACCTCATAAGCATAAATAAATAAAATGTGGAAAACTTTAAAGTTTTGTCCTCAAAATACAAACTTTGCCTTAGAGCTCTCCATCTTGATATTGGTGACAACGGGTTTTTGAAACGTCGAGAAATGAATATTTTGAGAGTTGATCCAAGCTACAATTAGATGGTTTTTGCCTTTCCCTGCATTTTATGCCAGTCATTTTTTTCTCAAAACTAATTTGTTTACATAGATAAAAATAAAAAGATATTTGTATAATAAAAGAAGTCGGTGGACGAGTGGATAACACCCTCGATTCCTGACAGTCATGAATTGGGATTGAATCCCGCTTTAAAATTTGTTTAATATGTGAATAACCTTCACATATTATTCACTGTTTCAATTATCATGAACTAGGTTGCTCTTGCTGAGCGGTACCTATTAATGTGATTTTGAACCGATATTTGTATAATAATCATTCATTTCATTAAGTAAATATCTAATTATGTAAATATTTACGTGCATATATACATATTATCTTCTAGTTTCTTGGAAAGTTGCTTGTTGAAGGACGTCATAATCCGAAAGCTTGCCGATTATACAGGACAAATGAAAGAAATTCGTTTCTGTAAACTTTGATTGATTCCTTCTTCAAGATTATGGTATTTCTTAACTAATAGATGGATTCACAGAGGGGGACATTGACATTTGAAGTATTTTTATTTACGATTGGTCAATTTTTATTTAAAAAAAAACAATGAAATAATAATGAATGAATAATGAAAATATACAATGAATTTATGAGCTAGGGAGGCTCCACCATCTTGATAAGGTCCTCCTCCAGACGACACAAAACGAAACCAAAACCCGGTACACCAGTTAACCCGACATTACGCAACACATATCTCAATAAAATTTTTAAAAAGCAGCAACAAACGAAACTGAAAAGCTTTAGGCTTAAGTTGAGGCGGGAAAAAAAGCGCGGGTTTCACTTCATTAGGCCTAACAACCAACCTCTAAGCCTAACGTAATCTCCTGTAGAAATTGTTTTACCAGCCGGGAATTAAAGTTTTAATTTTTTTCTTATTTTTATTTTTTAATTCGCGGAATAGCGTTCAATCCTCTTATCTCTCTCTCTCCAATTTGCATCGATTCGATGCTATGCAACTTTTCTTTACACACTTTACATTAGTTTTCTGGTTAATTAAACAAGTTCTGCTCGAGTATAAAAAAAGGCCAATTATGCAACTACGTTGGTGTTGGCCGACTGGCATCGGCTGCTCGACCTTATCGACTAATTTACATATCCCATTGATAGGGGTTTGAAAGGATGAGCGGACTTAATAAACTTGTATTCTACTCTATATTGGAGGTTCCCTCGATGGCAACTAAGCAGATCAGCACATAGATGTGATGTGAAATGATGAACTCATGAAGAGAATTAAAGGACAACCGTGGAGCGGGAGAGAGAGAAGGCCAATAGGACTGCAGACGTCATCTCAAGACTCCGAGTGACACGCAGACTGCGTCTTGTCGACTGTCTTGTAAACAACTGTCCTGTTCAACTAATTCCAGGCTACCTCTTATTAATTTAAATTTGAGAGCGGATCTCAATCTATGTTCGAGAAGTCCTGTCAGAAAACACGGAAACAGACGTCAACTTGTGACAATTGACAATTAAACAACTTTATTGACATCTCGTCAATCTTTACACTCAAAGGGAGTTATAAGGTAATAATAATGGTAGGAATGAAGAGAGATATATACAATCGACGTAGCCCTCTCCGAGGGCACGTCCGGATCAGGAGCTTAAAGCCGCCTTGAATCTAAACAGATGTCAACTTGTGAATACTACATAGATTGTCTAGTCTAGCTGTTTCACCTCTCCATGATCGTTTGGTATTTTATTCGATTCTCAACCACAAATATACAATTAGATGGCAAGTTAGACTACAAGATAATTGATTTACAATAATCGTAAATATAGAGGCTGCCTGGCCGGCATTCATATTTATATGAAAAATGGACACTTCGGCCAGTTGGAGTGTCTATTTTTCATATAAATATGATTTACAATAAGCTGCGAGTTTTAAATAAAATACATTGTAGAGAACTCTCGGCCCTGTTTGACTGAACGAACATAGACTGATGGCATGTGAAGATTGAAATATAACATGTTTGCATATTTACAATTATAAAAGGAGGGCCTCCATGAAATCCCTTTCTTGATAAATTTAAATCCTTAAAATCCCTCAAGGATAAATAATACGTGGAGTGAGTCAATATATTTCGTACATAGAGAAAGTATCGTTAATGATAATTACATAACCCAGAGTACATATGCAAATGACGCTATAAAAATTCAGCGTTTATTGGTCCTATTATTGTGCTTTAAAATGTACCTGTCATGACAATCATGGCCTGTATCGAGGTTACCTGTGATAAAACGACATCAGTAAACGATATTTCATATAAATCATATTTCTACTTTCATTCAGCAATATATAACATTGAAAGTTGTATTGTCAAGAAAATCTACCAGTCATGTCCATTTGCTGTAAGTGCGGTTAATTGTGTTTTATATTTTATTTATTCGTATTTTCAAGTGAACAGTATATCAACATTTATATTACGCGCGCCATCTGTTATGAAAATTAGAAACTATTTTAGACGCTGAGAGGGTTCACCATTGATGATCCAGGCCCTCCCTTTAATTTTTTCATTGCAGTAAGGGCAGTAGAAATTGTTTAATTTCAAAAAGAATCATTCGCGTCTAAAATAGTTTCTAATTTTCAGTATATCATCAATTATTGGGTTTCTTTAAAAACTTCCTTTCCTTGAGTTGCAAACCTATATATTATTAGAACTTTGAGGATCCCAACATCGGATAAAAATGACATCAAATTTCAAAACTTTGATTCCATCCTGCCACCGATAGTCACCTATACTTGTGTCGATTTCAGTTCTCTGACCTTGGCTGGGTAGTCTATACAATACCTATCACTTATCCTGCTGAAGTAGTATCTGTATGAAAAAGTGAAAGTTGTATAAGCTTATGATTTTGCTTTGTTTCAAAAATGAATCGATGTTGGTTCCAAATGCTTGAATTGAATATTACACCTTAGTTCTATATATTTTATTGCTTAAAAAGTAACACAAAAAAAAACAAAAAAAGATACTACAATTGCAAATGATTTGTTAAATAACTAAGAAAAAAATAATAATATCACAAATGATGATGATAAAAAAAATGAATATGTCTGCCAGAAAAATGCTTCTATGAATTAAAAAAAAAATAAGAATAATTACAAAATTAACATATAAACGTCAAACAGTATCTGTATTAGGAATCTGTTTTAATGCTTGGTATTTAAGATTCATAACACATTTATAATTTAAATATTTTATTCTATTAAGATTAAAATTACACAAGCATAACATTTAAATATATATATATCCTGCCTAACAATTCTCTATACTAACTATATAACATTAAGCGATCTATTTACATTTTGTTTTGGTCACTGGTCCAACACTTTTATTTTCACAGACCAAATCACAAGATTAATTCACAGATGAAAAATATGCAAAATAACTAAACAAATATATACATCAATTTGATATTTATTTAAAACAAATGAACAACTATATACATCAATTTAATATTTATTTAAAACAAATGAACAACTATATACATCAATTCCCCCTTCTTAGGCTTGGCCCCCCTTATTTATTTATTTACTCTCCATATCTCTGCGGACATCTGCGCTCCCTCTGAGGATACCTGGGGGTTGTAACACTTTTCTCCTCCGAGATTGAAGTTGGCACACGTTCAGCATCATTCATATTAGTGGGATGTGATTTACCAGGCAACATTTTTCTAATGTAGTTTTGATGAACCTTTTTTATACTGTCACCTTGTTTTATTAAATAAACATTCCTCCCTAGTATTTTAATTATCTTTCCTGTATACCAAGAGGGATGCCCATTAGTAATCCACCTAAACTTCACAGTCTCATCTACTTTAAATTTACTGTTAACATATTGACTATTGAATTTGGAGGCTTTTACTTCTTCTTTTGATAACACCGAAAGTCTTGATCTGATCTTTCTTCCAAGAAACAGTTCCGCAGGTGATGTCCCTTTCCTAATATTTACATCGGTCCTTATAAAGAACAAAGCCCTGGACAGAGCCAAATTTAGTTCCACCTGCTCATTTTCATATAATTGCTTTTTTAGCAATTTCTTTACCTCTCTTACAGAGACTTCTGCCTGTCCATTCGATTGTGGGTGATATGGGGGAGATGTCACATGGGATATGCCATTCTTAGACAAAAAATCACCAAAGTCACTACTAAAGAAAGGAGGACCATTATCAGAAACCACTACTTGTGGAAATCCGTAGCGAGCAATACAATTTCTCATAAAATTTATGCAAAAATATGCACTGGTAGATGGTACTTCAGAAACTTCAACCCATGAAGAAAATGAATCTACTGCTAGTAAAAACAGTTTGTTTTTGAAATTGAAATAGTCCATGTGAACCCTCCTCCATGGTCCTGCATATTTAGGCCAACTCTCAGTCCTTTGAGGAGGCAAACTTTCATTAGAAAGACAAGTTCTGCAATTTTTTGTAATTATTTCAATTGAAGAGTCCATGCCGGGCCACCAAATAGATGAACGTGCCATCATTTTCATTTTATTAGTTCCTGCATGGCTCTCATGTAATAATTGAAGTACCCTTTCATGTAGACTTTTTGGGATAACCATCCTATTCTCCAGAAAAATACATTCTTGGAGAATGGTAAAGTCATCAATCCTTTTTAAATAAGGAATGAGATCATCATTGGGACTTGAGGGTAACTCCCCTGTCTCAATAATTTTATACAATTTGAATAAAGTCCTGTCTAATTGTATTTCATGAGCCACAAGAACATGGTCAATGATGGAAGTATTTAAGAGTAAAATTTCACCACTCCCATCATTATATTCCAAATTATTCTCATGAAACTCTGGAAATCTAGAAAGGAAATCTGGAATAATATTATCCTTTCCTTTTTTTATACTTAATTTCAAAACTATAATTTGAAAGAGTTAGAGCCCATCTATGTAGTCTATTTGCAATGAGTGGAGGCAAATTTGTTTTATCTCCAAAAATAGTTATTAAGGGCTTGTGATCAGTATAAATGGTAAATTTCCTACCAAAAAGGTAATTTTTCAATTTATTTACTGCAAAGACAATTGCAAGTCCTTCTCTTTCAACTTGAGAATATTTTCTTTCATGAACATTTAACGTTCTGGAAATGAAACACACAGGCCTTTCCTCCCCATCCTTCAAATGTGAAAGGGTTGCTCCTATTCCCACCTGACTTGCATCACAAGAGAGAATCAAAGGCAAATTTAGGGAATAATGCGATAAACATGTGGTCTCATCTAATGCATTTTTACAGGAATTGAAGGATCTATCTGTCCCAGCATTCCAAGACCATTTAACATTCTTTTTTAATAGGTTGTATAAAGGATGTGCTAAATCTGAAAGATTTGGCAAAAATTTACTATAAAATGACAAAAATCCAAGGAAGCTTTTTAATTCAGTTATATTCTTAGGAACTGGACAATTCTTTATGCAAGCTAGCTTGTCTTTCAAGGGATATATACCAAATTCATTAATTTTATGTCCAAGATATTCAATCTCATTTTTAACAAACAAGCACTTATTTTTGTTTATTGTAAAATTATTTTCTTTAAGAATATTAAGTGTTATTTTAAGAATATCTAAATGGCTTTCCAAATCCTCTGATGCGATAAGAATGTCATCAAAATAAATGTAAACATCATTGATTCCCGAGAAGAAGGATTCCATTGTCTTCTGAAATATTTCAGAAGCAGTCTTTATACCAAAGGCCAAACGATTATATTTATATAAACCTTTGTGAGTGGAGACAACCAAATACTTTTTTGAAATATCATCCATCTCAATTTGATGGTAAGCCTTTGACAAATCTAATTTAGTAAATAATTTCTTTCCTTGAAAATTACTCAAGACTGAATCTATGTTAGGAATAGGATATTTGACATCCTCTAAGTAAGGATTTAAACTCTTTTTAAAATCAGCGCAAAGTCTAATTTGGCCATTTGGTTTTGCAACACAAACAAGTGGTGAAGCACAATCACTTTTATCTATTGGAGACAAAATATTTAAATCAACCAATTTGTCAATTTCATTTTCCACAAGTTGTTTTAATGCAAAAGGAACTTGCCTGAATTTGTAAAATTTTGGGACAAAGTCAGCCTTCACATCAAGATGGCATTTGATACCTTTAATAGGGTCAGATTTGCATTCAAAAATGGACTCATAATCATTTAAAAGTGAATCTATACTAAAAGAGTCCAATTTATGCAAATAATTGAATGAGATATTGAAAAGATTAAGGAAATCTCTTCCTAAGAGAAATTTAGAACAATTTAAATTAGTTATTAGTATTTCAATGGTTCTAGAAACATTTCTTAATTTTATATCAAATTTAGCCTTGCCCAAAATAGGTATTTTAGAGCCACTATAGCCGGTCAAGACTGTATTACATTTATTTAATTTAACATTTTTGAAATATTTAAAGTACTCATATTTAGTTAATGTAGTAATGGCTGCTCCAGTATCAATTTCAGCCAACAATTTTATATTATTTACATATACTGTTTCAGTCAAAGGAGGATGTAAATTTATATTATTCAATGATAAATTATTTTGAGATCCCGAAGGATTATTATCATTAGCATGCTTTTTAAATTTATTAAAAGTATTTTTGGGATTTCTGGGCAATTTACGGGCAGAACTGTCTTTTTTATAACATATTGTAGAAATATGCCCTACTCTACCACAAACTCTACAATTAGCTGATTTAAAAAAACAATTATAGTGTAGATGGTTGTTCTTACCACAGTGTTTGCAGGGATTATTGATGGCATGAAGATGCTGTGGGGACCGATGGGCATCTTCGGATCTCTTGAGGTTGTGTAGGTCATTATCTGCAGACTCCGCAGACAGCGCGATGTCTAATGCTCCCTCAAAAGTTAATCCTTCTTCCTGTAGCAGCTTCTTTTGGGTTGGTGTATCAATGATGCCCGCCACAAATCTGTCTCTTAGTGATTCCTGTAGAAAATCTCCAAAGTTACACCTTTGAGCCTGTTCTTTAAGGCGTATTATATATTTCGAAATTGCCTCGCCTGATTTTTGATCCATTTTCTGGAATACAAATCTTTCATATATTATATTGGTCTTAGGATTGAAATGTTTCAATAAGATCCTGCACAATTTATCAAAGGGAACTTGATCAACTTCTTCCGGAAAAACTAAGTTTCGCAAGATCCCGAAATATTTAGGGCCGATGCATGATATCAGAAATGGCGTCTTAAAGTCTTCTTTTGTTTTAGAAATTAGCATGAATTGCTTCAATCGATAAATATAATTCTCTACATTCTCTAGATTTTCGTCAAATCTTTCAAACATACTTGAAGACATTTTTTAAAGTATAATTTCTTTTCACTATTTAAATTCTTTTTTCTTTACAAAATTTGCTTTTCCTCGTCGCCAGTTGTTTTAATGCTTGGTATTTAAGATTCATAACACATTTATAATTTAAATATTTTATTCTATTAAGATTAAAATTACACAAGCATAACATTTAAATATATATATATCCTGCCTAACAATTCTCTATACTAACTTTATAACATTAAGCGATCTATTTACATTTTGTTTTGGTCACTGGTCCAACACTTTTATTTTCACAGACCAAATCACAAGATTAATTCACAGATGAAAAATATGCAAAATAACTAAACAAATATATACATCAATTTAATATTTATTTAAAACAAATGAACAACTATATACATCAATTTAATATTTATTTAAAACAAATGAACAACTATATACATCAGAATCTTGGTGTTTGACTTCACTATGTAAATATGTTTCTATAATTGTAGATATTCCAGGAATATGTCAGCTTCGAAGTCAGCTCTTCTACTTAAAGAACAAAACAACAAACACAAAAAGTGTTGAGCTGACTAACCCTCGACAAGACTTACACAAATTCACTATTGTACCTTGATAAAGGCCATCCTTTTGTCCATCGAAAAATTAAATAAATATTTATTCCAATATTCTCCTTTTTTGAAATATAGTTTTCATATTATAGGATTGTTCAATTTTAAAAGTCATATTGTCCAAATAGTTCAGTTTTTTATAATAAAACAGGGCGTAAATAAACCTAAATACTCATTTTTCACATTAGTTTTAAAACTACTATAAAACAGTATAGCATATGTGCAAAGGTCTTAAGATAATATATTAGCAAGTTGCATACTAGAGAGGGAAAATAAGATCATATTTGCATAACCTAACTTTGTATCTTAAACCTTTGTATAAACAAAATACTCATTTTTCACATTAGCTTTAAAACTACTATAAAACAATATAGCATATGTGCAAATTTCTTAAGATAATATAATAGCAAGTTGCATAGTAGAGAGAGAAAATCATATTTGCATATAACCTACCTTTGAATCTTCATCTGGAGAGATGCTCTGAAAACACCAATCATCTGTTAGCCTCAATGACAGAATGAAAATTGAAAGAGTGATGGGTACAGAGGATTGGATGGAAGAAATGTGACTGACATACTATGTCTGGACTGTGGCGACATCTGGTGACAATGAATGGTCACCGAGGAAGTCACAACAATAGACTCTATCGCCACAATTACCTTTTAAACTGATTTGATCAACAAATACATAGTACGGGGATCTGGTATATTTGTAAGTACAAAGTCGAACTGCTTTTCACATGTGTAGACATGTGGTGCACTTACAGTAGAAGCAGTCGCCTACTTCTACCCACCATGATTATCATGGCCTGTACCACGTGTACTAGGGATAAGCAAAACTATATATATGCATAGTTTCAATACATTTTAAGGTAGATATGCCTATTTTGTTATATGAATATCATTCTCCTGCAACTTTTATCTTGTATATATATGTATTTAAAATAAAAGCATATTTTGGATCAATAAATTTATTAAAATTCAATATTTCGACGAGGCTGTTCGCCTATCTTCTTCTCGGAAAAATTCAAAAACCTTCTAAGCTTGTTATCCGAGTGATGTGCGCACGAGAAGTGTTGTTTTCTATAGCATATGTTGGTGTGACCAGACCATTTTAATTTGAATTATTGTATCTTTTCAGGAATAAAATGCTAAATATATTTTTGACTATTTTTGTTTTAAACTAGGTATGATTGTGGTATTTCTCTTTTCCTATTGATGCTATTAACAAGATATATACATATGTAAATAAGAAGGGGTAGAAGGTCAGTGGCCGGCGGTCCGTCGGTTTCCGACAGCCATGAACTGGGTTCGAATCCCGCGTTGTACACTTTTATCTTTAAGGAACCTGTTCATATATTTCATTGTAAACAACATAAGCTAGGTGTTGCTCTTTTTGAGCGGTACCTAATAAGTTATTATATATAAACAAAGGGTTTATATTCTGCTTCATGAAGTCTCGGCACATTCAATCTACCAAAGAGATTCATTTCTCTTTAAAATGCGTTTAAATAATGCACTTTTGCTTTTCATGTAAGCCTTCTACCTATTTATATATGTTAAAACGTACTATATGTAAATATATAAATCCCACGTTATATATATATAAATTCCAACTTAAATAAATATGGATGCCATCGTGGTTATGCAACTTAGTGAGTGCGCCAGTATACTTTGCATATGTGATATAAGCTATGTAAATAGGGAGTTGAAGGTCACCAGAAGACAGAATGGACATCAGCAGAAGATCGCTTCCAAAATATAAAAAAAAAGAAATAAATTGCCAGACGACGAAATGCCGATAACGTCCCAATTTCGAAGGACAATTTGAGAAAATGGAAAAATCTCCGCGGCGCTATTCCATCTCGATGTCAGGAGAGAAATTGACATATCATAAAATTGCATAGCTCGGGAGGAATTTAATTAATATTTATTTAATCTATATTAGCGGGAAATATTCTCTCTTTGTCAAAATAAGCAAATCTAAAATCTCTAGGGGTTCACCACTTTGTTCACACTTGGTTATCTCGTATGTTTTCATTAAAGGTCACTGTAATATCTTTCAGAGTTATTATGTGAATCCCGATATACATGGTAAAAGGTGCAATTTCCTTAAGTTTTGTCGATGAGCGTATCTTTCAGAGTTATTGTCTGAATCCCGATATACATGCTAAAAGGTACAACTTCCTTAAGTTTTGTCCATGAGTGTATCTTTCAGAGTTACTGTCTGAATCCCGATATACATGCTAAAAGGTACAACTTACTTAAGTCTTGTCCCTCCATGAGTGCATCTTTCAGAGTTACTGTCTGAATCCCGATATACATGCTAAAAGGTACAACTTCCTTAAGTTTTGTCCATGGGTTTATCTTTCATAGTTATTGTTTGAATCCCGATATACATGTTAAAAGGTACAACTTCCTTAAGTTTTGTCCATGAGTGTATCTTTCAGAGTCATTTTCTGAATCCCGATATACATGGTAAAACTTCCTTAAGTTTTGTCCATGAGTGTATCTTTCAGAGTCATTTTCTGAATCCCGATATACATGGTAAAACTTCCTTAAGTTTTGTCCATGAGTGTATATTGGGCAAACATTCACTCGGGTAGTAGAGCCGGGTCATACAGCCAATACTAATCTAAACAAACACTATGCAAATCAATATGTCAATATGTAGCATAGAGTGCTACATCACAAGGAATCTCCGCAAGGAACTCCAGAATTCACCGCCGCCGAGAAATATTTCCTCCAATCCCGAAAGAGGAAACAATCAAAAAGGGATTAAAGGCTCAAGCAGTAACCGGCGCCATGTTCCACCACCGCCGTCAAACTCCACCAGTCAGACATTTGACCATTGACTTCCTATATATATATTGGGCTGCATTCCTTTTTTTTCTGATTGGCATATATATTGATATAATTTATGATATATTGTTTTTAATATAAGAGGAAACGTATTTTATTAAATTTCTCCTACTCTTACCGATGAGAAGATAATGTTTGTTAGGAAAACTTCCACTCGGGTAAAACTGGGACAAGCTAAGTACATTCGCTAGTATGTAAATAAAATATAAATTTACTCTCCATTGATATATGTATGACTGTAATTCTACTGTCCTCAAAGATTATGTCCATAGTTCTTTTAAAATACTCATTCCAAGAGTCTAGCAACAGTATCACTATAAAAGGAAGTTCAGAAAATGCTATATAACAGCGGTATGGTAGATTAAACTGGCGAAACCGCTGGGAGGGTTCACTACTGATGAACCAGGCCCTCCCATTGGTTTTTTCCATTGCATTGAGGGCAGTAGAAATTGTTTAATTTCAAAAAGAATCTTACGCGTTTAAAATATATATATATATATAGATCGTCTAGTTTTGACGTTTATTTTGACGGGAGAGACGACCTTTGTCTTTTTATATCAATATTCTCCCGGCAAAATTTCCATCTATATATATATGTATATATATGACAGAGAGGGAGAGTGCGTATCATATTTGCATATTCAACAGCTGTCACTACACCTCACTGAAGGTTAACGTGAGAAACGATTAATTTGGAGGTGCCAAGGAATAGACTAACTACACTTAACTATTTTAACTATTAAAGGTAAATTTACTTTATTGTAACCTTTGTTATGAGGACGGAACCTCACTCTGGAATAATGGTACACGAGTGGGCTGAAAGTCGACAAACCCACCAAGTCTGATAAAACATTCAAATTTATCAGAAATTGAAAAAGGGAAATTTGTATTGTAACCAGTTGGTTGAGTTAGGGAAAGGCATCTTCTAATCATGCAGCTGAAAGTTGCTGATGTACTGCGCCATCTGTCGGAATAAATATCAACTATTTGTTTATTTTTTTAAATTAATCCAGATATTGGACAAATACCCTTTCATGATTAATCAAGAATAGCTAACTAAGTACGCGTTTCGGGCTGTTGGCCCTCATCAGCGTGGTGCAGGCTGTACCTTTACGGGGAAAATATAGACTTGTCCTAAAGGCTTCTTTTGATTTATCAAAAAGGATATTTGGCTACTCCTCTAGAATAATTAAAAATAAAAGAGTATTTAAAAAATTATTCCGTTAGATGGCACAAGCCGTCAGAAAATTTCAGTTCGCATATAGTTCGCAATTTTATAACGTTTGAATTTTTATATGATTTCTCTCTCTAGAATTTCTAGAAGGAAACAGAAAATATGTAAAAATGTTGAATTAAAATAATTTGCATAGTGTGCATAAAGATTCGAGGTATGCAAATGTTTTGACACCACATATATGTATAACATGGGATCATTGTTCAGTTTTATGTGAAACCCAAGTAGTTTTAAAGATTTATATATGTTAAAAAACATGATATAGTGCTTAAAAAGTGTTGGTTTTAATTAAACAAGAGCGTCTAGCAAAAAAAAAAAAACACAAGACCTACTACAGACGTGGTCCCTGTTTCTTCTTCTGTCCTCTATGCAAATATGCCGGGTTGGAGATTTGTGGCAAAAATGGAAAAGGTTCGATTTTTTTTTACATTTTTCTTTTTCTGAAACCCCCTCTACCCACCCGCCTTTTTGTTCAGTTGTTGCTACCATGCTGAACTTTAATTTGCACAAGACAAATATATTTACACAATATAAAGTTGGGTGATATGTAAAAAGTACAACTTCCTTAAGTTTTGTCCATGAGTGTAATTTATCACTCATATGTACATAACATAATAATGGTGATGAAGAATAAACTACAACACCAGTTTTGGCAAATTCGGACAACACCCAACAACCTGTACACCATGGTGTCAGGCTATGACCCTCATCAGTACAGGTAATGATATCATAACATCCTAAGAGAGGAATTTTGAAATCGGTCGAATTTACCAAAAAAAAATGTGTTAGAGCTGGTAAAGTGCCCAATAGCCCAAGTGCCCAATACGTTTTTACTAGGGTGATAATCTAAATGAAATTTAATGTATATTTAAAGGGAGAGGTGCCTCTTTTGGTGCATGAATATCATCATTCCGCAACTTTAAGATGTATTCTTATGTAAATATCGTCCACTACACCAGCTTCATCAACATTTTGCCCAATTTCATAACTCCCGTGGCAACGTTACTGTATAAATAGTATATACAACGAATGAAGACATTAAGACGCTAGAGTTTCTTTCACAAATAAATCAAATTTCTACTGTTCTTACTTCTATTTAAAAATATTGTTTAATCTACCAGACCGCTTCTTTAGAGCTCTAATACTGTATTAGATCATTCTGCTTATATATGCTGCACTGAAGGGTGGAATCTCTGAAATGGTATTTAAGTAAACTATGGACATAAGCTTTTAGGACAGTAGAATTATATTTAAATATTTGCACCACTGATGATGAAACAAGCCATCCCAATATTTTTTCAACGCAGTAAGGACAGTAGAAATTTGATTTATTTGTGAAAGAAACACTGGCGTCTTAATGTTTTCATCTGTTATATATAGTGGCATATAATGGCGTGTTGTTGCTTTGTATGTCCATTCTACACGTTTGATTTGGTTTTCATCTGACATGGGAGGAATAATAGTCACCGGAACTGTGGTGTTTACATTGTAACAAAGTATTTATTTTATTTACATATTATTAATTTGTTGATATATATATTGCCACGTGGAAAATTAGGAAAGACAAAATACTTTAGGAGGAGACAACAATTTATTTCAGGAAAGAACAAACGATGAATGGTAAACAAAAGATAAGCCACGAGGGAAGTTTACAGAGTAGCAAATATATAAACATAAAAATGACCACTCTGTTAATAAAAAATAATAAAATTAATAAATAATATGTTACAATATTTTGTTACTCTGGAGACTTCCCTCATTACTTATCTCTTATAAATATTGATTTGGTGTTTGTGTCTTATATAAATTTCTGTGTCATTCTGAAGTTTGTCTTTCATAATTCCCTACGTGATAATATTACGGTAGTCGAGGAGATCTATAAACAGAAGCTTTGACAAATCTGTTGATTTATTTAATTTTCAGAATTAGCAATTAAAATTAATTGTGATAGATGACATTTTTGGAAGGCAGATTTACAAACTTTTTAAACTATATCATCGATATGTCATTGAAAGTTCAACAAGACAACAGTGTTTATAATCTACTAGCCGAATGACCCGGGCAACGCCCGTGTTTTACCCGATTGAATGTTTTGATTCAAATACTATTTGTTACAATTATAAATTGGCGCCTTAAATAATTGCATATGTTAGTTAATAACTATAGCCTATGTGCTTTATCTATCTATGTACTGTTGGCTTCCGTAGGCGTCTCTTACTGAGAAAAAGAAAGAGAGGATTCCATTTGGTTATTTTCTAATATATGCATTTATTTAAGGAGCGACCCGCTCCAACACAATAGTTACAAAAACGAAAAAGCGAGTGGGGGGGGGGGCAAAGGTAGCGTGATCGTAGCCAACCAATAGGAGGGCGCCATTCCAAAAAAAAGCAAACGGTAACAGAGACGAAAACTGATTAAGAGATGAAGAATGACGCTCGTAACTGTATATAGAATATTGATAAATATTACACAGAGTAATCATTAACATATACACATATGGTATATGATACCTGGACATGGGTAGTATGATAGTGTTGTGTCTTTGCATATTTACTTTTTGCATATTTGTTTTTTATGATATAATATATTGCAGCTTGTGATTGTAAAACGATATTCAAATATTATCCCGCATGCGTTTCTTTTCAACGAAAAATCCAAATTTATTTTAAGGAGAAATAACGATTATTTCTAACCTTGGGGATGAGGTATGAAAGGATAAATTGTGAAGAGTAATGATAAACGTAAAAATAAAAGTGTCAAGGGATGGGAATCGAACCCAAAGTGTTCCGCTTACCGGGCAGATGCCATGTCCACTAGGCTACCCTGGACATATTTTCCGTTATTTGTTTTTGTTGTAGCATAATTTACATAGTTTCAGTTTAACTTATTCGTGCTATAAATAGGACGTAAAGTTGAGGAGTCCAGTGTTAGGAGTCTTTGTTAACTTAGATGTCTATTGTAGTTTTAGCTTGGAAATAAAGAATATTTGTTCAAGTATAAGAGTGGTTTGGTGACTCAGCGCGACACGGCAAAAGTCATTGAAACGACGGGGAAATTTTCTATCTATCCGAGATTTCCTTCAAATATGTATTTTACAATCTTTGATTAAAAAGACATATATTGGATCAAAATATAATTTATTTTACCAATATTTCAGTTGGCTGAACGCCAACCTTTATGGCGCACTAGCGCGCCATCTGTTATCAAAATACGAAACTATTTTAGACGCGTATTAGTATTTTTAAAATTGTTTTATTTTAAAAAGAATTATACGCGTCTAAAATAGTTTCGTATTTTGATAATTAAATATTTATTTATGGATTGCTCTATGTTCTAAAAACAGTTTTACAATTTATTTATAATGGTAGAATTTTAAAATATTAGTTAACAGGGAACACACACCACTCAAGGAGACTACGGCACACTGGGAAGTGGGAAACACACATAACGGGATTAAATAAATGTTACAAACTGTTAATTGGATCCTTACTTCTGTAACTTGCTCCACACCCTCGGTGATTTCTGATAATTAATTTCGATTATTTTAAATATTATTTACATATTAACTCTCATATAGATAATAAAAAGTCATATATTGGATTGGATAAAAGATTTATTTACCAATATTTCGGTTAGCTCAACGCCAACATTTATCAGGGCATTACATTTTTGTATACACAAACTCACACCGCATTTATACAAAAATGTAATACCTTGATAAAGGTTGGCGTTCAGCTAACCGAAATATTGGCAAATAAATCTTTTATTCAATTCAATATATGTCTTTTTATTATCTAATGATTATAAATATGGATTGCTCTATTTTCAGAATATATATATAAGAATTGTTTTCTATTTTTATTTTGATTACTTTTTTCTTGTATAATAAGTTTATAACTGTTTCTGTTTTTAAAAAAAATGTAAATCGACACAATTATCCCTAGCCGAGATATCGCGTTTTGTGTGTTGAAATAAATATAAGAATTATTTAAGAAGAAATTATGTAAAATATGATAAATAGTGGGCCACATATTTAGAATATTAAATATAAGTCAGAAACTCAAACTTTAATTCTGTATTAAATAATATTAATATAAATGATAACATTAAGATATGTTCAAAATTTACATATTTGTTGGTTAATTTGAAACATAAGAGTTTTGTGTTCAATATACAGTTAAACCTGTCTATAGCGCCCCCTCTAAATAGCGCCTTCCTCTCTATAGCGCCCGATTTTAAACATTAAAATGTAAACATTTTACAGTAAAATGACCTGTCTATAGCATCCCCTCTCTATAGCATCCTATTTTGGTAAGTTCCAAGAGGGGGCGACAGGTTTAACTGTATATTAATTAAAAATTAAAAAGATAAAATAATATATATGATGCTTTAGCGCGCCATCTGTAATAAGAAATTTTAATTATTTTTAACGCGTATGATTCTTTTAAAAATAAATAAAAAAATTTACTCTCCTTACTGCAATTAAAATTAATTTTATTATTTTGTTACTTAGCAAAGTTCTTACCTATAAAATGAAAGGATTTAAAAGCACGAATGTTTCTTTTATACATAATACAAACTCTACTGCCCTTACTGCGATGAAAAAATATATATTGTTATCTAGTCCTGTATGGAAATAAGATTTACACTCATCGACAAAACTTAAGGAAGTGGAAAGTATTTGATGTCGCCAGTCTTTTTTTTTTTTCTTTTGAATGAGACAGAGGCAATTTTATTCACATTTGGTTATCTCGTGTGCCTTCAAAAAAGGTCACTGTAATATCTTTCAGAGTTATTGTCTGAATCCCGATATACATGCTAAAAGGTGCACCTTCCTTAAATTTTGTCCATGAGTGTATCTTTAAGAGTTATTGTCTGAATCCCGATATACATGCTAAAAGGTACAACTTCCCTAAGTTTTGTCCATGAGTGTATCTTTCACAGTTATTGTCTGAATCCCGATATACATGCTAAAAGGTACAACTTCCTTAAGTTTTGTCCATGAGTGTATCTTTAAGAGTTATTGTCTGAATCCCGATATACATGTAAAAGGTACAACTTCCTTAAGTTTTGTCCATGAGTGTATCTTTCAGAGTTATTGTCTGAATCCCGATATACATGCTAAAAGGTACAACTTCCCTAAGTTTTGTCCATGAGTGTATCTTTCACAGTTATTGTCTGAATCCCGATATACATGCTAAAAGGTACAACTTCCTTAAGTTTTGTCCATGAGTGTATCTTTAAGAGTTATTGTCTGAATCCCGATATACATGTAAAAGGTACAACTTCCTTAAGTTTTGTCCATGAGTGTATCTTTCAGAGTTATTGTCTGAATCCCGATATACATGCTAAAAGGTACAACTTCCAAGTTTTTTCCATGAGTGTATCTTTCAGAGTTATTGTCTGAATCCCGATATACATGCTAAAAGGTACAACTTCCCTAAGTTTTGTCCATGAGTGTATCTTTCACAGTTATTGTCTGAATCCCGATATACATGCTAAAAGGTACAACTTCCTTAAGTTTTGTCCATGAGTGTATCTTTAAGAGTTATTGTCTGAATCCCGATATACATGTAAAAGGTACAACTTCCTTAAGTTTTGTCCATGAGTGTATCTTTCAGAGTTATTGTCTGAATCCCGATATACATGTAAAAGGTACAACTTCCTTAAGTTTTGTCCATGAGTGTATCTTTCAGAGTTATTGTCTGAATCCCGATATACATGCTAAAAGATACAACTTCCAAGTTTTTTCCATGAGTGTATCTTTCAGAGTTATTGTCCCGATATACATGGTAAAAGGTACAACTTCCTTAAATTTTGTCCAAGAGTGTATCTTTCAGAGTTTTATTGTCTGAATCCCGATATACATGCTAAAAGGTACAACTTCCTTAAGTTTTTTCCATGAGTGTATCTTTCAGAGTTATTGTCTGAATCCCGATATACATGCTAAAAGGTACAACTTCCTTAAGTTTTGTCCATGAGTTTATTTAGTTGGATCAAAATAAAATGTCATTTGTGTCCCGACATTTCTCAACGCGACAAAGTTACACTTGAATGACAAAAAAATACAGAACGTTGATAGAAAGATGGCCCATGATGATGTACGCCTGTATTAAGGCAAATAAACAGAATTACAAAACACTCAAATGTAAGAAAAATGTGACATTGTAGTTCGATTTTCTTGATTTATCAATAAAAGGTATTTGACTAATATTCTGAGTTTTTTTTTTTATTTGTTGACATTTATTCCGATAGATGGCGCAAGCCATCATCAAATTCCCGTTTTAAGATCATGATAGGCCTTTTTCTTTCTAAATTGTAATCTGCATATACCCGTAGATATAGAAATTATGTGTCAAAGAACCAAAAACGGTCACAGCAGCTAGAATAATATATCCCCACTTTACATATACCCGCTTTCTATGCAACTTTGTGTACATGGCGGTCCACAGAGTAAGATGGCGTAAAAACCCATTCAGAGAATTAAAACACAGAATTTGCATAAAATATGTATGGACAAACTTCTGGGAGAATTAACTCGCATCACTTCACTCCGATTGGAATTTCTCCAATTAGCTGTTTGTTGGTTCCGTCGCCTCGGTTTTTACATCTATTTACATACTTACAGTCGACGGTATCACTTTGAATACATCCATATAACGACAGATTTCTGTTGAACAATACCGCGCCATCTACAGGCAAGGAATGTAATTATAAAAGCCTGAATACGTGCGAAACTTATTTAAAAGATTTGCCGAAGAGGATTGTTCAATATGCAAATATGATTCCACAGTCCTCGAAGCTCATGTCCATAGCTTAGTTAAATACCGTAATTAACCAAGATTCCACCTTACAGTGGGGAATATATTTAAAATACAATATAACGCGGCTGATGATTGTAAAACGAAAATTGCAATTATACCGCGAATGTTTCTTTTAAACAAAAATAGAAATCTATTTTTAAAGAGAAATAACGATTATTTCTAACTTTAAGGATGAAGTATGATAGGATGAATTGTGAAGAGTAATGACAAACGGAAAAATAAAAGTGTCCAGGGGCGGTAATCGAACCCACAACCTTCTGCTTACCGGGCAGGTGCCATGTCCACTAGGCTACCGCGTTATATTGTATTTTAAATGTATTATAAGTTACTTTAAATATTATTTACGAACGGAAAAATACGTCCAGGGTAGCCTAGTGGACATGGCACCTGCCCGGTAAGCAGAAGGTTGTGGGTTCGATTCCCGCCCCTGGAAACTTTTATTTTTCCGTTTGTCATTACTCTTCACAATTCATCCTATCATACTTCATCCTTAAAGTTAGAAATAATCGTTATTTCTCTTTAAAAATAGATTTCTATTTTTGTTTAAAAGAAACATTCGCGGTATAATTGAAATTTTCGTTTTACAGTGGGGAATATATATTCGGAATACAATAGTTGTAGATCTCTAAAAAGCCATGGATTAAACTGGCGAAACTAGAGGGTTCGCCACTGATGAGCCAGGCCCTCCCAATATATTATAATATCATTTATGGAGAGTATAAGATGGGTTTTTATTTTTGAAAATTTGTGTTTTAATGGGTTCATTTCTTTAATGCGTTTATTTGATTAAATTCTTGCTAGCTTTCTGCCAAAACTATTTGAATTGTGGACGAAACGTTTGTTTTAAAAAAGGTTCCAGTGTGGGATATAGTACTATAGATTCAGTGTCGGAATATCTCATGGTTTTGTCCATCAATGTACTCCACCTTTGCCGGTCCCAAGCCCGGATGAAAAAGGAGGAGGGGGAGCAGTAACAAGCTCACTAAAAAACCTGGGCTCAGCTGGCCATGCTGATAGTACCCTGTAAGGACTCCAGGGATACAGGATGAGCAGCGTTTGTACTCCATGTTAGGAACGGCTGCACATGGTGTCTGTTCCTCATGTCAGAGGCGGCCATTTCTTTTGGAGCCAAGTCGGCCTGCCACTGAGTAGTGCTCCCAGTCTTAATGACAAAGACAGACGCATTCTACTTCACCCAGTCATGATGGTTGTCTAGCTCTACAAGTTTGATACCCTGATATGATTGAGTGGAGATTAGAAAGAAGAAGATATATAAGTGTCCTTCTGGCGACAGAGGTCGGCGACACATTCCCCTGAGACTAACACAACACGGAGCCAATTTATTGACGATAATTACCAATTATCTCGAGAATATTTAATTAACTTACTTTTGTTACGGAATCTAATTAAATTCTGGTCTTTGTTTCATCGGTCATCTTCTGCCTGATTCTTTACTCATCCCACAGCAGGCCATGATGTAGATATAGAGGATTTATACTGTAAATACCATATAGTTCTACATATGTAGTACCAGGTCATGATAATCGTAGTAGAGGTAGATAGGTACTTGTATTGTAATACGCCACATATCCATAGTTCTTCTAAAATACCCATTCCAAGAGTCTATCAACAGTATCACTATAAAAGGAAGTCCCAAAAATGCAATATAACAGCGGTATGGTAGGTTAAACTGACGAAACCGCTGGGAGGGTTCACCACTGATGAGCCAGGCCCTTCCCTTAATTTTTCCATTGCAGTAAGGGCAGTAGGAAATTGTTTAATTTCAAAAAGAATCTTACGCCGTTAAAATAGCTTCGAATTTTGATATCTATAGATGTTGTACCAGGCCATGATGATCATGGTAGATAAAAAGTTAGGAATGCCTGTACTGTAAGTACGTCACATGTCTATAGAGTCTATAAATGGGATATCAGAAAGTTGCTTTCTTCCACTAAAAATATTGAACCCAATTCTTTCCTTCCCTAAATTCCTTCTAAAGAACTTACGCCTTGAGTTTTTAAATTTTAAAAATGACTTTCTTGCGGAATCGAACCTTGATACATATTATAAGTTAATAGGAAAATTTGCAGTAAGATCCTTTTTTTTTCAGTTAAAATGGCGAACTTTCGAACACTACCGGGTCATCATCAATCCATGACAATGAGCCACTACACGAAAGCCTCTGCCATTTTAGCTAAGAAGTTTTTTCCTCCTATAATTCTATTGATCAATCACACAAATACAGAAGCTGAACTAGGATAAACCCACGAGTCATTCATCACGTTCAACACGTCAATACCTGGACGAAGTGAGTGGTCAAACCGGAATTTCGTACATCCATTTTAAACACATCCCTGCAAAATCTCCAGACTTAGCCTCTTTGGACTTTTGTGCTTTTGGCTTGCTTAAAACTGCTTTTAGATCTACAAAGCCGGAGACGCTAGAGGATCTCTGGAAAGTTTATAAGAACTGTTGGGATGGTCTTGATCAAAATATTATAAGACCAAGCTTTATTTCCTGGAAACATCGATACAGTAGCTAAACGTCAAAGCTTGTACACATAGAAAACTATAAGTTGTACAAACATTTGTAAATTATTTTTAATAAAAAGCACTAAAATCTTTTTCAAAATAAAATTTATAAAATTTAATTTGAAGTCTCTAGATATCATTCAACCAGCACGTATCATCCACCTCGCACGTATATTTTCAAAATTTTGTTTTTCACACAGAAATAATGTAAAATATTTTCTCTCAATATGTAATAGGCATTTAAAATATGTACATAATAATGTGTGATATAAAATTTGTATTTATTATTAAGTTGTTAAAGTGATAATCCTGTTGAAGGACTGACAAGTCTGAAAGCTTGAAAATAAAAAGTTGCACAAGAAACTTAACCCTGGAAGCTTTATTTATTTTATAATACTAAAATCTTTATTTATAAAATGTAACACCCTCTGTAGTTATGCAAATATCCCATATTGAATGACCACTTTTTACACTTGAACATCCCACACTTAGAAGCTGTATAGTATTCAAATAAGAGATGCATTTTGAAACACAAAGTGACTATGTTAACATGGTTCAAAATTATATAGCCAATCCTGTACATACCATCTCACTGAATAAGTAATTTATCGTTTCAAATAGATGTGGGTGAATCTATTTTCTAGATGTGCAAAATACACTCATGGACAAAACTTAAAGAAGTTGTACCTTTTACCATGTATATCGGGACAATAACTCTGAAAAATACACTCATGGACAAAATTCAAGGACGTTGAACCTTTTAGCATGTATATCGGGATTCAGACAATAACTCTGAAAGATACACTCATGGACAAAACTTAAGGAAGTTGTACCTTTCAGCATGTATATCGGGATTCATAAAATAACTCTGAAGCATATTACAGTGACCTTTATTGAAACACACGAGATAACCAAGTGTGAAGAAAATTGTCTGTGTCTCCTTAAAGAAAATAGACGACCAGTGATATCAAAGATTTCCACTTCCTTTTTTTTTTTTTTTGTAGGAGACAGAGGTTGTTCCCACTTGGGTATCTCTTGCGTTTCGAATAAAGGTCACTGTGTATCAAATATATGTCCATGAGTGTATAGATATTCTATAATATATAAGGTTAGAAAAATGTAATGTAAATAATTTAATTAACATTGCATATCATTCGTTTCATTTTATATGTAAATATATTTTACTTTTTATGTTTTCATTTGTCTTTTTTATATGTTTACCCCAAGGTGAATTTGTACACAAGATGTCTTAGTAAAAGTGTATAAGCACAAATATATGTGTACAAGTTTAGACCAAATATTACCTTATAAACAGATATATTTTATGATACATTAGCGTGCCATTTGTTATGCAAATTCGTAACTATTATAGACGCTTATGATTCTTTTGAAAATGAACAAATTTCTACTGCCCTTACTGCTATGAAAAATAATTTCATTACAGTAAGGGCAGTAGAAATTGTTAATTTTTAAAAGAATCATACGCGTCTATAATAGTTTCGAAATTTAAGATCTATTTTTGTAAAAATCGATGCTAATATGTAAATATATGACCCATGACTTAACTATTTTACATAGTTGCATGTGGAAACCCGGAGTAAAAAGAAATCAAATGGTAGTTGGAATTCCCAACAAAAAAATTCATTTTCTTTGAATGTCATTTTCCCATTAAACATAAATAGAAGAAATGTTTTTCAATTTCTATTTTTATTCTAAATAATCTCTAATGATTGACATATAAAAGTATTTTAAAATTGTTTCTTATTTATAAATTTAAATTACTTTTTGAAAAATATTTTATATAATTTTCTAAAAAAATGTTTGGCAATAATAACACTCGAGAAAAATCGTCGATAAAATTCTAAGCATCACGTGGTTGACAGACAAACTTCTGCTTAGAAATTTGCATAACCTCGCGGCGCCTATATGCAAATTAGACAATACAAAACGACACTTTTAAAAATGTATTTTCATTTTTGAATGCCAGCTCGCTTTCAAATCATAATATTTACCTGCCCGTTTGATAAAAAAATAAGAGAAAATTATAAAATAGTGGCATATGATTATATAATGGGTGAAATATGGCATTTTATAATCAGAAATTAAATTAAGAATGGGGGTCGGTGAAAGGATGGTCTAAACCTTTGGTTTTCGACCGCTACGACCCGGGTTCGATTCCCGCATTGGGCACTTTTTTTTTATTAAAAAAAAATGTTCCAATGGCCCCCGATTCTTGCAAAAGTCTAACCCCACCAGCGAGTGCAAGTAACCAAACGAGGCTCTGGCACATTTGTAAGTGCAAAAGTCGAACTGCTTTTCACATGTGTGCACATGCGGTGCACTTACAGTAAAAGCAGTCGCCAACTTCTACCCACCATGATTATCATGGCCTGTACCATGTGTACTAGGGATAAGCAAAAAAATTAAGAATTAAGATGAAAATATCCAGGGATAAATTCCTTGTAAAATATTTAAAATGATATCTCCAGAATTCGGACGCGGAAACCTTCCTGCAAGAGAAAACACACTATTTCCATGGCTGAAAGCTAGAGATATCAATTTTTCAAAAAAGAAAGTTTTCCCTGGAAATCCCGTTTTCACCTTAATAATATAATACAAGAGAATGTTTAATTGAACTGTAAAGTTAAGCATATTTCTCCATACGTGTGTCCCCCCCCCAAACTCTCTTACGTGTATGTATATATATGTTAGTAAATTAAATTTAATTGCCATCTATCGTTAAATTTTACACGAATAAATTTACTGGCAATGTGTTTCTTTTAAATATCATCAAATATTATCTCTACAGACCTTACTGCAATTATATGAGTTATTGAGCCCTCTCATTCAATAACTCATATAATTGCAGTAAGGTCTGTAGAGATAATATTTGATGATATTTAAAAGAAACACATTGCCAGTTAATTTATTTGTGTAAAATTTTTATGTATATATGTGCTTAAATAAAACTTTAAAATTTAGAGAGACTATCAAAATGATATAAAAAGATGAAAATATCACCGAGAGATGGCATTAGCCATCAGTTAGCATTCAGTTGTAGGTTCAAGAGGTGTTCTTTCATTTAAAAGAATTCTTTAATTTGAAAGAACATCTCCTGAACCTATAACTGAATGTTACAGATAGCTAACTGCCATCTCTCGGCGAAATCTTCACTTATTTATATCATTTTGATAGCCTTTCTAAACTTTAAAGTTTTATTTAAGCATATATACATACTGGCTCCTATATAGAGGTGTCATATCTAACGTGACAAGCAAGCACCTACCTCGAATCAAAGAGGCCAGCTTGACAAGCAGATCTTGTGACATCTTCTGACGTAACCCGCGACTCCTGGACCTGCCGATGTCTCCAACTGACCGAACGGTGACATTTTTGTCCACGCAGTTTGTCGGGAGGTAGAAAATGGGAGCAATAGAAGTTAGAAACATCTTAGACATAAAACTGGTGTGATGATAGAAAATATGCAAATTTATCATAAAACCTTGTTTCCCAACTCTAGATACCTCTGAAATATCTGTTTGATAGGTAAACTGGAGGTGTCGATTGTAACGCCATCTGTTGATGTAAAATTGAATTATTTTACCTACCGGGTGTAATTCCTATTTACATATAATTTACAAAACGCGAGAATAAATTTGCATACATTCAGTAGGTATGCTGGAAGGTATTTATATATTTGGTACCGACGTTAGATTTGCATTTTTACATATTTAATAAATTTTTGAATACTAATTCAGTTAGATAATTGTTTTTCTCTTCAGATACTACCATACTAGCTAAATATAATTGGCCGGTAAATATGCTAAAATGTTTTACAGTTACATGTGCATATATATATATATATTAATTATTTTATTTTTATTTAATTAATTAATTAACAATTATTTACAATTACACTGTTGTATATAAATCTCTCTATCTTTCATAGATAAAATAATAATCTATAATATTAAATATAATTATTTGCTGTATATAAACTGAATACACAATAGTTAAATCAAAGATACAATTCTTTCATTGGCCTTGTAGAACGAGAGTGGTGTACGCGTGCTCGCATGTTTTAGTGAAAAACACAAACATCCTCTATAAAGAGTGGCAAGTTGCCCCTCGAAATATTGGAACAATAAAATAATTAGAAATCCAATATATGCATCTTTTTTGAATATTCTATATACATATCGATAAAAATAAAGGTCACTTCTCCCGTCAAAACAGATGTCAGAACTAGACCCCATCTATTGACCGTCGCCGCAAACTAGCGGCATCGGGTCGTTGACAAAGCCACAACACCAACTTTGGTAAACTGAGAAGCGACCACCTGGAGACTATGGTTTCTGGCTAATGGCCCTCGTCAGTCCAGGGCGGGCTCTGAATTTATGAGAGATCCACAAGAATTCAAATGAAATCTTCATAATTTTCCAAAGAGGTGTTTAGTTGACAAAGTCGCTAGGCCAAATCAATGACCAAAATATAGAAGGGAGAGGTGGCCTTTATTTTTATCGATCATTATCCTCCCGGAAATATTTATCTACATATTTACATACCACCTTCAAACAAAGTTGCATAGTTTCTCTGGTAAAGGCATTTAAAGATACTGAGCCGATATAATAATAAAAGAGAACCGTCGAGTAGATTAAACTGGCGAAACCGCTGGAACCATTAACTTCCAATGAGACAGATTCTCCCAAGTAATTTCCATCAGAGAGAAAAAGATAGAGAGATTATAAAAACTATAACAAAATATTTAAAAACAATCAAAGTAAAACATTACGATCAAAAATTGAGAACGGGTTAAGAAAAAGACTTAAAGTTGTGAGAAAAGTTTTATGGGGATAAATTCAAAACCTTTAAGATGATTAAAATGGCGAAGTATATTTTCTAGTTTTTTATATAAAAAAAACATTGAAGTAGTTTAGGAAGCTTAATAAAAAACAAACCACAAAGAGTTTATCCAGAACGATTTATTGAAACTTAGAATCCAATCTTATAGCATTAATCCGCCGTGATACCGACCATTTATGTAAATGTGATATTATGCAAATAAAGATCATCTAACCACTTGAAGAAGATATCACGGAGCAATCGATCAAAATTTGCATAGCTTACTAATGATAAAACCTCCCAAATTGGCTTTCAAAATAAATGAACTTTTAATGAGTTCAAATTGTGTTTATTGTGGCAAATGATCAAGTACAGGTTTATGAAATGGGATTTATCCATTTACTCTTCAACTCCATTTACATATCTACCCCGTGAATATTTGAGTGTGTAAATAAAATTATATTTTTTAATATATATTTGTTTTTAATATCAACACCTGACCTATTTTTTTATTGTTTTTTTTTCACATGAAAAGCATATTTACACAAACTTGGCCTTAAATAACCCTTTCTTGATTTCTCAGGAAGCCTCTGGGCCTAAATATTTGGTCGTAGAGGTACAGTCTGCACCACGCTGACGAGGGCAAAAAGCCCGAAACGCGTTCGTTGTTGACTTTTTTTTATTTATCAAGAAATTGGGTTGGCCAAATATCACGGAGCAAGTTAAATAAACGTTTAGTTTATTTTTGCTCCACTAGATGGCGCTCTGCCATCTAGAAAAGCTCATGTGAGCCTGGTCAGGATATGCCTCTTTTATTTTTAATATCAACACCTGACCTATTTTATATATTTTTATTGTTTTTTTTTTTTACATATATCATTCTATTGCCAAAATAATTTGAATTTTCTAATAATAGCCTTAATGGAAAACTATATTAAGGGAAGTGCACATTGCTCGATACATTTACTTGAAAAATTCTATGTATATACCTCTACAGAATTATAAGCTTATGTCCATAGGTTCTCTATACAAGCTGCCTTCCTTAGTTTTATTTTTGCTTATCCCTAGTACACGTGGTACAAGCCATGATAACCATGGTGGCTAGAGGTAGGTGGCAGCTTTTACTAGTCGCCTTCCTCAGTAAGTACAGAGTTTATAAGAAAACCAATCTTATACAATAGTAGAGCGGTCTGGAGAAAAAAAAGTGCCCTATGCGGGATTTAATCCCGGTTCGTAGCGTTTGAAATCCAATGGTTTAAACAACTCATCTACCGAAGTCACATCATTCCCTGAGCTAAGAAGACAAATAATTGAAATGTGAGTTCACCTTCTAAGGCTGCGTTTGTCCTGTGTAGACGTACCTAATCTAGAAGTACGAGAGGACGGTATCTCTGTAGTGACACCTGTCACTTTAAAAAAAATACCTTAAAACATTGCATTTTAATTGGAAACTCTTATAGACTATTATAGACTTCTCCTGAGGAAGACAAAAGATTTTTGTCGAAACATTGAGAAAAATAAAAAACCTATAACTGGCCGAGGTGTCTATTTTTCATAGAAATATTATAGACGCGTATGATTCTTTTTAAAAACAAACAATTTCTACTTCCTATACTGCAATGGAAAAATTAATGGGAGAGCCTGGCCCTTTTATCACCCCAGTACGGAACGCAATGTGATCATAAAAAGAATATTCCACAACACCCGTTTTGACAAATTCAGACAAAAGTTAACAAACTGTAGACCATTGTTTCGGGATCATAAAATCCTATACCATTTATTCTGAGCCGCGTGCTACTTCAAAAATACAGCGCGCCTACGTCACAGGACGACGTGGCATTCGAGGAGCTTCTGGCCATCACCACTAGAGGCGCTGTACCCTCCTCTCTTCACTTCCTGTTATGTCTTCCCTTGTACTACCTGCTTGTGTATCCTCGTGAGATATATTAAAACCTATATATATTTCAATCTATTCTCAATTTGATTGAACCACCGATCCAACAATATATATATAACACCTTTTTGGCCAATTTAATCTGTGAATTCATAACTCCCACCGTAGTTATGAAATTGAATTCCTTCCTATACTGATGAGGGTCGTAGCATGAAACAAAGGTATACAGGTTGTTTGTCTGTATTTTCTAAAACTGGTGTTAAGGCTTATTCTTTCATAACCATCTTTTATATAACCGTTTGTTCATTGCTATAGATTAATTTATTGACGTGAAAAGGTGAATAAATAATTAACAAAATAAATTATAATTAGAATAATAGCTGTAGAACGATGTTTGAATAATTTACCGTAAATGTTTCTTTTGGACGAAAAATCGTAATTTATTTTAAAGAGAAATAACGACTATTTCTATCCTTAGGGATGAAGTATGATAGGATGAATTGTGAAGAGTAATGATAAACGGAAAAATAAAGTGTCCAGGGACACTTCTGTTTATCATTACTCTTCACAATTCATCCTTTCATACTTCATCCCTAAGGATAGAAATAATCGTTATTTCTCCTTAAAATAAAATACGATTTTTTTCGTTCAAAAGAAACATTTGCGGTGAAATTTGTCAAACGTTGTTTTACAATCATAAGCCACATTATATTGTAGAATAATCACAAGGTAATAAGATCAAATCCAAATAAATAAATAGTGTGTGACGTTTCGGTAACAGCGTTGTTACCATCTTCAGACAAAAGTACTGAATGCGAAATTTTACCACAGCATGTTTTAAATAGTTACTGTTATCAAGTGTGTAAACAAGATAGCAGATAAGAAGAAGATAGTTTTCTGAGATACTATTTATTTATTTATTTGGATTTGGTCTTATTACCTTGTGTTTATAAACTACTAGCCGAATGACCCGGGCAACGCCCGTGTTTTACCCGATTGAATGTTTTGATTCAAATACTATTTGTTACAATTATAAATTGGCGCCTTAAATAAATGCATATGTTAGTTAATAACTATAGCCTATGTGCTTTATCTGTCTATGTACTGTTGGCTTCCGTAGGCGTCTCATACTGGGAAAAAGAAAGAGAGGATTCCATTTAGTTATTAACTAATATATGCATTTATTTAAGGAGCGACCCGCTCCAACACAATAGTTACAAAAACGAAAAAGCGAGTGGGGGAGGCATGATGGGGGCGGGGCAAAGGTGGCGTGACCGTAGCCAACCAATAGGAGGGCGCCATTTAAAAAAAAAGCAAACGGTGACAGAGATGAAAACTGATGACTGATTGTTGATTAGGAGATGAGGAATGACGCTCGTGACTGTATAATCTATAATCCAAATTGCGCCTTATCATTGTAGAATAATATTTGCATAACTCTAAGTCTACGCCATATATATATCTGAGACTGCGCAGAGAGAACAGGTGTAGGGGTCAAACATTCCACCACAGAATGGTGTGAAAACATCCCAATATTGGTGTGTAGTGTCAACGTCCGGTCTGACAAATGGCCAATGTCCAGCTGGGGGACAGGTGGTGACAGCAGGCGGACATATTAATGGTCGTCTGTTGTGAATAAAACATCGTCCATTCCCCTTTGGTGGAGATTTCCAGTAATGTACGTCTGTCTCTATCTCTCTGTTATGTTTCCTTCTATGGCACATTCCACTCTACTATGCGAATTGTCAAATAGCAATATGTATATATGCAAAAATTACAATTTCCATCGGTAGATGGCGCTGATGATATTTCTATTTAACAATTTGCATAAAAGAGTGCTAGGTAACATATATATATATATATTTCCGATTAAAATATTACGATTTCCATCAATGATGGCGCTAATGATGTTGCTATTTGGCAATTTGCATTATAGAGTACCAGGTAATATATACTTAATTTATATTAATGATTATAAAAATGATTTTAAAATATACACTCGTAGATAAAAAGGAAGTTGTACCTTTTAACATGTATATCGGAATTCAGACAATAACTCTGAAAGATACACTCATGGACAAAACTTAAGGAGGTTGTACCTTTTAATATGTATATCGGAATTCAGACAATAACTCTGAAAGATACACTCATGGACAAAACTTAAGGAAGTTATACCTTTTAGCATGTATATCGGAATTCAGACAATAACTCTGAAAGATACACTCATGGACAAAACTTAAGGAAGTTGTACCTTTTAGCATGTATATCGGAATTCAGACAATAACTCTGAAAGATACACTCATGGACAAAACTTAAGGAAGTTGTACATTTTAGCATGTATATCGGTATTTAGACAATAATTCTGTAAGATATTTGATACACAGTGACCTTTATTGTGTGTAGACACACAAGATAACCAAGTGTGAACAAAATTACCTCTGTCTCCTTAAAAGAAATTCAGACGACCGACGATATCAAAGACTTTCCACTTCCTTAAGTTTTGTTCATGAGTGTATATATATATGCAGTATATAAAATAATTATATATATACATAGGAATGTTTTACATATAAACACAAAGCCTGATGGATAAATTTATGACTCAAACTAAACCTGATATAATTCTAAAATGGCGTCTAGTAAAATGGACACCAGGAAAAAGACAGGACAGACGACGGAGAAGCCAGGTATAGTTAGGTGCTTCCTGATTGGCCAGTGATCCCAGGACTTCCCCTTAGTCCATCTCACCATCCCGGGTGCTGTCCCCTAAACCGAAGTATCCATGCTCTACCTATGTGTATTTATTTTGTCTTCAGGGGCTCGGTGGAAGGATGCTCTAAACCATTGGTTTTCGATCGCTACGACCCGGGTTCAATTCTCGCATTGGGCACTTTTTTCTGATTAAAAAAATCCTCCAATGGCCCCCAAGTTTTTTTTTTTTTTAACAATTTTAAATCCAAAATAATCCTTAATTATTCAATTCCCAATATGTAAACCAATAAATATATGATCTCAATCCGGGGATGGGTTTCTTTAAATCTTTTTTATATTACTTAAACTCAAGGACTTGTCAGCTTTTAGACAGTAGCAACACACTAACTGACTCCATGTAATGTGATGTGATTCACAATGTGTATTTACATTCGCAATAGAAAGCAAAAATTAAAGAAACACAAAATATGAAAATTAGAAACTATTATAGACGCGTAATATTCTTTTTGAAATTAAACAATTTCTACTGCCCTTACTGCAATGAAAATATTATTGGGAGGGCCTGGCTCATCAGTGGTGAACCCTCCCAGCGGTTTCGCCAGTTTAATCTAACATTGTAGTAAGGGCAGTGGAAATTGTTTAATTTCAAAAAAAAATTATTACGCGTCTAAAAAAGTTTATAATTTTCATAACAGATGGCGCACTAGTGCATCATAAACACAAAATATCTTAGAAAATCTCCACGAAGCCGGTTTAACTTATTGCATTTATATTAGAGCATTTCCACAAACCTATAGGAAAACATAACCCCAACAACATAGATTCGGAAATGTATAAATCAATGTTACATCCCATACTCAAATGCATTAATGTCTGAAAACTTGAGATTTCAAAATAAAAATGAAAATAATCTCCAGAAACGTGTTGCCTTATTTAATTTAAATCTACAGTAACTATCCAGAAAGTGTCTACAGAAGCCTACATCCATCCATATATAACACTACAATAGATTCCAATGTACGAAATAAGAGATTTCTATTGAAATAAACAGATGATAATATTAATCATTTATTCAACATCTCCAGATATCTCTAAGCTCCCTGCTCTGAGCTAACAGCTCCTATAACAACTCCTACAATCCCGGTAATGGTATAAACACAGGGACATCCAATAGTATTACTAACTTTGGAATGATAAGGCACAATTCGGATTATAGATTATGTAATATACCTTATAATAATATTATAATAGACTCTGTTTAATTAATTTATTTTTGAATGTTTGTATTTGGCAGCACTATAATTGTTGTTTTTGTTGTTATGAATATATTCAAAAGTTTAATTAAAAGGCATATATTGGATCAAAATATCATTTATTTTACCAATATTTCAGTTAGCTGAACGTCAACTCTGAATGTTGTTGACACATATTAATATATATATATATATATTTCCTCTTCACTCATGTACATATATAACCTTTTAGGGGAATAGTGTCTTAATAAAGGTTTTTGTTGTTGTTATGTAGTAGTAGGTAGAGATAGAGAGAGATTTCAATAAACCACAGGCTTCAATATGGAAGAATTGGACTTAAGAACGAATACTGACCATTGTTTACCAATTTCCATCGATATATAAAATGAAAGGATTTAAAAGCACGAATGTTTTTTTATACATAATACAAACTTCTGCCCTTACTGCGATGAAAAATATATTGGGAGGGCTTTTTTCATCGCAGTAAGGGCAGTAGAAGTTTGTATTATATATAAAAGAAACATTCGTTGTTTTTTAAATCCTTTCATTTTATATGTATAGATGGCGCGTTATTGCTTTGTGTTAATTTCATCGATATAAAAGACTACAGAACAAATTTGATTTAAACTATATAGGAGAGGAAGAGAGCCATGAATGTGTTTCTGAGTAAATTCTGAATAAAATATTATGATAAAGAATGTTCCCTGCTTTCACACTTTGACAAATCCAATAAATATTATAAACTTATCTATCCCGTGTGTGTGTCCATAAATCTATATTAAAGTCTCTAAGCTGCCATCAA
>CP092876.1:12333391-12393978 GCA_030710605.1 Cordylochernes scorpioides | reverse complement strand
TGTACATACTTTTCTGTCTTTACATTTTTACTATCAAAATGGGTTTCATATATAAATTTATAGATGTTTGTAACTTTAAATATATATAATGCACGACATATAAATAGTTATAAAATAAATGATATAAACAAAGCGCACACAACTCTTCATTCAAAATGCAAGAAAATCCTGCATAGAATTCCGTATCTATAGAAAATGTTAAATATGGCGTCAGTTGTTCCTTGCTGATAGAGAACGCATAGATAGGGGAATGGACGGATAGAAAAATGACCCATAGGATGGGAAAGCGATGTTATTCCAACAGGAAATCCCATGGCAACTTGCCAAGCAATGGACTATAGAATGGATTGACTATGGATGAGAACCAAACCTTGGTCCCATGGGCACTGAGTTCACAGGAAGTCTGTTCAATGAGGAATTGACTCCATAGAATCCATATGGATCGAATGGAGATAAGTTTGACATGGAGAGAACTGAATGGAACCTACATTAATCTTGGAGACAGAATTTATCTCTTTGTAAGTTTTGATGTTTTAAATACAACAACAAAAGCCTTTATTGTGGACCTCTCGTCCTATAAAGGATTCGCCAGTTTACAGAGTCTCTTCTTCTTCTTCTTTCTTATCTCCACCCAATCACACTAAGGTATCAAGCTTGTAAAGCTTGAGATTTTTGATGGTGTCTGCCGGGGAAGAGTAGAGCTCATCAATGGATGAGTCGATACAGTCAATAATATGTCTTGGGGTTGCAGGCTGAGAATTGCACTTGGTACATAGTGGGAAAACCTTGCAACCATTCTGGAAAGTCATTGTCCGTAGATGACCAGACTTAAGTCTGGAAATCAAAGACTGTTGTTCTCTTGGGAGGACAGAACCGGTGCTTGTCCCTCCTGCTCTGTACCAGTCATGTGCAGCATCAGATTTCCATTCCTGCAGGCATTGGGTTTTGATGGTACGGAGGAGGTCTCTTTCGTCTAGTTGGGTGGTGGATTCTCTTGCTTCAGGTAGGCCAAGAGCACCAGCCTTTGCCAGAGAGTCTGCCAGCTCATTACCAGGAATTCCAACGTGAGCTGGAAGCCATTGCACTGTGACTGAGCTGTTGGCTGGGAGTCGGTTTACAGACTTAGCAATGCTCTTGAGGAGGGGTTCTTGACTGGAGAAGCAGCTTTGAAGGGTATAAATGGCTGCTCTTGAGTCGGAGTAGATTATTATTTTGCTTGGCGAGTTGATGTTGATGTCTTTTAGAGCCGTATCTATAGCAGAGAGTTCTGATTTATAAACTGAAAGATGTCTAGGGTGGGAGAGGCAGATTTTTCCAGGATCTTATCTTTGTAGATAGCAATTCCACTGCCAGACAGTCCAGTTTCAAGTTGGCTACCGTCAGTGTAAATTGTGATGTCGAAGAGGGAGCTATTTTCCTCAATGATTTGGAGGCCAAGAGCTTTAAGTAATTCTGGCTGAGTTTCATGTTTGTGGGGATTGTCTGGTAGATGAGGGAAACAGATGAGTTTGTTGCGAGTTTTGTGTGGGGGATAGGAAGTTCTGTGTTTGGGATTAATTGGGATGCTTAAAAGATTAGAGTTGTGAGCCATGTTGAGAGGAGTGGGGCGTTTTAATCTTTGGTTTGGGACCCAATTTCTAATAAATTTTCCTGTAAGATGTTCTTTTGGAGAGTTAATCTTTTTTGTTATAAATTTTGAAAAGCAGATTTTTCTCCTTAGGTGCAGGGGAAGAAGGTTGGATTCGAGTTCAGCAATGCGATTTGGGCAGGATCCTCGAAGTCCGCTGATGATTTTAGCTGCGCTTGCTTGGATTCTGTCTATTTTGGATAGGTTAGTTTTACTTGCATTGATCCAGGCTGGTGTAGCATATTCCAAAATAGGTCTTACGAGTGCAAGGTACGTTGTGCGTAAGATATTGGCATTTGCACCCCAGTTTAAGCCTGATATTTTTTTCAGGATTTTGAGCCTATTTTTGGCTTTGCTTATCATGGTGTCAATATGTTTTTTAAAAGTGAGCGCAGGGTCGAGTGTGACACCAAGATATCTTGGGGAATCTGAATATTGAAGTTTTGAATTATTTAAGAAAATATTTGGGGTCCAGTGGCGAAGGTGGTTGTTGATGGTGAAGAGGCCGATTTCAGATTTGCTGATGTTAATGGATAATTTCAGTTTCTTAGTTACCTTTTGTAGATTTTTCATGGCTTTATTCAGAGATTGTTCTGCATCGGAGAGGTTGTTTTTGGAGACCCAGATGATTATGTCATCTGCGTAAAGGGCAATTTTAGCGCGGTTTGATAGAAGTGTGTACATCATTTAGGTAAATATTGAAGAGAATAGGGCTTAGGATTGATCCTTGGGGTAGACCTTGGTAAATACGAGTGGTTTTTGATTTGATGTTGTTGAAGTTAACCTGTATGGTACGTTTGGATAGAAAATTGCTGATCCAACTCAGCATACTTCCCTCTATTCCAAGTTCGTCGAGTTTGAGAATTAGCTTTTCCTTCCAGACTCTGTCGAAGGCTTGGGAAAGATCGATGAAGGCTGCTATAGTGGATTCTGTAGGTTTATGATGGAAGCTGTCCTGGGTTTGTTGAACGAAGTAAAAGATTGAATCTTCTGTGCTTTGATATTTTTTAAAAGCTATTTGATGAGGGTCTAGTAGGTTGTTGAGGTATAGATAAAAGTTAACCTATTGAGAATCATGTGTTCCATGATTTTGCAGGGAATAGAGGTCAGAGAGATAGGTCTGTAGTTGGTTGGGTGGTTCTCAAGCTTGCCTGGTTTGTGGATGGGGATAATTGTGGCATGTTTCCACTCTTTAGGGAGGGTAGACGAGCTCCAACTGTAATTGAAAATGCTTAAGAGTTCTAGTTTGGCATGGGAACTGAGGTTTTTCAACATGGGTCCAGTGATGTTGTCTGGACCAGGAGCTTTTGTAGGGTCAGTTTACAGAGTAAGAGAAGAGAACTAAGAATATAGAGATATAAGTAGTAGGTATAGTATAGTATTTTCTACACTGTGACTATATAATACACTGCGGCCTGTGATTGTAAAACGACACTTGAAGTTACACCGCATGAGTTTCTTTTAAACGAAATTATTTTTTCGTTTGTCATTACTCTTCATAATTCACCCTTTCATACCTCATCCAAAAAAAGTTGAAAATAGTCGATATTTTACTTTGAAATAAAAAAATAAGATTTTTCGTTAAAAAGAAACTCATGCGGTGTAACTTCTCAAGTGTCGTTTTACACTGTGACTATATACAACAGCAGCAACAAACCTTTTACTGGAATCAAAGTCCCATACAGAATTCGTCATTTCAATCCTGACGAAGATTATTCACATAGATGTTTTAAATACATTCTTCACCATAATCTTATTTGTGTTTATTAGAGAAATGTACGTAGGGTGTTACGGGAGGATGACAGTCATGTACCAATAATACACTTTAAACAATGCATTAAATCAATGTAGGTTTACACAAGAACAAACACAAGACTGGGAGAAGAGATTCGTTATAAGAGGATGATTGTAAAAGCTTTCGGACAAGATGTCTTTCCACGGGTACAAATTGACACGTGTATGTAACAATGATTTATATATATGTTAGGATTATTTTGTTGTTGAAAAAGATAGAAATTGGAGGTGCTGTCGTGAAAAATAGGAAATAAATTATTTACTTATCAAGTAGTTTTTATTTTGAATTACTTGAAGCAAATTGTACATAATATTATTTGTCACAGTAATATAGAATTTATAAAATGAATTCTATATTCGTGAATTAAAAAAAAGGTAGATTAACTATACATATTTACAGCAATATTTTTAAGTGTGATATTCTAAAATCTATGGTCAAAAATGTAGAACAGTCAATGAATAAAAATAAATGTTTTTAAAAAATAAAATAATTGAATTTTAGATTATATAATATATACACATGAAATATATTTTTTTTTTCTCTCTATGCTATATTGCTGAACCAAAGTGTGATTCTCCCCGATTTATGTTCCTTTTTAATAGCGAATAGGGAGATCATTGTTGTGTTAATATGTAAATATGTGTATGACTCCTGTACATAACGTAATAGTTGTGATATAAACAGTCGGTGGACAAGTGGGTAACACCCTCGATTCCCGACAGTCATGAACCGGGATTGTATCCCACGTTAACACTTTGTTTAATATGTGATTCACATATTATTCACTGTTTCAATTATCATGAACTAGGTTGCTCTTGTTGAGCGGTACCTATTAATGTGATTTTGAACCAGTAATAGTTGTGATAAAGAATGCGCGAAAACACCAGTTTCGGCAAATACAGACAAAAAGCCAACCTATTTATTATGGTTTCGTGTGGCTTCGATTTCAGGACATCCTACGAGAGGAATTTATCAAATCGATTGAATTTGCATAAAAGGTTTTTAAGCTGGTGTGAAGATTGGCAAAGTATAATATTTAGACCAGAATACGTCGTAAAATTAGGCAGGATTATTTCTCTGTACAAAAAAGAGGCACCTCCCCCTTTTAAAATGCTATTTCTCTTTGTAATAGCTTACGAGATCCAAGCCGCCCCTGTACTGATGAGGTCCATAGCCTGAAACCATGGTATACTGGCTGTTTTCTAAAATTGCCAATAATGGTGTTGTGGTTCATTCTTTATTACTGCTTTTACGTTTTGTACTGATGGGTGATGTATTAGGTTAAATACATTTATAAAGGGAGAGGTGCCACTTTTATTAAACGGAGTAAGAAATGATGAGATACCATACACATTTTTTTATCAAAATGACTATCATGTTATGAAAGCCATACCGCACTACGCCAATAAAACCATTTAAATGTAGTAATGATAAAAGGTTCAGGACCTGACCGCTTAAACTAATATGTAAAAATGGTAAAGCCAACCCCAAAAAACATCGATTAAACTTTGAGTGATTTTACTTTCATTATATTCAAAATACCTTTATTGATAATTCTGAAATTATATAATCAAGAAAACGTATTGTTTACCCTAATAACAGAAATAAATGTAAAATGACATTTAATTGTTATATATATTCCGATAGATGGCGCATGCAATCTGCAAAAACTCATTTGAACGGTCAGGATATATGACCTTTATATATCTAACCTTGTTATACACAATACACAAAAATATGTCAGACTGGATCTAGACATCTCAGACACGGTCTAGACATCTCAAACACGGTCTAGATATGTCAGACAGGATCTAGACATCTCAGACAGGATCTAGTCACGTCAGACACGGTCTAGACATCTCAGACACGGTCTAGACATCTCAGACAGGGTCTAGACATCTCAGGCAGTGTCTAGACATCTTGGGCAGTGTCTGGACATCCCAGACAGTGTCTAGAAATCCGAGACTGTGTCTAGAAATCCCAGACAGTGTCTAGACATCTCAGACAGTGTCTAAAAATCCGAGACTGTGTCTAGACATCTCAGACAGTGTCTAGAAATCCCAGACAGTGTCTAGACATCTCAGACAGTGTCTAGAAATCCCAGACAGTGTCTTGACATCTCAGACAGTGTCTAGAAATCCCAGACAGTGTCTGGACATCTCAGACAGTGTCTAGAAATCCGAGACTGTGTCTAGAAATCCCAGACAGTGTCTAGATATCTCAGACAGGGTCTAGAAATCCCACACAGTGTCTAGACATCTCAGACAGTGTCTAGAAATCCGAGACTGTGTCTAGACATCCCATACAGTGTCTAGACATCCCAAACAGTGTCTAGACATCCCAGACAGTGTCTACACATTCAAGACAGCGTCTAGACACCCCAGACAGCCTCTATGCATCCCAAACAGTGTCTAGACATCCCAGACAGTGTCTAGACATCTCAGACACGGTCTAGACATCTCAGGCAATGTCTATACATCTCAGACAGTGTCTAAACATTCAAGACAGTGTCTAGACATCCCAGACAGTGTCTAGACATCCCAGACAGTGTCTAGACATCTCAGACACGGTCTAGACATCTCAGCGAGTGTCTAGAAATCCGAGACTGTGTCTAGACATCTCAGACAGTGTCTATATATCTCAGACAGTGTCTTGTCATCTCAGGCAGTGTCTGGGCATCCCAGACAGTGTCTAGATATCTCAGACAGTGTCTAGATATCTCAGACAGTGTCTAGACATCTCATACAGTGTCCAGACATCCCAGACATTGTCAATGCATCCCAGACAATGTCTAGACATCTCAAACAGTGTCTAGACATCCCAGACAGTGTCTAGACATCCCAGATAGGATTTAGACTTTATTGCACCTACTTACCTTCCAATTTGTACATATCCTGTACCTTGATGTCTCACTTTTCTGATTCTCCTATCTTCTATCATCTCTATTTCTGTTTCCGCCTAAAGGATGAAGAGATATTATCTTTAAGCAGTCCAAGATACATTCCTTTCTTTATATTTTCACTACCGCAATTACTTTAATCGATTTTAATAGAAATAAATGATATTTTTTATTTAAATGTGCTGTTTGTTTAATGCTGGTTGCTTGTGTGTGCTTATTGTATGTGTTGTGTTCTGTGTGCACGTATACTTGTGTTTTATTAGATGGGTGTGTTGTTTGAAGAAATAACAATAGTAGAATATGCAATTGTGGAAATTATTTACATAACGAGCGTGTATTTCTCGATGGATGAGAATGGATAAACCGTTGGATAGAATGAATTGAGTTACATAACTATAAGATACGATATTAGAAATGTGAATCTTGCATAGCTGTGATCACATGTTGATCTTCCGTGTTTACATATATCCGGGTGTGCAAATATTTACCTATTCGTCACGCACATGTCCATTCTAGAGAGAAGTAGATCCCTTTAATTTATTCGTATGGTGTTTTATTGAACAGTGAAATTGTCAATCTACACTTATAGACAAAACCTAAGGAATTTGTACCTTTCAGAATGTATATATATTGTAACGGCTTTATAGAAGCCAGCGCGGGGCTGGCAATTTTGCGCGTCTTGGGGGAGGTGAGGATTTTTTAAAAAATGTTTTTCTTTTGAGTGTTGAATCCACATTCTTCTTTTGCTTCCTCTATACCGCCATATTCAATTATCTTATTTAACTATATTGAACTTATTTATCGTATTTTGAGTGAGCGTCTGTTGCATCACCTCATGAATTAAAAATCAAAATTTATTTTTTAATTTTTATATTATATTTTTATTCATTTTTAAGGAAAACACGTTCAAATTTACATGTATGGGGCCGTTATATATGCAAATAAGGAGTGGTTTATGCATGATATGAAACTTCCTTTTGTTTTGTCAAAGAATGTATTTGAGACAATTTTGTTTACCGCGAACAATACTGCCTTCCTAATTAAATCAACTGTTTAACTACTATAAGGTATTGCGAGCTATCTAGGCCTAACCGACCAGGTCTATCCAGGCAATTCTTCTATACCTACAGGGTATCCTGTTCGACTAGCCAACCGCTAGAGCCTCAGTGTTGTGTATTGGCCAATTATGCTCATATAATCTATTCCAAACCTTCTATCTCGACTCTATCTGTAAGGATGGATCTTATTTACATATCTCTGGTCATCTATATCTACTATATATTTACATATAGTCTATTTATCTGTATTTATTTACTATTTCGTCTATCCACACAGCTCGTCTATCCACCTTGTCTAACCACACAACTCGTGTACCACCATAGTAGAGCTCTCCTGTCAGTACATCTAACAGCAATCTATCCAACATGTATCAACCACATTCCCAGCTCTCCTCACAAACTAGGCCACTGGTTATCTCTGGTATTTCTCCCAACGACATGTCCCCCACCGTCAGTCAATAGCCAGTCTATGGACTTCAATCACAGCGGTCCCAGAGCCAGGCCGGGACAAAAGATAATTAAGATCCAGGAATGCCGATCTTTCACCCACGTCGTCTGTCGTAAATCTTCTGCGGGGAAATAAATATTGGATTGGTCGTCTGGTGCTGTCGTCTTGGTCCTAAGTCTTAGTGTTGATAAGTCTTGGTGCCAGTGTGTCTTCTTGGTTCTGGAGTCTTTGTGTGTCTTCTTGGTTCTGGAGTCTTTGTGCGTCTTCTTGGTTCTGGAGTCTTTGTGTGTCTTCTTGGTTCTAGAGTCTTTGTGTGTCTTCTTGGTTCTGGAGTCTTTGTGTGTCTTCTTGGTTCTAGAGTCTTTGTGTGTCTTCTTGGTTCTGGAGTCTTTGTGTGTCTTCTTGGTTCTGAAGTCTTGTGTCTTGGTGCCGCCGTCACACGCCAGATGGACTTGAAGTTAGAAAAGAGAGTATGTTGAATACACAATCGGGGTTTCGAATCCCAAAATTTCCTTCTTTTTTTTATTTCACCCTAAAAATAATATTTTTATGTTATCGGATATTTCATTTTTTAAAACTAGCATTATAAACACAAGATAATAAGACCAAATCCAAATAAATAAATTGTGTGTGACGTTTCTGTAACAGCGTTGTTACCATCTTCAGACAAAAGTACTGAATCTGAAGAATGTCTGTTGTCTGAAGATGGTAACAATGCTGTTACCAAAACGTCACACACTATTTATTTATTTGGTCTTATTACCTTGTGCTTATAATATATAATCCAAATTGTGCCTTATCAAAACTAGCATTATTAAAGGACTTTATTTGTCAATTATTTGAGGATCTGACTCTGTGTACGTCGTGAGAATGGATATCTCCGTCGTATATGCGACGTGCTGTGAAACATCGAGATTAAAAGTAAATCCAATTTCCTCTCTTCTAAACAAATTCAAGCGTTCTCATACACCAGGAAGCTTTTTTATAAATAATTGAGTATTTCAGCAGGAAATTATTTCTAAAAAACGTGGAGCAATATCCAAATAAAAACGTAATTTTAAAACAATATCTAAAAATTGGATTAAAGAATAAATTGAATTTTTCTATCATGAATAAAAAAAAATAAATTCTATAATAAAAATTCATTTAAATATTAAAACAGAGAAGTTGATGCACGGGTCGGTCAGGTGTCACAATATTTACCGTTTTAGAAGTTTAAATAAATGTCAAATTACAATAAATATTAATGAGAGTGTGCAGTTCCCATCTAAACCATTTTCCATTTAATTATAACCTGATATATGTAAACTATTTCCAGTTAGTATTCCCAGTGAGAATTCTCCTTGTAACGTCAGAGCTATGCAAATTTACTTATTTACATATATATTTATATCGATCATTTTTTGTCAGCCGAAAGCTCGAGATTCAAATTGCCAATTAAGATGCGTTCAATTATCTTGTAGCCCCATCTTACAGCACTTTGTATATTAAAGCCTGACTAATTTGCATAATTTGTATATATAAAATGATTATGATATCAATATATGGGAAATGAAATCATTAAAGCACAAATGTTTATTTTAGACATAAGGCAAACTTCTACTGTCCTTACTGCGATGGAGAAAGTATATTGGGAGGGGTTGGCTCATCAGTGGTGAACCCTCCCAGCGGTTTCGCCAATTCAATCCACCAAACCGCTTCTTTAGAGCTCTAATACTGTATTGGATGATTCTGTTTATATATGCTACACTGAAGGGTGGAATCTTAGAAATGGTATTTAATAAAACTATGAACATAACCTTTTAGAACAGTAGAATCACATATAAATATTTGCATCGGTCGATGCTCTTCCGCCAAAGTATGCGAGAGCACAGTGAACGCTTTGAAAACGTAACTCTCAGGGAAACCCATTCGCATCAGCTTTCAACTCCGTTATGTCCAAACATTGCTGACCTGGGGTTTGCTGAATTCCAGATAAATGAGGTTTTTCTAAAACAATTGTCGGACAACACAGCGACCAAGTGGAGCAAAGCTTCTAACATTTGGGCAACAGATTCTTTCGCCGCCATGTGACACTCCAGTGATACCCCAGTGACATCCCAGAAACACGACAGTGAAAAATGTTAGACTATAGAATGAGAGATCGATGGGTGTTTGTTATGACGACATATGCAAATAAGTTTATCGCTATGATAAATGAGTTCTTTGGTCTTTATTGATGTTATGGTGGAAGCTGACATGGATGAGAAATGGCACATTATGGGCCGAATTATCTCTCGTTAAAATTGTCTCAACTATGCAAATTTATACATCTTCTAAAGACAATTAATGTATTTTCTATTCATTATTTTTATAATATCGAGTATGTTGTTTATACCATTGGAATGCGTTGAGGGTGTCTTAATAAACATACATGATAAAAGTCAAACTACACTCATGGACCTAACCTAAGGAAGTTGTACCTTTTAGCATGTATATCGGGACAATAACTCTGAAAGATATTACAGTGACCTTTATTAAAGACACACGATATAACCAAGTGTGAACAAATTGCCTCTGTCTCCTTGAAAAAAAAAACCTTCGTCGATATCAAATACTTTCCACTAAGTTTGTTCATTAGTGCGTAAAAAACTTGAACATTTCGTGGGGAGCATTAAGCCCACCTATGATGTAGCAATGATTCAGTAGAAATGATGATGTTATTATTGCAGGATGTAGGTAGCTTGTGGCCAATTAGAAACACGTCGAAATATATTGTCGCCTCTATGTACAGATGTTTCAAAATGTCGTAAAAACTTTGTGTTTCTGCCTTGAAAGTGGCGACAGTGGAAACATTGAGTAAAATAAAATATGATGGTTGATGTTCGATCTCTAATCGTGTAAGTGATAGGTACCAACGATAGAGATGATTTGAAAGACAAATTTTTGACGTTTCGGTCGATTAAACTGGCGAAACCGCTTAATGGCTTCACCACTGACGGGTTGTTTTTCAGAGTTATTGTTTGAATCCCGATATACATGCTGAAAGGTACAACTTCCTTAAGTTTTGTCCATGAGTGTATCTTTCAGAATTATTGTCTGAATCCCGATATACATGCTGAAAGGTACAACTTCCTTAAGTTTTGCCCATGAGTGTATCTTTCAGAGTTATTGTCTGAGTCCCGATATACATGCTAAAAGGTACAACTTCCTTAAGTTTTGTCCATGAGTGTATCTTTCAGAATTATTGTCTGAATCCCGATATACATGCTGAAAGGTACAACTTCCTTAAGTTTTGTCCATGAGTGTATCTTTCAGAATTATTGTCTGAATCCCGATATACATGCTGAAAGGTACAACTTCCTTAAGTTTTGTCCATGAGTGTATCTTTCAGAGTTATTGTCTGAATCCCGATATACATGTTAAAAGGTACAACTTCCTTAAGTTTTGTCCATGAGTGTATCTTTCAGAGTTATTGTCTGAATCCCGATATACATGCTGAAAGGTACAACTTCCTTAAGTTTTGTCCATGAGTGTATCATTCAGAGTTATTGTCTGAATCCCGATATACATGGTAAAAGGTACAACTTCCTTAAGTTTTGTCCATGAGTGTATCTTTCAGAGTTATTGTCTGAATCCCGATATACATGCTAAAATGTACAACTTCCTTAAGTTTTGTCAAAAGATGTATTTTAGTTGAAATCTCTCGATTTTTATAGACTCGTTCTGGGGTAACAAAAGAAAAGATTAATATCAATAAATCAATACATAGGCAATCAGTTAAACACAGTGGTCAGATATAAATAACAACCACACACTACGTGTCATTGGTTAGTAGTGTTGAATGAAATGACACAGACGCTATTGGCAGTCTGTCCTAACTTGTAGTACAGAGCATGGTGTCTGGAGTTCTCAGCTGCTCTCTTCTGCACTTGGACAGTTCGTCTGCTGAATTTTTAGCTCAATAACTGATTTACTCTGTTTTAAATAAAAATATATATTTATGAGAAGATAATTTCCCATTAAATTTATGTTTCAAAAACAAATCCCTGTTGTAAAGTTTGTGATCCATTCTACCCAATTTGAATATCTAATGAGTATGCAAATAGGAAATTTACCACATGACTTAGTTCACGGAGAGAATACATTATTGAAATTTTTATTTCTGAAGAATATTTTCATTCTAAAATATATAATTTTTATTGTTTTTCTCTCCCTTCACAACTTCTCAAGTTTTGTTATCTCCTTTTTGCCAAGGTTCGGAAAACTTCCAACCAAATAATTTGACATTCCGGAGTATGCAATTTATTTATTTACATATTTCCCACCGTTTTGCATATAGTGCCAATCATTATCTTGGAATAACTTTATTTTTACCCGCATATATATCAGATCAGCCTGGATGAATTTTATATAAATGGATAAAAAAAATATATTTTTTTAATTCAATATGAAATTCGTCTGCTGTTATTATGCAAATATTTAAATATTAAAATAAGAAATAAATCGGTTTTATCAGCGAAAAACAAGTGTTGGAGTATATATAATTAGGTAATATAAGTAGGTAGCATGTCTTTCATATTCAACAGTGAGTTATTCTGGGTTATACTTACTCAGCAGATAGGTTTGACATACCGTCTGCCACGTAGAAGAAGAAAACGTCAAGATTTGACAAAGAAATGTATTTCCATCACACCTTATTTGCATAATGGAACTGAGAGATAGCAAGATTCTGACCAATAGATTTGTAGAATCACTAACCTGCGGCTTAAATCGTTATTCTATACCAAGTCTGAGGAAGAGTCGGTGCACGAAAGCTTGCAATGGTTTAAATTGTCGAAACCGCTGGGGGGTTTCACCACTGATGAGCCAAACCCTCCCACTGTTTTTTCATCGCAGTAAGGACAGTATAGTTTTTTTTTTTTGTGTGTATGTGAGAGAAACATTGGCGCTTAAATTTTTTTATTCCTAGAGAAGATAAAAAGGACCTAAAGGGGGTATGTAAATAGAGAGGGTAGATATTATGTAATTAAATATTGTATATGTTGCACTAAAATATGAACTGAAGTAAAACAAGGAGAAATAATGTTGTCAATGCGTGTAGAAGCTTTCAATAGTTTGTGGAATTTTTTGTTGAAATATAATTTTTAAAAAGAATCTCCTATTTGTTTGTAGCTATATTTAATGTCCACGCAATTTAGGAACACTATTTTTTTGTTGAGCAAACTATAGATTTCTGTTAAAAACATTCCACGGACAAAGGGAGCCGTTGTGGCGATGTTCTATTGGTTGGCGATGTCACGTGACCAGAAATCTTCCAGGTGTGCTGAAACCAATTTGTTTCTTTCGAACAGAAGAACTTTCCATGAAGAAAATTCAAAATGGCGAACGAATTAATCTTTGCAGACGATGATATCCCATTCCATTAAAAATTACCCAACTTTATAATCCCATTAGATTGGAGAACAAACACTTAATTTATTTAAAAATCGTTTTTGTAAATCATTTAAAAAATATATAAAATACTATTCAAAGGTGCGTTTTTAAAACGCAATTAATTATTTGAAATTAGCGAAGAGGTTTGTTTTTTTATTAATTAAATCCATTGATTGCGGAGAAGGCATTAAGAATTGTAGATGGAAACAAGAAAATAAATTGTAATTCCACGTGAGATGTTTTTTTTGCTTGGGATTTTCTAATATTAAAAACATAATTCGATTATAAAAAAATTATGGAATTAAGAATGTCACTGCGTCAATTACTTCTATGAAAAAATAAATATTTTCAGCAGCCATTTCTCTGTCTAAAACCTTTCTCCACAGATAATTATAATATTTCTCTGATAAATTCTAATAACGTTGTTTTATTTGGTTTTCAATTTTCAGCTCCAGTTTATCTCTACCTGACTTTAAATGTTTTTATTTAAACCAGTTTGATTGATTGACCAATCAAATGTGTGCTACGGAGACTATGTAAATAGGTAAAATATGTCAAATTGATAAAATTAAAAAGGGGGGCATCTCCTTATCGTGTAACTGAAAGTTGCTGATGGCTTGCGCCATCTATCGGAATAAATATCAACTATTCTTTGATGTTTAATTATTCCAGAATAGGCCAAATACCCATTCTTGATTAATCAAGAAAAGCTAACCACCTTTTATTCCCTTAATATATGCACCTTATCCCAGTACGATGTCACATTTGTATTATTTTTCCATATATGATATTATTTTGAAAATAGAGCAATCCATATTTAATTCATTAGATAATAAAAAGGTATATATTGGATTTAATAAAAGATTTATAATTTATAAATATTGGCAAAATAAATCTTTTATTAAATCCAATATATGCCTTTTTATTATCTAATATGGTATTATTTAATAAGTATAAAATAGAACAATAATTAAGACATTTTGTCTTATATACACTTCTTTCCGAGAGTCCAATGAATAAAAAAATAAAATAAATTACTAAAATTACATTTAAGAAAATCTTATTTTTTAAAAAAATCAGTAAAATGGAGAAAGAGTGTATCAACCACCCAATAATTAGATTTATGTAAATTCGAAACTACTAATTATAGACACGTATGATTCTTTTGAAAATTAAACAATTTATACTGTCCTTACTGTAATGAAAAAATACATTGCACAGTAAGGAGAGTTGAAATTGTTTAATTTCTAAAAGAATCATACGTGGCTATAATAGTTTCGAAAAATAAACATTGTCTGAATGGTCTCTCTCTCTCTTATCTGATAGAAACCCAACAATACAAGAGTTACAATCGCCACATATCATTGCTAAGTAGAGATAAAAGCTAACAGCAACAAGTTCCTTTATTGAAAAGATAGAAGCTTGGCAAGCTTTCAGACAATAGCATCCTTCAACAGGCTGTAATACGAATACAATAAATTAAGAAAAATACATCTCCTTATCGTGCAACTGAAATTTGCTGATGGTTTGCGCCATCTATCGGAATAAATATCAACTATTCTCGTTGATTTTTAATTATTCCAGATTTGATATTTATTCCGATAGATGGCGCAAGTCATCAGCAACTTTCAGTTGCACGATAAGGAGATGCCTTTTTCTTAATTTATGCACCTTATCCCAGTACAATATTACATTTGAACTATTTTTTCACGAATATAATAGTTTCGAATTTTCATAACAGATGGCGCGGTAATGTATCATAATTAGATTAATGAAATAAAAGTGGCGGGAGATCATATATTGAGTGAAGAGGTTGAAATATCCCGGACTTTGAAGGAATTATTTTTGGTGGAGTTATTTCAGAAGACTATTGACATATGCTTCCCGCGGGGAAGGAGTTTTCCCGCCCTCTACAATCACTCTAGAGGGGAGTGAGTTGAGAGGCGTCTCTGCGTGTTGTCCTCCGTCGGGGTGCCACTGACTGATGTCCAGTGAAGCTGTAAGCTGGCCGTCTGCCCTTGGTTGTCTGAGGCGAGGCGCACGTGTCTTGAAACTCTTGGGTCTTCGCTCTGTGTGTGCGTCATTGGGAGCGTCCTTGCCGTGCGCACCATGAGAAACCAAGGGGTGCACACAGTAGTACCACCCCCCCGCGTTCACGACGTTCCCTGCGTAAACCTCAGTACCTCAGAGGTCCTTGATTCGACGGCAGATTCAGGGAGTACTGGTTAAGGGTTCGAGGGCTAATGGGGGGGGGAGTCCTATTGGAGCGTAGGACGGGTTTAACTAAGTCCGAACGAGAGGGCTCGGTCAGCAACCTTGCCAATGAACTCTCGGAGACGCCTGTGGGTGAATGGTCAACCCCATGGAGCCAGACCTTAATGGCGGGCGCGAGGGGCCTACCAATGGCCGCTCGGTGCATGGAGAATGCATCATTCCTTCTGGCTGTGTGACGTGGTTTTTCAGCGAAAAACAGGGGATGCAAGGGCCGTTGAGCCTATATCGTCCCTGGCTTTGCCGAATTTCTATTCTGACATATGCTTCCCATGTACCGATGAGGGCCATAGTCCGAGACCATAGTATACAGTTTGTTGGATTTTGTCTGAATTTTCCAAAACTGGTGTTGGACACACACTTATCACCATTAGTAAAGTTTTACCTCTTGGCTGATAAACATAAAGCATTGTTTTAATGCATAGTTCAAAGGGAGAGGTTAGTGCATAAATACCCTCATACCACATAATTATTAGTTATAAACTCTCATGGACAAAACTTAAGGAAGTTGTACCTTTTACCATGTATATCGGGATTCAGACAATAACTCTGAAAGATACACTCATGGACAAAACTTAAGGAAGTTGTACCTTTTACCATGTATATCGGGATTCAGACAATAACTCTGAAAGATACACTCATGGACAAAACTTAAGGAATTTGTACTTTTTAACATGTATATCGGGATTCAGACAATAACTCTGAAAGATACACTCGTGGACAAAACTTAAGGAATTTGTACTTTTTAACATGTATATCGGGATTCAGACAATAACTCTGAAAGATACACTCGTGGACAAAACTTAAGGAAGTTGTACCTTTTAGCATGTATATCAGGATTCAGACAATAACTCTGAAAGATACACTCATGGACAAAACTTAAGGAAGTTGTACCTTTCAACATGTATATCGGGATTCAGACAATAACTCTGAAAGATACACTCATGGACAAAACTTAAGGAAGTTGTACCTTTCAGCATGTATATCGGGTTCAGACAATAACTCTGAAAGATACATTCATGTACAAAACTTAAGGAAGTTGTACCTTTCAACATGTATATCAGTATTCAGACAATAACTCTGAAAGATACACTCATGGGCAAAACTCTAGGAAGTTGTACCTTTTACCATGTATATCGGGTTCAGACAATAACTCTGAAAGATACACTCATGAACAAAACTTAAGGAAGTTGTACCTTTTAGCATGTATATCGGGATTCAGACAATAAATCTGAAATATACACTCATGGACAAACCTTAAGGAAGTTGTACCTTTTAGCATGTATATCGGGATTCAGACAATAAATCTGAAATATACACTCATGGACAAAACTTAAGGAAGTTGTACCTTTTACCATGTATATCGTGATTCAGACAATAACTCTGAAAGATATTACAGTGGCCTTTATTGAAGAAACACGAGATAACCAAGTGTAAACAAAATTATCTCTGTCTTCTTCAAAAAGAGCAGACGACCGGTGTCACAAAGACTTACCAATTCCTTAAGTGTTGTACATAATAAATATAATTATATGCCTTTTTCATTTTTAAATATATATAAATATATTAAATAATTGATTCTTATTTTGTATATATCAAAATTTCTTTAATAATAAAACTCTTAATATTTCGAAAAATAAATAATTGCAAATTATTTAATGTGTTTAAAATGGATTGCTCAATTTTCACAAAATATAACAATATATATTAATAAAGCAATGCATACTAAATTACTCCATGCAAACACATATATGTTCCATATTATGGGGTATATGTGCTAGGCCTATATTGCAAAGTGAGATTTGCATAAACGTGCACGTATGCAACAGGTGCATCCACCCACCCACCCAATCACGAACTCCATATTTCCAGGCAATTAGTTGACTTAATTGGCTGTAATTACTATATGCCCCACTATTGCGTGACAATAATGTAGATATTCAATTATTTCTCCGTCAGTTCCTCAACAATTTTATTTATTTCTTTATTTTTACGTTTTTTCAGATGAAACAATTATCTACATTGCTCTCACTTTAATGGAAACAATACTGGGCCTGGCTCATCAGTGGAGAACACTACCAGAGGCTTTGTTAGATAAGTCAGGCCCTCCCAATATTTGTCTCAATGAGCAGTAGGAGATGTTGACCGCGAGCTGAAGTATTTCGATTATTGGTAAGGAGCTAGTTGAAGAAGCGCTGTGATCGAAAGCTCGCGCTATGTATGCAAATAGAGAACCGCTACGAGCTACTCTTTATATTTATAAACTGACGATTTTTGAATAGTAAGAAATGTTTTTTGTTAGAAATTTATGGAAATTTTCACAAGTTGTGTGAGGCTTTGTAAATAATAAATAAGAAATGATCACAAACGTAATTATTTTTGTATTCTAATGTCAATTTGATGAAGATATATTCTGCTGACTAGTTTTATTATTGATATGGCACAATTTGGATTATAGATTATAAACACAAGGTAATAAGACCAAAAATCTGTAATCTGACCAAAGACCTACCATCTCAAGATGGTAACAACGCTGTTACCGAAACGTCACACACTATTTACTTACTTGGATTTGGTCTTATTACCTTGTGTTTAGTATTATTATTGTTTTATCTCTTTTTAGACAGACGCTGTGACGTTACCTTTATTTTATTTTCTAATTATATTTCCTTATTATCCATTAAACATAAGACAACAACGCGCTCTCTCTATAAGTATGAAATGAAACCATTAAATCACTGAATTTTACACATAAAACAAACTTCTACTGTCCTTACTGCGATATAAAATATATTAGGAAGGCTTGGCTCATCAGTGGTGAACCCTCCCAGCTGTTTCGCCAATTTAATTTACCAGACCGCTTCTTTAGAGCTCTAATACTGTATTGGATCATTCTGCTTATATATGTTACACTGAAGGGTAGAATCTTAGAAATGGCATTCAAGTAAAACTATGAATATAAGCTTTTAGGACAGTAGAATTACATTCATATATTTGCATCGAGCAATGCTCTTACGCAAGCAATAAGTACAAGGCCTGTTGGAAATAAATACTATTTTTTATTTATTACAATTAGAATTATATAACATAATAAATAATATATATATATATGAAAAACAATAGAAAAAATAAAAGGTCAGGTGTTGATATTAAAAAAGACATATCCTGACCAGGAGCACATGTGCTTTACAGAAGGCAGAGCGCCATCTGATGGAACAGAAATCAACTATTCATCGATTTAACCTGTTCCCTGATATTTGGCCAACCCAATTTCTTGATAAATCAAGAAAAGTCATTTTTATTTTTAATATCAACACCTGATCTTTTTATCTATTATTTTTTTCTTTCATTTTTTCTTATAAATATTTGCATCGAGCAATGCTCTTCCGCAAACAATAAGTACAAGGACAGTTGGGAATAAATATTATTTTTTATTTATTATAACTAAAATTATATATATACTAAATAATATATATACAGTGTAATAAAATCATTATATATCATTATTACAATATAACACGCCATATAAGAAATAAAGCCAGAAATTTTGTTATAAAACCAAATGAAACAAACTTCTACTGTTCTCACTGGGACGATATGTCCATAGTTTACTTGAAAACCATTTCTAAGATTCCACCCTTCAGTGTAGCATATATAAACAGAATGATCCAATACAATATTAGAGCTATAAAGAAACGGTCTGGTGGATTAAAAAAAAATTGGCGAAACCGCTGGGAGGGTTCACCACTGATGAACCTAGCTCTCCATATTTTTCATCGCAGGAAGGACAGTAGAAAGTTGGTTTCATTTAGTTTTAAAAGAAACATTCGTGTTTTGTGGTTTTATATTTCTTTTATTATTATCTATTATAATTACTACTATATATTTTAACGTAACTTTTTAAATATATTTATATATGGCTGGCGCCATCTATCGGAATAATTATCAACTAATAGCTCATGATTATGCAAATGAAAACTTTTGATGCATTGTAAAATACATTGAGTTTTCCGATAGATGGTGCAAGTTATCAGAAATGTCGAAAAATTAGGATATTTCAGTTACTTTACTTATTCCGATTGATGGTGCAAGCTATCAACAAACGTTCATTTGCACGATCAGGTGTTTTAGAAATAAGTTGTTACTACCTTAGCCTGAAGTTAGAGGTTGCCTGGCCGGCTTTCATATTACTTTGAAAATAGACACTTCGGCCAGTTAGAGTTTTCTCAACGTTTCATCAAAATTCTTTTGTTTTTGTTAGGATAAATTTATTTCTGCTAACGAAGATAAAAGATTTTTGTTGAAACGTTGAGAAAACTGGCCGAAGTTGCTATTTTTAAAGAAATATCTTAATTAGGTATATTATTTATTTATCATATTTTGTCACAAGTTTCATAAAAGTTTAGAAATATCTCCCTTCTCTATAGAATGGTGCTGAGATAATAACAAACATTTTATAAGGAGAGGAAGTAAAAAAAAATAGAGTGCGTCTATAAGATGGTTACTAACGGGCCAATATGTAAGTGGGGGATTAAATATTCACTACATTCTTCCACTGTTAGTTTAGATAGTTAGTCAAACACATTAAACCATCAAAACTTAGTTAAATATTTAAAATCTAAACTGCGACATGACAATTCAATTAGCACACTTTCTCTATCTGCGCCACTGGTTTTTATGGTTTGAATTCCTGTTGATAGTGAAACCTCATAGTTTGGTGTTCTCGGGGAATTATTGCCCGGGGTGTTTATTTATATGGCCGCCATGTGGCCAGCTATCTCATATTTCTTCTGCTTATTGTCTCCCTTATAAACATACTGTTGACACACATATATTTATGTAGAAATATTACCTAGGGCTTATGTTGGTTACACCTGGTTTATCCCAGGCTGGTTATTTGTCCCATTTTACTGAATTTATGATGTTGTGGTATATATAAATTATTAAAAATAAAGAAGGCATCTCCTGACCACGAGCACATGTGCTTTTTAGATGGCAGAGCGCCATCTAGTGGAGCAAAAATAAACTAAACGTTTATTTAGCTTGCTCCGAGATATTTGGCCAACCCAATTTCTTGATAAATCAAGAAAAGCCATCCATAAATATCACGGAGCAAGCTAAATAAACGTTTAGTTTATTTTTGCTCCACTAGATGGCGCTCTGCCATCTAAAAAGCACATGTGCTCGTGGTCAGGAGATGCCTTCTTTATTTTTAATATCACACCTGACCCACTTATCTTTTATTTTTTCTATTGTTTTTTCATATAAATTATTATAGAAGCGATTTCTGTTGATTTTTGATTATATTGAGGATTATGCTAGGGTAATGCAGTCATGGTTAAAATCTTCAATAATAAAAATAGTGAAGATTAGAAATAGCTTTAATTGAACTTATGGAATATATGAAAAACATACTTTTATGAAAGTACTGCCTGGCTTAAGGCGTAAGAATAAAAAAAAACTTATTTATATAATTTACAAACGGTTAGAGCCGGCCATCGGGAAACAATAGAGTTTATATAACGGCGACCTCTGGTGGTTGTCTTAACAGAGTATTTTAATCTATGAATTATAATCCAATAATAAATACAATTTTTATACAACATTTTTTATATAATATAAATATATGCAGGTTGTGTAGAAAACTTCATTAAAATTGTGAAAAAACAAATGTGAAATTGTACTGGTATAAAGTGGATAGATTAAGAAAAAGACATCTCCTTATCGTGAAACTGAAAGTTGCTGATGGCGTGCGCCATCTATCGGAATAAATATCTCTTATATGTTAATTTTTAATTATTCCAGAATTGATAATTGACCAAATACCCATTCTTGATTAATCAAGGACATATCACCGAATAGTTTATTCCAATTTGACCAATGAGTATAGGCTCCATGACCTTGTATAATTATACAATGGGATAATTTTAAAAAAATCCTATAGATGGCGCTAGCAACTCTCAGTTGCACGATAAGGAGAGATGCCGTTTTCTTAATTCATTGAAATTGTTTAATTATATTTTTAAACTGGGTATATGTCCTATAAATTATGAGACTACCTTTGCCCCAAAACTGCGGGAGACTAAAGCGGATCTCATCATTCGTTTGATTATGTACCCCGAATCTTGTAGGGAATTATTTCCGGTATTACGGCCGGAGCTCAAGCCCATTCTTTTGGACCTCACTGAAAACATCATCGAGCGTGCACAAGGTGGCGACCAAATAACCCTCAAGAAACTAACCGATTTTAGAAAAGCTCTAAGTCGCTGAGACCTCGACTGTAAATATCTTTTCCTATTTCCCTTTTAACTCTTGTATCTGATTGATTAGACGTCATTTGATGTCGGCTCCACATTTTACTACATATATATATATATATATATATATATATATATATATATATATATATATATATATATGTAGTAAAATGTGGAGCCGACATCAAATGACGTCTAATCAATCAGATACAAGAGTTAAAAGGGAAATAGGAAAAGATATTTATATATATATATATATATATATATGTAGTAAAATGTGGAGCCGACATCATCACAGTAGGCTCCACATCCAACATGCAGTCATGGGGCCGGAGTGGGAGCGCACTAGCCTGAAAATAGAATAAATACACACGCATAGGAACATGGTTACCCCGTTTTTGAGGGGGCAACATCCGGGAAGGTGAGATGGACAAAGAGGTATTTCTAGAACTGCTGGTCAATCGGGCAGCATGGCGACCGTTTCCCCGCTACTGTCTGTGTACAGCCGCTGCCGTGGGCTCAGAAACAACCCAGCTTATACTCAGATTGTGACGTCAGAGAGGGTGTACTGTGTTGTCCAATCAATAACTGTTTTGTCCAAAATATATTTACATCCTGTCTTAGCTTCTTGGGCAATGTTAACGACCTGTTTACGTTCTATCTGGGTGCCGTCCTTCCTTTCCCGATAGTACATTTTATTAGCGCCATTTTGATTACATTTAGCTTGATGTTTCTAGTTGTTTAATGCTCAATATTACAACATATAAAATACGACATATCTATTTACATATAGGCTTATTCAGTCTTTCAGGCATTCTGAAACGTTTCCTTAAACTGTTTATTGAGAAATTTTCAAATAGAATAATTTTCTACTACCATTATTACAATGAGAGAACCTAGCTCATCAATAGTGAACCCTTCCTGCGGTTTCGCCAATTTAATCTACTATACCGTTCGAATATTGTATTGAACTGTTTGATTCGCTTCAACATCCTGGACTTTAGAGGACATCTTGGCGAAGGTATTTAAGTCAACTAAAGGCTTTAAGGACAGTCGAAATACACATTATTACTGTTTTTTTATATTAGCGAAAATGGTTTACATATCTGAGTTTTCATATAAGTATGTATGCAAATAGGTATTTTCACCGATAAAAATTGAGTATATACTGGGATTGTGCATTTTTCAGTCTCTATGTGAATTTTTCGAATTAAAATGTACTTTTTACTACTGCTATGTAGTGTTTCTTTATATTTCTGCGATTCAATATCGTCTGCTATTAATATTTAATCTGAGAATGGTGAGTTCCGAAAGTTTCAAATCCGAAATAAATTTAAAATGTCGCATTACTTGTTCACAGTGAGGGTTGCAACATATACCGCACTGGTGATGTCGATGCAAATCTATTTTCTGATAGTTAACAGTATAGTTAACCTACCTCAGTGCCGCCTGGTGACAAGATATAGAGAGAAAGATAATTGAGGCATCAATAATTGATGGGTTCTAATTTAGTGCTTGATGGAGGAGAGAGGGAATATTGATGGGGTCCAACACGTGACACCCCTGTCTGTCGGATGGGAAGGTACTTAGATAACGTGGTTTATGATGTAATGGCAAATCATATTACTTTATCATCATAAACCCAATACTCTATCTCCTATCTCAATATATAATTGTATTTTATTTAGCTTCAAACATTTACATACAGCCTATTTTGCATATATTCTTATAGTTGTAAAATATTATTGCCATATAAATTTCGATAAATGTATTTAATTCGATATATTTAAATAATTCGATATGTGTATAATAATAATAATAATAATAGAGAAAAAATAAGAAAGGTCTGGTGTGGATATTAAAAATAAAGAAGGCATATCCTGACCAAGAGCACATGTGATTTTTATGGCGCTCTGCCATCTAAAAATCACAGTGCTCCTGGTCAGGATATGCCTTCTTTATTTTTAATTCGATATATGTAAATAATAGATCTCATATGTAAATGTTCTTCTTGAAATGTCCCGTAGAGAAGCTAGAACTGAGCGTCATCTATTGATCGTCTCCGCAAAATAACGGACACGGGTCGGGGACAAAGCTACAACACCATCTTTGGAAAATCCAGAACGTCCATCTGAACACCGTGGTTTCGAGCTAAGGTCCTCCACAGTACAAGGCGGGCGTTGCTCCGTACGAGTTTCATGACGTCCTTAGAATCTTCTAAATCCTACAATATAATGCCACGTGGAAATTTAGGGAAGACCAACTTCGGGATGAGACAGCACTTTATTTCAGGCAAGAACAAACTATGAATGATAAACAAAAGATAAACAAAGAGGGAAGTTTACAGAGTAGTAAAATATAAACATCAAAAATGATAATCTGTTAATAAAATAATAAATACTTTGCGACAATATAGGTAAAATTCGCCAAAAGTGTTTTGACGGGAGAGGTATCCTTTCTTTTTATAGATCAACATCTTCCTGGATAAATTTCTAGCTTTTATATGCAAATGTTTTTTGTTGAAGAAAGTTTGTTCCATTCTCGCCTTTTTGGAGACTCCAAACACACACACGGAATCCAAACCTCGGAATTAAAAAGGTGAAATATCTCGATATTTTTACCCATCCTCTGTCCCACTTACTGTCGCGTGTTTATCTCTACGTCTTCCATGTTTGTGTCATATAACCTCTTGTACCACATATATATCACTTTGTGGCATATATACACTTATGGACAAAACTTAAGGAAGTTGTACCTTCTATCATGTATATATTTCGGGACAATAACTCTGAAAGATATTACATTGATCTTTATTGAAGACACACGAGATAACCAAGTGTAAACAGCTTCTGTCTCCTTCAAAACAAAAATAAAATAGACGACCGGCGACATCAAATTATGAAACTTATTTTTTTCCATATATAACCTAGATGTTACGATGTACTAGAGCGCCATCTGTTATCAAATTATAAAACTATTTTAGAGGCGTAATATTCTTTTTAAAATATAACAATTTCTACTGTCCTCACTGCGATGGAAATATTAAAGGGAGGGCCTGGCTCATCAGTGGTGAACCCTCCCAGCGGTTTCGCCAGTTTAATCTATTATACCGCTGTTATATTGCATTTTTGGAACTTCCTTTTATAGGTGACTGTTGTAAGACTCTTGGAATGGGTATATTATATATTTATAATTATATTTAATTCTGCTGTCCTAAAAGCTTATGTCCATAGTTCTTCTAAAATACCCATTCCAAGAGTCTTACAACAGTCACCTATAAAAGGAAGTTCCAAAAATGTAATATAACAGCGGTATGGTAGATTAAACTGGCGAAACCGCTGGGAGGGTTCACCACTGATGAGCCAGGCCCTCCCTTTAATATTTCCATCGCAGTAAGGACAGTAGAAATTGTTATATTTTAAAAAGAATATTACGCCTCTAAAATAGTTTTATAATTTGATAACCTAGATGGTAGGTATCGCGTGTAGAGAACGGATGGAATAAATGGCACGGGGGGAAATGGTTGAAAAGTTAACAACCGGAGTAAACCAGGCTTGATACTGCGGTAAAAGAGCATTTTTAGCTGTTACGTCATTAATAACAAACGACAAAAATATACCTGACAACACGTTAGTCTTCACACTCATATCTTATCTGGGGTTAGCTTTCCCATCGTTTATATGCAAATGTCATATCTACATATTGGCGTTGTGTAAATAAGTTGATATGGTGGTTGTCTGTGGTGGGTTGACATTTTATGACAGAACTGGGAACAAATAACTGCCATAATCTAGAATGGCTCTGTGAAAATACGGTAAAAAATACACCCACTGTGTACGGAACATTCGGAATTTCCTTTGAACTGAAAAAAAAAAGGTTCGTAAAAAAAGCCTTATTCTGATTTTTTCTTAAGAAGTTATTTTAAAAAATATTCCGTTTATGTATTTTTCTTTGGTAATTCTGCAATAAAAGAAATGTATTCGAGTTTTTGAAGTTTTAGTTTAAAAAGATATCAAACCATTAAACTTACTTTTTAAATGTGAACAATTTTCTGCGTTAAGGCTTTCTGATTGGCTAGCATCATCTCAGCGCTGCACCCTAATTGGCCAATTTATTTATCTTCTGGAAAAAATTCTTTGCGCGGGATAATAGGCTTGTCGTCTGCGGGTTTCGGCTGCTATTTTATTTCGTTTGTTAAAAATGGTCTTCGGAAAGAAATAACTGGGTTCCCTATAGTCATTTAATATATTTTATTCGTAGAAGTTAAAGTCAATAAAATTTATATGAAAATTTGAGAATGGAGAAAAGTTAACTTTTTTCTACTGTAATATAGGAAATACAGTTTGACACCAAAACTTGATGCATTTGTGAACTTTAGCTACTGGATCCCGGGGTATTTCTACATCATATAATATTGTAGCAAAGTATTTTATTAACAGAGTATAATTTTTTATGTTTATATTTTGTTACTCTGTAAACTTCCCACATTGCTTATCTTTTGTTTATTATTCATAGTTTGTCCTTGTATTAAGTAAATTGCTGCATCATCCTGAAGTTTGTCTTTCCTAATTTTCCACGTGGCAATATAGTAGTGTAACAATATATGTATTTGATGTCACACATCTTGAAGATATATGTTCCGTTAGTTGCATATGTAATCCTATTTACATAAACCGTCGGTTACATTAGATTGGTCACTTCCACTGAACTCTGGTCTTGTGACAAATATTTGACTGGTGTCATCTTTGACCATATAATCTGACAGTTTGATAATAGTTAGAAATTTATCAAATAATCTTTGTGGATTATTATTATATTTATTTATTTTTAATTTATTTATTATATTTTTATTTCTCCAAGATCATAGTCTTTGACGAGTTTAATATTTGTTTTTGACTCGCGCTCTAGATGTTGTACTAAATTCGAAAAATCACGTGAGAATGCCCTTGCAACCTCAGAACAATTTTTAACGCCTTGCCAAATGCTTTATTTTATTTACTTCTCCTGACGAAGACAAAAGATTTTTGTCGAAACGCTGAGAAAAATAAAAAACTCCAACTGGCCGAAGTGTCTATTTTTTATATAAATGCCGGCCAGGCAGCCTCTATCTTCACGATATGACAGTTTGTGTTATTTGGGGACAAAGTATTGTTACTTGGTAATGTTGACATAGGTTGGTGTGATTTTATTACATGTTGGTGTTATGTTGTTGTCACTTTTCTTTTGCTTATCCCTAGTACACATGGTACAGGCCATAATAATCATGGTGGGTAGTGTTGTATATTTATATTTTAATTATATAATATAATATTGTATATAATATATTAATATAATAATAATATTAAATCCACAGATTCTCTGCGATATATTGTATATATCATAACATATAATTTATCATCATATAATTCGATTGTTGACTTGTAATTCTTAAGCTTACATCTACTCCGGTGTAATATGATAAAAGCTATTTAAATAAATAAAGCCTAAAATATATTTCTACTTTTAAATCAACCTAAATACACCACAGGTAGAAAGAAGTAGGTGACTGCTTTTACCTGTAAGTGCATCACATGTCTACACATGTGAAAAGCAGTTGGACTTTGCACTTACCAATGTGCCAGAGCCCCCGTTTGGTTATGCTACATGGTGGTGTTATGATATCACATGTTGATAGAGTATGTTGATGTCAGTGGTTGTAGCTGGGCCTATCTGTTAATGTTGACACATGTTATGACATGTTGTGATGTCAATTGTCGATATAGCCTGTTTGTGTCAGTGGTTGAAGTTGGGTCTCACTTGCTAGTGGGAAAGGATATGGCTACATCAATATAAAATTGGTTGATGTTTACATATATATTTTTCCAAACAAACTTCCAATCAACAAATGATCTTTAAAATTACCTGTAGCTGTTGTCACATGTCAGTATTGGGTCACATGTTGACGCCACGTCAAGTGTTGATGAGGTGTCACATGTTAATGTCAGTGGTTGAAGTTGAGCCTTGTCTGTTAATGTTGACACATATCAGTGTTGGGTCACATGTTGATGTCATGTCAAGTGTTGATGAAGTGTCAGTGGTTTAAATTTGCCTTATCTGTAAATGTTGACATATGTTGGGTCACATGTTGATATCAGTGTTTGAAGTTGAGCCTTGTCTGTAAATGTTGACACATATCAGTGTTGGGTCACATGTTGACGCCTTCTCAAGTGTTGATGAAGTGTCAGTGGTTTAAATTTGCCTTATCTGTAAATGTTAACATATGTTGGGTCACATGTTGATGTCAGTGGTTGAAGTTTACCTCTAACTGTTGACACATGTTAGTGTTATCACATGTTGACTCCGTGTGTTGATGAGACAAGTTTTCCCTCCAAGCAATTACTGTACACTCGCCTAGCAGACGACAACAGGACACCAACCAACTTGACTGTATCGACTGGATGGGACAGAAATAACCCCCAACTAACCAATCATGTCGTGACAGCCAAGCTGTTTGCCTTCCTCCATCCTGACACCTTCCCCTTTAAAATAAAACTTATCAGAAATACATCACACACACAATGTAGGCGAGGAGGTACAGACAGTGAATTTAGGCCCTAGTGATTTAATTTCAAGTAAGGAAACATATATAAAATTTAATTTCCTTTGTAAATATATTTTGGATTTCATTAAGAAAAATGGTCTTTGATGTAACGATCTCAAGGAAATATTGGACATATTATATGGTTGTAAACAATATATAGGTGTATGCGTGTATATGTGTGTATATATGTATATATTTTTAAATTTAATGATGTAACTGTAAATAAAATTCAAAGAATATCTCTATATGTAAATAATATTTATGAATCTTTCTAAGTAACTTTCTGTGTATCTTTCCACGTTGAATATTTTCTTTGTTATATTTGTATGTACATTTAGCGCAAGTGTCCCTAGGGGGACATAGCGTTTTGAATTGAAATAAATAAATAAAAAATGGAGATATGTAAATTGTTTGATGTCATTCCACTGGTAAACATTGAATGACAGTTAACTTTAGGTGTGAATATCTACAGCCGTGAAGTATGTACGGACACTTATAACGGTCGTTTCTGGAATGTTCTCTTTTCACATTACTCTTCTTAACACCACATACACAACTAGCGGATTCAGGTCAGTGACACAACACCATCTTTGTCAAACTGAGCGTCAAACTAGAAGATAATAGTTTCGGGCTAATTGCCTTCGTCAGTCCAAGGATGACCTTGATTCAAATAGATCCATTATATGAAATATTCAGGCCAATTTATGGAAAATAATGTGCGAATTTTGCCGAAACACCATTGATCTATAGAAATAAAGGTCAGCCGTCAAAATAGAGGTTGAGTGTCATCTATTTACATTTTATAATGTGGTCAGGCCATGAGCAGTGAAACAGTCTTACATGTTAAGGTATGCGTGTTCCATAAGGAGCACCTCTCCCCTCAAAAACGAATTTAAAAAAATATATGTGAAAAATAGTACAAATGTGGGTATTTGGCCAATTATAGAATAATTAAAAATAAAAAAATAATTGATATTTATTCCGATAGATGGCACAAGCCATCAGAAACTTTTATTTTCCCGATAAGGAGATGCACTTTTTTATTTTTTATTGGAAATATTTTATTTATCAGTGTTTTGTATGTGCATTGGTTTTAGGCTTACACCAGCTTTGGTAAATTCAAACAACCTGTATGATGTTGTTTTGATGCATTTGTGAAGGGAGAGGTACCCATTATGGTACAAGAATACCCCGCAACTGCTACACAACTGTCTGCTACAGAATCTGACAGCGCCGCGGTGTTTTTATTTCTTCCTTTATTAGCTTGGTCTCATGTTGTCCAGATGTCGTCCTGATAAAAAGCTCAATTTGTGTAATTATTGTATTAATACATTATTTCTTTCCACTGATTGGTTTGTGGATCATTGGTTGGGTGATTTAGAGTTCAAATCATTTTGTAAATACATTCTAAACTTTCTACAAAATCTGGATCTCTAATGTTTTCATGTGTTGAATAATGTAAATAACTTATGTAAATAAACTTTTCTCCTTGTTTGGCGCAAGTATCCCTTGCGGGATATAGCGCTTTGGAAATAAAATAATTGTAATTGGTTGGGTTATAGTGTGTTTGGAAAATTTATAGCTTTATCAATCAATTATTTATTTAATTCCTGATGTTTCAGTGACACACACTGTCCTCGGGGGAATGTAACAGCTAGTTACTGAAACAGCGAGAATTAAATATTTGGTGCAAGTCGGCAATGAGAGAGGAGAATCTGTATAAGTCTGGTGTCTTAATAAAGGCTTTATGTATGTGTGAATACAAGGTTGTCCCAATAGTTCGTTTTTTCCTTACTTGGCGAATAATATTATTACGGAGAATACATAATAATACATAATACAATTACTTTATACATAATACAAAGACATTATACATAACGGCGAATACGGAGGGTGTTTCCTTTCAAATGAAACGATTTTCGAGCGCTCGCGTTTTGCACGTGCAGGCATGCTGCACACGACACTGGTTCCAATAGATCTAGAATCTTCTGGAGAATTCATTTTCATCAGGTATCATGATTTTTGCAACATGGGGGGAGAGCGACTAACGCTCCAAGTCGAACAAACAATTCGGACCCTTTCCAAAGAAGGAAACAGTTATAGCGTCATAGTGAAAAAGCTAAAAGCAGAAGGACTAGATGTTGGCAAAGCTACAATATGTAAGGTAGTGAATGGCATCGGAAAGAAAAGGGAAGCTGAATCCAATGGGCAAAAATTTCAAGTCGATCGACCACGTCCGGTGCGGACCCCCGCCACGGTTTCCAAGGTAAAGCGGCTAGCAACTACTGAAAATCCACCATCTCAGCGCCAACTTTCCAGAATGTGTGGAACATCGCTAAAAACGATAAATAACATCATTCACAAAGATTTGGAACTGGATACCCGACGAAAAGGCAAGGTTCACAAGCTCACCCCTTTCCACATGAAAAACCGTGCAACGAATGCCCGGAAGCTCTACGAGGAACACCTGGCCGGTTCCAGATCGGAATATACTGCAACATTGGACGAAGCATGGATGTATGTGACGTATTGCAATGGAATCCGGAAGATCTGTTGCATCAAAAGAGGCAATCAGGTCCCGGATAATTGGGTTCACCAATGCTCCGAAACTTTCCCTAAAGGTTTCATGGTTGTCGGGGTAATGACTGGCCGTGGAGTCCTTCCGCTCATAAAGGTTCCATCGAAGGTGAAGGTGAACTCAGAATTCTATATAGAATGCGTTCTGAAACCTGTCATCGAACAACTGAAGGACCTTTACCCAGGGGAAATGGACAAAGTGTTCCTTCATCACGACAAAGCCTCTTCCCATACCTCCAACAAAACCCAACAGTTCCTACAAGAAATGAAGGACACCCTAGGCCTAAATTTTATCAGGAACTCGGACATTCCAGTGAAGTCTCCCGACGCCAGCCCACTGGATTTTTACGGGTTCGGTATGTTGAAACAACGGCTCTTCAACCGACGTCCCAAAACTGAGGCCGGACTTTGGAAAGCCGCACAAGAGGAGTGGTCGAATGTTTCGCTCTCCAAAGTCAAGGAAGTGTTCGCAGCTTGGAAAGTCCGATGCAGGGAGATAGCCAAGAAGAAGGGGAAGCACATAGAACACATGAAAAAAATTCACGTTCGAAAAATAAAGTTCTAACGGACGTTTGAAATCGTTTCATTTGAAAGGAAACACCCTCTGTAATAACCTTATTTCAATTTTTTGCAAGTGTTTTGAACTTTTGGGACAACCTTATAAAGAATTGGTTGAAATATCCATAATTAGTTTGTCTTGACATAGTTCCATAGTTGAGTTACCTAGCTATGCAAATTTTCCTTTTCCCCATATTGACATCCTCCTATACCCCCACTCCCAGGTATGATAGATTCATGCAAAGTATCTATCTATAAAAACATGGTTCACTTCTCCCGTTAAAATAGATACGAAATTATTACGCCATCTGTTGACCCTCTCTACAATCTAGCGTTATCGCGTCGTAGACAACATCAGCTTTGGTGAATTCAGAAAACCCACCTGGAGGTTTCGGGCTAATGGCCATCTTCAGTCCAGTGAGTGCTATGATTTTATTAGATCCACATGTGATTCGGGGAATCTAAAGAATTTGCTAAAGAGGAGTTTAGCTGATGGCTATATTCAAATTGTTACGCTACTGCCATCGAGGATGGTCAAATGAGCACACGGCAAGGATCTCTGTTCGACTCCGTGTATTATGGAGTAACATCCAGCAACAAGGACTTCACTGCTGGCCGTCAGCTGGACTTGTTGACTGCACTGTCCTCAGCTATACTGAAGCTGAACACATGTGGTGACCTTGCTGCCACCAGGGCGAATCTTTCTTTCATCGTCGTAATCTTCCCCGTTACCTTTTCCTATTGTGGGAGATTTCTCGAAACTTGGCATTTTTACTCGCTGTGTGTACATATATCTTCTGCTACTGGTTTCTTGTGGTGTCTGTGCCGCGTGTGTGGTACTGAATATTATATTCTTAACATCATCCACACTCATGGACAAAGCTTAAGGAAATGGAAAGTCTTTGATATCGCCGGTTATCTTTTTTCTTTTTTTAAGGAGACGGGGACTATTTTGTTCACACTTGGTTATCTCGTGTGTCTTCAATAAAGGTCACTGTAATATCTTTCAGAGTTATTGTCTGAATCCCGATATATATGCTAAAAGGTACAACTTCCTTAAGTTTTGTCCATGAGTGTATATTAGTTATCACGTGAGTCTTCAATAAAGGTACTGTAATATCTTTCAGAGTTATTGTCCCGATATACATGGTAAAAGATACAACTTCCTTAAGTTTTGTCCATGAGTGTATATTAGTTATCTCGTGTGTCTTCAATAAAGGACACTGTAATATCTTTCAGAGTTATTGTCCCGATATACATGGTAAAAGATACAACTTCCTTAAGTTTTGTCCATGAGTGTATATTAGTTATCTCGTGTGTCTTCAATAAAGGTCACTGTAATATCTTTCAGAGTTATTGTCCCGATATACATGGTAAAAGATACAACTTCCTCAAGTTTTGTCCATGAGTGTATTTGAGGAAACCACACACACAGAGAGAAATGTCCAAACACCGATACACGGAGATAAACAGCTCACACACACACACACTCGGCCGTGCGGCCACGCGTCGCGCGAGCTCCGCGTATTTTGCTTCTGGCGGATGTATGAGTTCCGGCAATACGCCGAGTTTGGCACGGGCTGAAAGCCCTTCAAAAGCCGAGGAAAAGCCTGCAAGGCTCGGCTCAAAAGCACAGCCCAGTGCGGAGTTACCAGCGAGAAACGCTTTGAAGTTCAATTCTTCAATGAAATCGACGAAGAATCAAAGATATGCAAATCCGGCTACCGGCGGCAAGGATGCAAATCCGGCCGCGCCGACCGACTTTGCCGCTGCTTCTTCCTCTGAGGCTGCTGCCCAAGCCCATAGAAACTGGGCAGAATTATCGGAGGATAGCAACTCCGAATATGAGGGCAACTTCACCATTGTCCAGAAAAGAAAGAGACGTCGCGGCTCGGCGAATTCGTCTCCAGCGGCCGCACCTTCTTCCAATTTAGGAGGTGCCAGAACTAACCGCCGTCCGCAATCTTCGGCAGGATGGGCGCCGCGCGCCCAGGAAGTCAGGACTACCCGAGCGCACATCGTGGAGGCCAGGGCGCGGCAGGCGTCCTCAACAGAAGACCACTGCGTCTACGTAGAGCGCAGCCCTGAACTGGAGCCCTACCATTACATGAGGGCCATGGATCGAATGTTTGGGAGCACCAGGGAGGTCTTCCAAGTGACCAAGATGAACGGCCACTTCCTGGTGGGACTGGCAAACAGAGGCATGGCCGAGCGCCTCGTCAACGAGGGCCTCGAGGTGGAGGGAACTCTCCACAGGGCCTTCCCGTTCCGCAAGAGGGCGGAGCGAATAACGGTGGGCAACCTCCCCTTCTTCGTGGGGGATGCAGCCGTCATCAGCGCCCTTACACCTCTTGGGCGAGTTACATCCATCGCCCCCAAGCTGATGAAAGCGGGCCCATACACCTATAACGACGGCCGCCGAGAGGCGTTCATCATCCTCCGCGAAGGAATGACCATCGAGGGACTGCCCACCCGTCTCAACATCACCATCAAAGGCGAGGCCTGGCCCGCATACCTATCCTCCGGGATTAGATGCTCCAGGTGCCGAGGCCAAGGACATCGCCGGGCCAACTGCCCCCTGCTTGCAGGGCGAACCAACGCTCCTGGACCGGCCACACCTACCTCTCCCACCAGCGTCCCTTCAGCGTCTGCGCCTGGCCTGCCTCAGCAGCCATCCGCCCAGCCTCCACCAACATCACCATCAAAGGCGAGGCCTGGCCCGCATACCTATCCTCCGGGATTAGATGCTCCAGGTGCCGAGGCCAAGGACATCGCCGGGCCAACTGCCCCCTGCTTGCAGGGCGAACCAACGCTCCTGGACCGGCCACACCTACCTCTCCCACCAGCGTCCCTTCAGCGTCTGCGCCTGGCCTCCCTCAGCAGCCATCCGCCCAGCCTCCACCACCGGCGTCCCCCAGTCCAGCCATGGAGGTCTCCGAAGTGCCCTCCACAAGCCGAGCTGCGCTTCCACCTGCAGCACCCCGGCAATCACCACCAGTGGCCCCGGCCATACCTACGGAGATGGCGCCTCCTGCCCCTCCACCTGTCGCCCCTGCTCCGTCCCTGCGGGCTCCTGGGAGTCACGGGCCTGCAGTCCCTACACTGGACGTTGAGATGTCAATCGAGGAGACATCGACATCTAGGGCGGCGCTCAAGACCTCGCCAGCCGCAGTGCCTCCAACACCCCCACTGCCCGCGCCTCAGCCTGCCGGGCCGATACCACCTGCTCCCGACGAGGAGGAGATGACGCCGATCATGAGGGAGGAGTGTATGGTTATTGAAATCTTCAAGAAACTGAAGCACTTAACCAGCCTAAGGCCCTTATATCAATCAGGGATCCAACCGAATGACCTCAAGGATGCCATTCTCTTCTTCGATGAAAGAGAGTCCCTCATGGCGAGACTGACACCTGCGATGAGGGGAGTCCTCGCTGAGTTCCTCAGCGCGGCCATAGAACCGGCTCGGGGCAACCATCCCGATGTTAGCTCCGATTTGGCCAGTCTTAGGCGGCGATGCCTTGATTCCTGACAACTGTCAATGTAAATATTTCTTTTTCACCCTCCTGGTTGAGATGTAACATTGTCTAGAAGACAATAAACTATTTTCAATTGTCAATTGTCACACACACACACACACAGTACTGGAGATTTCTTACTAAATTAAAAAATGAAATCCCATTTATTCCATCTCCCTCCATTTATTCCGTCTTGCTTTCTCCATTAGAGATTTTATTAATTCTCCATTTAATCTTCCGAATTCTTCACATTTTTTTGTCAAATAATCAAATATTTATTTTATACAAATGAATCCTCCAGTTTTTATAAAATAAATTTATAAATGCTCCGACATATTTCTCGCAATATTCCTAATTGAATTGAATTATAAAAGTTTCACAGAATATTAAATTATCATAAGGCGGAGAAATCAATAAAAATCGTTTCTTATTTAAATAACCAATTGACGCCATATTGTTTTAACTCGATACCTACCGCCATCTATATGTTTAAAATATAACTACACTCATGGACAAAACTTAAGGAAGTTGTACCTTTTGACATCTATATCGGGATTCAGACAATAACTCTGAAAGATATTACAGTGACCTTTATTGAAAACATACGAGATAACTAAATGTGAACAAAATTGCCTACGTCTCCTTCAAAACAAACAACCAAACGACCGGCGGCATCAAAGAACTTCCACTTCTTTAAATATAGTCCATGAATGTGAATTATCATCATTATCAGTAATATTTCTCCCATGTTTAGCTTTTTTAACGACAAATTTCGAGTATTTAGCGATACCCCGTTCTCCAGTGATAAGGCTCAGGGATATAATCTTTGGTTCAAGTGGGGTTGTAGAAATGTGATTTGGATAATAAATTGAAATAGTTATCATTAATACTGATAATGACAATTTTAATGATAGTTTTCGTTGTTTTTTTATACCAATACTATATGTACACACAATTTTGTTCACACTTGGTTATCTCGTGTGTCTTCAATAAAGGTCACTGTAATATCTTTCAGAGTTATTGTCCCGATATACATGGTAAAAGATACAACTTCCTTAAGTTTTGTCCATGAGTGTGTTTGAGGAAACAGGAACGTCCAAACCCCGATACACGGAGATAGACAGCTCACACAGTACTGGAGATTTCTTACCTAATTTAAAAAATGAAATCCCATTTATTCCTCCATTGATTCCGTTCTGCTCTCTCCATTAGAGATTTTATTAATTCTCCATTTAACACAATGTGTTATTGTACTTAATACTTTCTATGGCTGCTGTATATTTCTCCATAAGATAGGAATTCGGCAGACGGTGATGGATGGACCGAGGAAGTCTGTGATTGGTCGAACGCCGTTCTTTGTTCGCTGAATAAACGCGCAGCCGATTATTAATTGAAAATTATTTCCCTTCAATGAACACACCGAGCGTATTTTCATCAAATTAAAATATAATAATATTTTTAAGCATGCTTATATATTTTGTAGAGAAATCTTTTAAAAAATTATAATGTTTTTATTGCGTATGGTTTCCACACTAAGTTCCTCAATCAATTTCCCCAAGAGTTAGGTCATGAAGAGTGTCACTGTGTCTTAGCTAGGATACAATAATATGCAAATTAGGCAAATAACGAACTAGTTGCATATTTTCAGGGGAGTTACGAAGACAATATGTTTAATGCATTTCTCTTTTATGATTATACACAGTAGAATTCACAAGGTTTTTTCAACAAAACGTTTTTTGACTGACAGATACAGTTGCACCGAAAGCTTGTGAATCTTGCTCAAATAGAAACGCATTCCCCTCGTAGCTAGTCGTTTGGTCGGTTATTCCATCTGTGGCAGGGGAGAGTTTCGTGCCTTGCCCCCCCATACCTCTTATCCTCCCATATATAGTTTTTTTTTCATTTGAATTTTCTTCATAAACTATATATATACTTGTATTTCAATAAAGGTCACTGTAATATCTTTCAGAGTTATTGTTTCAATCCCGATATACATGCTGAAAGGTACAACTTCCTTAATTTTTATTCCTGAGTGTATATCTTAATTTGCATATATTCCTATATACATATATATTAATCGAAGAAGAAAATAGGAGAATCCAAGCAGAAAATCATAATACAGAAATGTTTCGGCTTGAAAAAAAATCATATTAGATAGAGACTGAACATGAATTGAAATCTGCAAAAAATAAACGAGTGAATAAATTTTGGAATATATATAAATATAGCATATATTTGATGTCGGGGTATATATATTCGCTTCTTAAAAGGTGTCCTTCTCCGTCAGGCTATTCAAGTAGAATTCACATTCAGCTATACAAATGCCATTTCCTACAAACCAGGAATCCCTGATAGTCGGCCGGAGAGGTGTGAGGCCCAACATGATTGGCTGGACCAACAAATATCTCTGGTCGGTGATTGGTTGCTTTGTCCCCGGGAGAAATCACCTGGGAAATCTCAGACGGTGGGGAGAGATGACGTTATTGTTTGGATTCTCTTTGTACCGGTTGGTACTGGTTACTTCGGGAAGACACGGCACAGTTACCATGGGATAAGTAAGAAGACACGGCACAGTTACCATGGGATAAGTAAGAAGACACGGCACAGTTACCACGGGATAAGTAAGAAGACACGGCACAGTTACCAAGGGATAAGTAAGAAGACACGGCACAGTTACCATGGGATAAGTAAGAAGACACGGCACAGTTACCACGGGATAAGTAAGAAGACACGGCACAGTTACCACGGGATAAGTAAGAAGACACGGCACAGTTACCACGGGATAAGTAAGAAGACACGGCACAGTTACCACGGGATAAGTAAGAAGACACGGCACAGTTACCACGGGATAAGTAAGAAGACACGGCACAGTTACCACGGGATAAGTAAGAAGACACGGCACAGTTACCATGGGATAAGTAAGAAGACACGGCACAGTTACCACGGGATAAGTAAGAAGACACGGCACAGTTACCACGGGATAAGTAAGAAGACACGGCACAGTTACCAAGGGATAAGTAAGAAGACACGGCACAGTTACCATGGGATAAGTAAGAAGACACGGCACAGTTACCACGGGATAAGTAAGAAGACACGGCACAGTTACCAAGGGATAAGTAAGAAGACACGGCACAGTTACCATGGGATAAGTAAGAAGACACGGCACAGTTACCACGGGATAAGTAAGAAGACACGGCACAGTTACCATGGGATAAGTAAGAAGACACGGCACAGTTACCATGGGATAAGTAAGAAGACACGGCACAGTTACCATGGGATAAGTAAGAAATCACGGCACAGTTACCGTGGGATAAGTAAGAAGACACGGCACAGTTACCATGGGATAAGTAAGAAGACACGGCACAGTTACCATGGGATAAGTAAGAAGACACGGCACAGTTACCATGGGATAAGTAAGAAGACACGGCACAGTTACCACGGGATAAGTAAGAAGACACGGCACAGTTACCATGGGATAAGTAAGAAGACACGGCACAGTTACCATGGGATAAGTAAGAAGACACGGCACAGTTACCATGGGATAAGTAAGAAATCACGGCACAGTTACCATGGGATAAGTAAGAAGACCAGGCACAGTTACCATGGGATAAGTAAGAAGACCAGGCACAGTTACCATGGGATAAGTAAGAAGACACGGCACAGTTACCATGGGATAAGTAAGAAGACACGGCACAGTTACCATGGGATAAGTAAGAAGACACGGCACAGTTACCATGGGATAAGTAAGAAGACACGGCACAGTTACCATGGGATAAGTAAGAAGACACGGCACAGTTACGATGGGATAAGTAAGAAGACACGGCACAGTTACCATGAGATAAGTAAGAAGACACGGCACAGTTACCATGGGATAAGTAAGAAGACACGGCACAGTTACCATGGGATAAGTAAGAAGACACGGCACAGTTACCACGGGATAAGTAAGAAGACACGGCACAGTTACCACGGGATAAGTAAGAAGACACGGCACAGTTACCACGGGATAAGTAAGAAGACACGGCACAGTTACCACGGGATAAGTAAGAAGACACGGCACAGTTACCACGGGATAAGTAAGAAGACACGGCACAGTTACCACGGGATAAGTAAGAAGACACGGCACAGTTACCATGGGATAAGTAAGAAGACACGGCACAGTTACCACGGGATAAGTAAGAAGACACGGCACAGTTACCACGGGATAAGTAAGAAGACACGGCACAGTTACCAAGGGATAAGTAAGAAGACACGGCACAGTTACCATGGGATAAGTAAGAAGACACGGCACAGTTACCACGGGATAAGTAAGAAGACACGGCACAGTTACCAAGGGATAAGTAAGAAGACACGGCACAGTTACCATGGGATAAGTAAGAAGACACGGCACAGTTACCACGGGATAAGTAAGAAGACACGGCACAGTTACCATGGGATAAGTAAGAAGACACGGCACAGTTACCATGGGATAAGTAAGAAGACGCGGCACAGTTACCATGGGATAAGTAAGAAGACACGGCACAGTTACCATGGGATAAGTAAGAAGACGCGGCACAGTTACCATGGGATAAGTAAGAAGACGCAGCACAGTTACCATGGGATAAGTAAGAAGACACGGCACAGTTACCACGGGATAAGTAAGAAGACGCGGCACAGTTACCATGGGATAAGTAAGAAGACACGGCACAGTTACCATGGGATAAGTAAGAAGACACGGCACAGTTACCATGGGATAAGTAAGAAGACACGGCACAGTTACCATGGGATAAGTAAGAAGACACGGCACAGTTACCACGGGATAAGTAAGAAGACGCGGCACAGTTACCAGGGATAAGTAAGAAGACACGGCAGAGTTACCAGGGATAAATAAGAAGACACGGCACAGTTACCATGGGATAAGTATGAAGACACGGCAAAGTTACCACGGGATAAGTAAGAAGACGCAGCACAGTTACCATAGGATAAGTAAGAAGACGCGGCACAGTTACCACGAGATAAGTAAGAAATCACGACACCGTTACCATGGGATAAGTAAGAAGACGCGGCACAGTTACCATGGGATAAGTAAGAAGACACGGCACAGTTACCATGGGATAAGTAAGAAGACACGGCACAGTTACCATGGGATAAGTAAGAAGACGCAGCACAGTTACCATGGGATAAGTAAGAAGACGCGGCACAGTTACCACGAGATAAGTAAGAAGACGCGGCACAGTTACCACGGGATAAGTAAGAAGACACGGCACAGTTACCATGGGATAAGTAAGAAGACACGGCACAGTTACCATGGGATAAGTAAGAAGACACGGCACAGTTACCACGGGATAAGTAAGAAATCACGACACCGTTACCATGGGATAAGTAAGAAGACGCGGCACAGTTACCATGGGATAAGTAAGAAGACACGGCACAGTTACCATGGGATAAGTAAGAAGACACGGCACAGTTACCATGGGATAAGTAAGAAGACGCAGCACAGTTACCATGGGATAAGTAAGAAGACGCGGCACAGTTACCACGAGATAAGTAAGAAATCACGACACCGTTACCATGGGATAAGTAAGAAGACGCGGCACAGTTACCATGGGATAAGTAAGAAGACACGGCACAGTTACCATGGGATAAGTAAGAAGACACGGCACAGTTACCATGGGATAAGTAAGAAGACACGGCACAGTTACCACGGGATAAGTAAGAAGACGCGGCACAGTTACCAGGGATAAGTAAGAAGACACGGCACAGTTACCAGGGATAAGTAAGAAGACACGGCACAGTTACCATGGGATAAGTATGAAGACACGGCAAAGTTACCATGGGATAAGTAAGAAGACACGGCACAGTTACCATGGGATAAGTAAGAAGACACGGCACAGTTACCACGGGATAAGTAAGAAGACACGGCACAGTTACCACGGGATAAGTAAGAAGACACGGCACAGTTACCACGGGATAAGTAAGAAGACACGGCACAGTTACCACGGGATAAGTAAGAAGACACGGCACAGTTACCATGGGATAAGTAAGAAGACACGGCACAGTTACCATGGGATAAGTAAGAAGACACGGCACAGTTACCACGAGATAAGTATGAAGACACGGCAAAGTTACCATGGGATAAGTAAGAAGACACGGCACAGTTACCATGGGATAAGTATGAAGACACGGCAAAGTTACCATGGGATAAGTAAGAAGACACGGCACAGTTACCATGGATTAAGTAAGAAGACACGGCACAGTTACCACGGGATAAGTAAGAAGACACGGCACAGTTACCACGGGATAAGTAAGAAGACACGGCACAGTTACCATGGGATAAGTAAGAAGACACGGCACAGTTACCACGGGATAAGTAAGAATATGTATTGCACACACTCAACTATGGGTCAAGCTATGAACTATGCCAGCCACGCATCTATGGAAGGTATCATCCATCCAACAACGGAAGAACATTCTGCAAGAACTCCCGCAAACTTGGTGAAATGCTGCGACCATTCGTCTTAAAGTTTGGCGCCCAACTTCTGTCTCAAGTGTCCCCCAGGGACATTACGTCACGTTCCCTTTTGGACGTCATAGCAACGCCAAATACCCCGCCCACGTGTAAACCATGAAAATTCAACAAATTATGATCACGATACACTGGTGAGACAAAGTTAATAAACAAACAATAAAATGATATTTTAATTAAAGAAAAATTTGCCTATGTTGCATATTTACATAATCTGCTAAATATAGGAATAAGCACAAAAATCAGACGCTCTGTGTTAAACGATAATGCTGGTACAAATATGTAAAAATTGGTCCTACTGAAATACATATAAACATAAAGAAAATAAAAATTCAATAAAAAACATTTAGTCGCTTAACTTTGCACATCGGTATCTGCTTTTGTAATTATTTTGATTCTAAGTATTTAAAAAAAATCTTTTTCATATATTTTTTTACGTATTTATTCACATTTATTAAAATATTTCAATGTATTTTTTATTCAAATATTTTAACATATTTGTTTACATTTGTTTAAATGTTTTAACACATTATATATTTAAATTCACTGATTTATAAAGATGTATGTGATGATTTAAGACCATGGAATTGTTGTAAATAGTCTAAATATCCACTACCACATGTTCCACCCCATGACTGTATATAACTTCTTATGTACTGCACATAGAAAACCTCAACTAACATCAATCTGTACCGCGTAAGAATCTAATAAAGTATTGCAACTGTACAGATAGAAGGAATGGAGAGAGACAGGAGAAAGTTAAGGTTAAAACAAATCAGGCTTAGAGGATCGTAGAAGTCAAACCTAAGAGGTAGGCCTAGAAGAGAACATAATTATTAATAACGCCACAGTTAACCTTCTGACCCCGGACACCCTGCGAGCTAAGTTTAAACCAATATTTCCGGACAAGACAGGACGTATCTTGTGACCAGAAGTTATAAAAGTTTGAGAGACGCCCAATTTCCGGAACAAGACCGGACGTATTTCTTCCGTCAAAGAGATAAGCCCGGCCCAATCAGAAGACATCACCTAAGTAGGTCAACCAATAGCCTACGGCCACGTGAAAAAGTCCCACCAATTAGGAAAGAATCACCTAAATAGGTCAGCCAATTAGAAAGCAGCAAGGTCGTGGTGTTAAATCGAGGCCCTAGAATTGTCAGTCTTCGCTTGGAACTCAACGGTAACACTTGCTCTAAAATCTCTCTCTCCTCATCCCATTCCTTCTTGACGTCAGACGCTTTTAGTGGAATCTCTGTTTGTTTATTTCACCTTTGGCCCAGCTGTGTCGCCTTCCACCACGACTGCACGGGAGAGTTGACATCGAGGTTCGTCGAGCATCAGGTAACACTGGTCCCAGAGGTCCCAAGATATCACAGACTCCCCCGTAACGAAGAGTCGACAGGATAGTGGACGCCAAGGTACAAGTAAGCAAATAGACCACTGTCTGTACAGAAAGATGGAACAGGGAAGAGAGGAGGAGTCAAAGGAACCCATGAAGACCGATCCCGACTCCGAAAGTGGCGGAAGCCCCACTTTTCCGAAGAAAGTAACCACCCTCGGTAGGACGCAGGAAATTGTCCCCGGCCAGGAAGACGTCACACCCCCGCCGCCGGTGTCAGATGTCCTGGGGAGGTTGACGACGACGCTACATCAGCTTTCTGCCGTGACCGGACATCGCGAGAGGTGGAATCGCTACGATGGTTCGTACAAGGCGCAAAGCTTCTTCACCAACTACGACGCCCAAGCAGATCGGGCCCAACTACAATACTCTACAAGTCTGAAAAAGCCACCAGACCTCCTGCAAGCGCCCCTCCGAGTTACCAACACGCGAGCGTATGTTACCTGCTCCCCCGACCTTCTCTAAACCACGAGCCCAGCGCAAACAATGAACTCTGACTGTCCCAAGGAACCTCCAACTATGACAACAGACCAGGCCTGTCCCGACATACAAGACAGCACCACAGTAGGTTCCTCCTTCTATAATTTTTATTGAACAATTTCTCTTTCGAACTGAACTGTCCAATAATGTAAACCTACTCTACTACTTGATACAGGAGCATCTATCGATATAATTAGTCGGAATACTTTTAAAATAATAGAAACCAATTTGCAAAAGAAAATACCTGTTCACCCATTTAACTTAACTATTAATGCCATAGCTAACAATATTTTCACCATAGGTTATATCTTTTTAAACGTAAAAATAGGTAACATAACGCAGAACCTAAAATTCCATATTATAGATGCCCCCTTGCCTTTTGGCATATTATCCCTTAACTCCATAAAAAGATTTCTACTAATTATAAACTGTCCTCAGCTACTCCTGTATCAAGATAATGTACCTCTACCAACTACCTTGTACAAATTCACCTCGTGCAAGCAACACGTGTCCCATGGACAGGTTAATACAACTGTCCCATTTACTAAATTTTCCCCTCCTGGAACGGGTTGCTCACACGTGGTGAACTCCAACACTCTTATTTAACCTCATTATAATGTTCCTAATCCCATTTTCAACGCCCCTATGTCCTTTTCTTTCATATCTTTGGACAGAAGTAACTTAAATCACAGCCTTCCAAAACTATTCCAATCGTTAAAGTCCAACATAACTACACTCCCTCGTACCTTCCTTTTACACGCATAGTTAAATATCGACAAATCTCTCTCAACAAAATATACAACACCCTCTCACATCACTTTTTCTAATTAACAAATTTTTAATGCGCGACTTCACACCCAAATCTAATTTCGAGCCGCACAAGCTTTAGAACGTCGCCCTACTAAACACACACAATCTTTTTTTTTTCTCACATTAAACGTGTCATATCCACTAATAATATAAAAATTCTAGATATGTTCGTACAACCAGCACCCATGACTTTAGTAAATTTGTTATTCTTAGTGTAACAGGTTAGATTTTGTACAAAACAGAGACTTCACGCGACACCTTTTCATTTACAATTTTTTCGCTTCGTGTCACAGCGCCACACCACTAAACTCTTTCAATTTTCAGGCCAAAGACGCCTTCACCACGCCTGTGACACATTTATTTAACCACACATTGTCCACGTCGATAGTCGCAATTTCATTCAATTCTAACCCGATATCCATGAATAACATTTTTACTAAGTCCGCAAAAAACCATTCGATTTAATATTCACAGATACAATATCCGAATTTTCGAAATACAAACACAAATCTAACAAATGCTTGAACACACGGAATAATTACAACCTCTGTATCTCCCTATATCAATCCCATAACGCTTGTCACCAAACGTGACAAATCAAAACGCTTTTGTGTTTACAATTTTAGAAATAATATCTCCGAACGTAGTTCGAATTAACTTCCAATAAGTTGAAAGACAGCAAGCCCCCTCGCTCCCCCCTTGACCTAAATCCGGAATCGCATTAAAAATAGCTTCGCTCCCCTCTCTTCCGCTGGAGATGGACAAACAAATAGCCGACATTTTGTTACGCCCGTCGCCACCCCGATGTCACTCTAATGGATTTTCGCTACCTATTAAATCAAACATTAGTGCGCGCCTTTTATTTTTAATCTACGCCGATATCCCGTTTAGCTACTAAAACTTGCTTAACACGTTATTTTACATTTACTAACAAATCTGTTCACTAACATTCTCTCGCCCTCGATTAACTTGTCAACTTAACATCGACACTTAGATCCAAGGACAACATTTTACTTACAAAAATCACACACACCCACATAAGTTTAAACAAAAAATCGACAACATTAGGACTCAGTGAGTTTCACAGTTAGAAACAATGTGATCCACGAGTCGCATCAAACTTTAAACAAATTCGATAAGTTAGAACAACTTAGGCCAACAAGACCAAAGATATCAATCGAGGACAATTTAAAGCTCTCTCCACCCATCCTAAAAAAAAAAAAAAAAAGGAACATTACATTTGGCCTACAACTTTCCATTCTTTCACGATATATAATTTCTATATATAATCTTACTTGCTCTTCTTTCTCGATGAACATTTTTTTTTAAATTTTTCATTTTAATATCCTTTATATAATCATTATATAGCTCTTATAATTGTTTTTTTTTACGTCAACCAATTAGTTTAGATTATTGTCTTTTTTTATTATTTTTCTTTACCAAAACTTATTTACTTTTGCTTCATGACTCTATTTTATAATCAACTTTATATTTTATCTTTCATATCATATCTAATAATCTCAAGTTTATATTTCATGTTTATATCACTAATTTGCATTTATCATTTTATATTTTTTCTCACTTTATAAATTAGATGTTATTTACATTGTTTCACCTTCCGCTACCATGTCAATGCTATCGAGTATATTATTGCTCATTATTTTTTTTTCATTTAATATTTTCACTTTCTATTACCCCTTATATACTGCTGTAGTGTGTTAATCTTTGTATCATATCATCACTATTTTTACTTTTTTTTTAAAAGATTACTTTGCATTTAACTTCGCAATTCTATTTTCGATTTTTCAAATCCTTTAACGCTATATGCAAAGCCTTAATCTCGCAATTTCATATCTCAATGATATATTCTTTTATAATCAAACTAAAAATCATGATTAAAAACAGGGCAATCTTCAATAACCTCTTAAACAACCACTTTAAAGGTTACTTCTTAATAAATACTAACCCTTTTCCGCAGGAACTTTTAACTCCTTCGCAGGCTAGACTTGACCTACTTTGATTTCGTAATTAACAATCTTGACACATCGTCCCCCAGATTTACCTTCTCCCAACTTCTGGCTTGGATACGTGCAAATTGTATTTTTTTTTATTCCAGGGCACTCTCATGCCACACGCTGGCACATTTTTTTTTTTTTTTTCTCTTTTTCTCGCTAAGCCCCTGACGACTCTAATTAAAACTTTGATTTCTGGTCACTGATCTTCGCCCTCTTTATCCTGCATGCGTACGTCTTAACGACTAATTACTAAAACCCATAACAATCCCCTTATCTTACTTTTCGATTGTGGTACTGTAACTTTATTCGGTCCTTAAATTTACATGTGAAACATGGCCTAGGTTTTCCGCGCCGTGCACATTAAATGGTTTGGGACTTGAGTCAAAGTGACCTTGCCTCAACCAAGTAATAACTAACCCCTCAACCCTTTCTAACGCCCATCACGAAAAGATCATGATTTACCCATCCAATCATTTATATTTTTACCTATCATCATTATATGCTCTCTATTAATTCTTTTATTCCTATTTTTATTTTACTTATATGTTTAATATTAGTTGTTTATGCTTTATTACCTCTTATGGATATACAGAAATCAACCCCATGTTATATACCAACTCACTTTAATTAATTTTTAAAAAATTACTTCCTTAATAACAGTCTTCCTATTCCGCTCTCTTAAATCCCTCCATATGAACCCTCTCACATCCGGGGCCATCTGTGATGATTTAAGACCATGGAATTGTTGTAAATAGTCTAAATATCCACTACCACATGTTCCACCCCATGACTGTATATAACTTCTTATGTACTGCACATAGAAAACCTCAACTAACATCAATCTGTACCGCGTAAGAATCTAATAAAGTATTGCAACTGTACAGATAGAAGGAATGGAGAGAGACAGGAGAAAGTTAAGGTTAAAACAAATCAGGCTTAGAGGATCGTAGAAGTCAAACCTAAGAGGTAGGCCTAGAAGAGAACATAATTATTAATAACGCCACAGTTAACCTTCTGACCCCGGACACCCTGCGAGCTAAGTTTAAACCAATATTTCCGGACAAGACAGGACGTATCTTGTGACCAGAAGTTATAAAAGTTTGAGAGACGCCCAATTTCCGGAACAAGACCGGACGTATTTCTTCCGTCAAAGAGATAAGCCCGGCCCAATCAGAAGACATCACCTAAGTAGGTCAACCAATAGCCTACGGCCACGTGAAAAAGTCCCACCAATTAGGAAAGAATCACCTAAATAGGTCAGCCAATTAGAAAGCAGCAAGGTCGTGGTGTTAAATCGAGGCCCTAGAATTGTCAGTCTTCGCTTGGAACTCAACGGTAACACTTGCTCTAAAATCTCTCTCTCCTCATCCCATTCCTTCTTGACGTCAGACGCTTTTAGTGGAATCTCTGTTTGTTTATTTCACCTTTGGCCCAGCTGTGTCGCCTTCCACCACGACTGCACGGGAGAGTTGACATCGAGGTTCGTCGAGCATCAGGTAACACTGGTCCCAGAGGTCCCAAGATATCACATGTATATATTTTTTACCACCAACCCGGGGGCTTATAGAGCTAGAGCCTGCACCACGCTGACAAGGACCAATAGCCCGAAACGCGTACCTTTATGGTTCGCTTGTCTTGTAATTTATCTTGTAAAATACTTTCCTAAATTTTACTTCTGAATAAAAATATAAATTTCGTTTATATTAATAAATAGGAATAACAATATAAGCTGGATAATCAGGAATTGTTTTCTTCGTATTTGCATATTTACAAGCTATAAATACCACAGCGCATTATTCCGGGAATTCCGCAAATATTCCCAATATCGTCTAGATTTGGAGGGAAGTTTATCTTGTATCACAAGTTTGTAGTTGTTTTCTATTTATATCTCGAGGAGGAGGAAGGTCTATGAATAAATTTGCATAATTAATATAAAACAGAGAGCTATATGAATAAATAGATAGTTGTGTCATACCATTTAAACCGATGTTATTGTCTCTTCCTATTTACATATTAGCTTGGATAGTTAGGTCTTGAGCTAATTCATGATATGCAAATAAGACGGATTCAACAGGAGGTCGGAAGGTAAATATTTAATAAATCCCGAGGTAAACAGACTTGGGATCAATTTAATTCGGTAAAAAATTAGATTGAAACCGAAATCCAATTACAGCCAGGTAAATTGAAGTATTGATCTCGGCTGAGATTGGATAAAGCTATTTGTTTACATTTGTGATAATTGGTGTTAGCGACATCGCTGCGCACATGTGTGGGGAACTAGGATTCGTCCAGTATAGCGTTCTGTTAGTAATTCTAAAATTAAATTAATAATTCGTATTTTATTAATTGGAAAAATCAAGCTTTCGAGCAACGACGCTCTTCTAATTGCTTAACAATGTCAAATGGAGAAATACAAACTGTTTGTAAAAAACACATGTTTCACCTGCACACGTGCGGCCGTGCATAACAAAAACAAAACTTTAAAAGCCCTTCAAAACACTCATTATCTCATATATTTAAATTTTGGTAATATTATTTTTTTATTATAAGTTGGGGGTTATATGTAAATATGTTGCAAAATGTAAATATAAAATACATTATCAGAAGTAGAGAAGACTTGTATGTAATGGGAATCTATGTGTTCCAATGTTGAATCTGATAACTCTGCGGGTTTTATATATATTTTTGAACAGCTGTTATAGCAAATCACTTAATGAATTCTGGTAGATTTGTTGATAATGGTTTTTTAAAAATATTTTTATAAAATCCAGATTAAAACCAAAATTAGAAGATAATACCTGGAGAAGATAAGAGTTTAAGAATCCATCTCGTGTATTGAATCCTAAGATAAGAAATAACACCATATATAAACACAGCCGTGTAAAACGCCCCGGCGTCTGGCCAAGAAATCCAAAGGTTTTATTTTAAACACTTTCGATGTTTTGTCGACCGCCTGTTGACTTTCCCGCCATTTTAGAGAAAGAGATCGTCTGACTGAAAATACGATCGTTTGGGCTTTTAGGCTCAAACGAGAATTTCTCAGATTTCTATTTACCTCTATCCTAAATATATTTTTATTGTTTTAACTCTATTTACATATTCCTCTATTTACATATATACCTATAGGTTTATATATATATGATATTATTAAAAGTGTGTTATATAGAAACTTTATAAATATTCGGTGTTATAATAATTGGATAGTTGTTTATATCGAAATCTCCCCAAGTGTTTTAGTGAGAAGCAAGTTTTTTTAAAACATGAATAAAAATTGTATAGAAAGAAAAATGTTCTCTAAAAATATAATTATATTAATACGTGTATTAAAATAATAATTTAATAATAAAAGCCTCACAAATAAGATGAATGCTTTAGAAGAATACCACCAGCGTTCTATTCATAGCAACAAACACTCTGCATATGCAACTTTTATATATTTCACTCTGGGAGATTGAAGGATCAAATGTCAGAGCCATCACTTTTACAGATTGGAAATATCTGAAGGTTTGTCGATGTGAAATCCTTTTAAAACGTTTTGTTGTGTCACAGGTTTGCACTCTGTAATATAACGTTTATACATATCTCCCAACTTGTCATACTTTTATAGTCGTTAATTCGCAAATTTGAAGAGAAAAGAATTCGTAATAATTCGTGAATGAAAATAGCCTCAGCTATTCCCACTATGTACATAGATTCCGACCACAGGAACTGCGAGGTTTCCGCATTGGTTCCGTTTAATGTCAAAGAAAGTGTTGTTACAGAGACAATGTTGACAGCGCCACCTAGTGGTGACATCAGTTGCACAGCCAGCGGAGATATGCAACAGCGGTATTGATTGGAGCTGCAGTGCGGCCCGCACACAGCGGCAACTGTGGACACGTGCAACACTTCCCGTGCAACACTTTACGCGCAACACTTCCCGCGCAACACTCACCGTGTAACACCCACCGTGCAACAGCCAGCGAAGATATGCAACAGCGGTATTGATTGGAGCTGCAGTGCGGCCCGCACATAGCGGTAACTGTGGACACGTGCAACACTTTCCGCGCAACACTCATCGTGTAACACTCACCGTGTAACACTCACCGTGTAACACCCACCGTGCAACAGCCAGCGGAGATATGCAACAGCGGTATTGATTGGAGCTGCAGTGCGGTTCGCACACCGCGGAAATTATGGAGCCGTGCAACACTCACCGTGCTACACATACTGTTAAATAACACGAATCCATTGGTACCTTACATACATCGCCCACTATTAAAGAAGCTTCAGTTAGCGTGCAATATCAAGCGTGCATTGTAATGCCCAATGTCAAACAATACTGTGCAGAAATCGCCGTGCAACAGGCACTGTCAGAGAATGTCACAGTTTCCGTGCAACAGCCACTATCCAACCATAGTGTTGCAGTATCCGTCCTCTGTCGTGCAACACCCAGCTTGCAACGTCACAGTTCAGCAAACAGTTCTTTGCAACATTCAGCGCTTCCAGTGTGTGTTCAACTGTAAGTCCAACAGTGACCACAGAAATTCCATGTTTGTTGACAACTGAAGTCCCCCTCAAGTCTTCCTTTATTTGAAACTAAGCAACAGCTTTTGTTAGCAGCGGTTCCTCATTGCCAATATGTAAATTCATAAATTGATTGCAAAGCTATTCCTAGCTCAATGAAACTGTTATCTTTATTTTCCAACAATCTCTCCAATGCTATAATAATTCGCTGATAGATGGCAGTAGCTATCAGAAATGTCTTTTGTTATAAGGAAGAGATCTCTATTTAAATAATTACAGAGAATATTATAAAGGTAGGCTGAAAAACAAACAGTAATTCTTATTAATTTAAATAAGAGGAAATAATGAGAGAGGAATTATCATCATTTTACTCTCCTGCTCACGTCTCTTTAAATACGTTTAGAACACAAAGGTTATGCAAATTATTTTTTTCTGGAATATTTCCATATAAATATTATAAATTAGATTTGGGTGATAGCTATCACGTGATAATCCTAGCAACCTTACTGTATGTTTATCCACAAGTTGAAATATATTTGTAACAAGTATCTTTCTTTTTAACATGAAATTTATATTTATTATTGTGATTTCACCGCGTTTTGTGACGACAGTTCTATAGAGGGAGTCTCTATTCTTGGTCGGCGGGGTTGTCGCTGCTTGTACCACTTTTTAAATATACGACGAAAACAGGAGGGAACATTATATTCATTATCAATTAAGAAAATAGTAAAGGATTATTTAATTAATTATACATTTTAATGTATTTATACACTATGAGAATCGGGGAATCAGGGCAAATCTTTCTGTTCGAAAGTTTTTTACAAGTTCTTCTGTTTTTGTTTTCCTCATTCCAGCCAATGCATCCCCGTAGCCCTCTCCGTCGGCCTCCCATTGGCTGCCTCGAACTCCTTCTTTTCCGACATTTATAAATAAGAATGGTCACCTCTCCCGTCAAAATAGATCTACAAAATACAGTAATGGAATCGGGTCGGTAACAAAGCCACATTACCAGTTTTGGAAAATTCAGAACGCCCACCATGGTTTCGGGATATTTAACGGCCTTCGTCAGTCCAAGGAGGAAATCCACAGGGAACTCTTCCTATATAGATTATTCAATGAGGTGTTTAGCTGGGAATGGCACAATACCGTGTCCAAATTTTAAATTGAAAGTTTTCTGGGAGAACGTTTTTTTAAATTTATTTATAAAAAGTACCTCTCCCTTCAAAATTGACTGTAGCACGTGCTAGATGGTAGATGGTAATTTTGAACTATATAATGGCGTAGAGCTATGCGTCAATTTAATAGGTGAAAGTAGCTATCTACAATACCTTATCTCCATCAGGCAAAATGTCCATCTAGAATTCTGCCATAGATTTAGTGTAGCCACCTCTTTGGCGGATTGTGGTGATTTCATGATTCACTCATGGATCTCATGAAATATAACCCTCTACTGACGAGGGCCATTAGCTCAAAACCAGGTGGTCTCCAGGTGGATGCTACTTAGTTCTCCAAAGCTAGTCGCTTTCCCACTGACCCGAGTCCGTTAGTTTGCCGATACTGTCAATAAATGTCGCTTAGTTTAAGCGTCTGTTTTGACGGGAGAGGCTACTTTATCATCAAAGCTGGTGTTGTGTCACTGACCCGAGTCCGCTGGATTGTAGAGACGGTCAATAGACGGCGCTTAGTTTTGCAGTCGTCTGTTTTAACGGAAGACCTTTATTTTTAACAGATCCACCCGCCAAAATTTGCATACAAAATTAGTTTGATTTGAATAAATATTTAAAATTTAAATTGACCGAATATAAGAGAAGGAGTAATAAAAGATCAGCGGAGATATGTAAATAGAGCTAATGAATGTTTTTGCAGCGAGGTCACAGCAAGAACTAATCTCGTGCTAATGAATAAACCAACAGAGCAAATAATCTCGACGGCAGCAGCTAATGGTCCTCGCTGGTTGATTTGCATAACTTGATCCGATATGTAACACAGGCAGTGCCACAACCGATATGTAACACAGTCACAACACTCATTTGTGGAACTCACCCAAGTAATCCTGATTCTCAATTGCACATTCCACGACAAATAAAAGATTCTATTAATCCTGAGAACTAATTGTAAACTACTTCGAAGGTTTTTTAATTTTCCAATCTAAAAAAGATGAAAATTAAAATAAAGTTCCCAGTAAACGTTACTAAAGTTCAGTAAACAGCTTAGATTTGTGTTATTGGACACATGGTCTCCATGTTATGGTTTGAAGATGATAACATCCGAGAAATATCAATATTCATTATTAATTTTTAAAAAAGTAATAAGGCACAATTTGGATTATATATGTAATATAAATGTAATAAGACCAAATCCAAATGAATAAATAGTGGTGACGTGTAACAATGCTGTTACTGAAACATCACACAATATTTATTTCTTTGGATTTGGTCTTATTACCTTGTGTTTAAAAAAAGTATGGTGTTTTACTTAGAAATCCCGATTTTTAGAAGACAAGAGAATGTTTAAGACAAAACAAAACTCTAACTTTATTACTTTCTTCGCCTATATATCTATATCGTGCTTCTCGCGGACATGCAAATTCACCATCCTTTTAAAAGAAACAAAATGTAAAAATATACAAAATAAAATAATATTATGCAAACATCTCAAGGTATGCGACAAAAAGTATTTGTCCAAATCTGGAATAATAATAAAAAAATCAACAATTAATTTAGATTTATCCCGACAGATGGCGCAAGCCATCATCAACTTTCAGTTTCACAATCAGGAGATGTATTTTTCCTAATTTATCCACCTGATCCTCCAGTAAAAATCCACTTTTATACAATTTTTTAAATCATATACATTTTGTGTGTCAACTTTAAAATAATTAACTTTAAAGTTTTACAATATTAATAAATATTACGATGTACTAACGCGCCATCTGTTATGAAAATTTGAAACTATTTTAGACGCGTAAGATTATTTTTTAAATTATTTAATTATTTAGAAATTGTTTAATTTCAAAAAGAATCTTACGCGTCTAAAATAGTTTCTAAATTTCCTTAATAGATATGTAAACCATATAAATGCATATCTAGAAATATTTGTAACTACCTTGAATAAAACAGACTGTGGTTTCAATTAGAAAATGTATAAACAGATATTCAATAAATGAAATTATTAAATCGATTATATTTATTCCTTATCACAGGTTTACGGATTTTAAATAATTACAAAAAAAAGCCTAAGACGTCACAAATATTTTTTATTTACTTGGTTAAAGGAAAGCTTTCGGACAACCCTTCTTCATCTAACTGAAACAAGGATTTGTCCGAAAGCTTCTCTTATCAAGTAAATAAAAAGAGTCGAGGCGTCTTATGCTTTTTTTTTTTTTTTTTTTTTGTAATTATATTTATTAAAAATAAAAAGGTCAATTCCTGACCAGGAACACACTTTTTTATTATTTTTTTCAGATGACAGAGCGCTATCTAGTGGAACTACTAAACCACGAGATCTGCCATATGAAAATCACGTGTTCCTTGGTCAGGAAATACCTTTTGTTAGAGTTTTATTATTATTTTTAATAACTCTGTGTATATATGTTTATATAATATTTGTCCAGGGTATGTGAATTTATTGTATATATATGGTGGTTGGAAATAAAATTCGAGTTTCTGTGAGACCAGTGCTTTGAAACTCGTTAGGAATTGGAAAGTCCGCTACATTTTAGGAGAAGTCTTTTGCGCTAACTATACCTCTAGGTTGACAGTAAATTGAAGAAAACCAGCGAAAAAAAGTTATCGAACACCTTTATTAATTTTAATATCAACACCTGACCTTTTTATTTTTTATTTTTTTTTCTATCATTTTTTTCACAATTATATTTATATTTTAAAAAAACGTTCTACCGTCTTTATTGCGATGAAAAAAATGGGTGGGCTTGGCTCATCAGTGGTTTCACCAATTTAATACATCCCAGACCTCCCAATTACTGTATATTTCATCGCAGTACGGACAATGGAGAGTTTATTAGAATATAAATATTTGAGCTTTAATAGTTCCATTTTCCAAATACAGATGGCGCGATATTGCTTTTTAATTAAACCGCGTCTGCTATAAAGAAGTTTGATAGGAGATACAATGTCGCGTTAACTATTCTTATAATTAGGTGATAATTTTGTTAATTAATCTCACCAATTAATATCTCCCGCGGTCCGTGTAATTAAATAAAGGAGCGCGCCCTCTGTCGTAGCTTTCTGGAACTAATCTATCCCGGGGAATGCCAGTTAGAAACCGCTGTTTCTTTAACTACACACATGTGGCATTTGTGGAGAGAATCTGTTTTGATAAGTATTTCTTTATTTCGGTAAGACTGAATTTAACCCTATTAAACACATGGTTTAGGTGTGGTTACAATCTGACATACCTCAAATATATGGATTCAGCAAACACGTTGATTTACAATACAATATAATGCGGCTTATGATTGTAGAACAATATTTAACAATTATCCCGCATGTATTTACTTTGAACGAAAAATCGAAATTTATTTCAAGAAGAAATACCGATTATTTCAAACCTTAGGGATGAAGTATGAAAAGATTAATTGTGGAGTGTAATGATAAACGGAAAAATAGCCTATTAGACATGGCATCTGCCCGGTAAACGGAACACTGTGGGTTCGATCCCCAACCCTGGACACTTTATTTTTCTGTTTATCATTACTCTTCACAATTCATCCTTTCATACTTCATCCCTAAGGTTAGAAATAATCGTTATTTCTCCTTAAAATAAATTTCGATTTTTCGTTCAAAAGAAACATTTGCAGTATGATTGTCAAATTTCGTTCTACAAACACGTTGATTATTGGGAGTTAATCGTAAAATTTGAAGTAGTTTCATTTCTTTTCTTACAGATGTATATCAGAGAAATCTCTGGAAAGATGGAGAAATAAAGAAGCTTGTTTCACTTTGTGCACAAATGCATTTAATTGTTTATTTTATCTTGATTCTAAAAAAATAAATTTTTACCGATAAATGGCAGTGGCTATCAAAACACAATAATAACAGCTATCTCTCTAGTATCTCACTTTGGAATAGAAAACACAGTGAAACTAAATAATTACATGGTAGTCATTACTCTGGCAATCTATCTACCAGGTCTACCCACACTTATCTACAAATCCTTTGTTGAGATCTTGTACCGCTAAAATAACTATTAAGTAATTATTGTGCAAATTCCAGAAGTGTAGGACAAGAGGGAACACAATTCGTGCCAACCCGAGAGTTGCATATACTATGTGCCCCCTATTTTACATATATCTGTCAAACTAATGTGTAGTATGTGATAATATTTATCTATTATAAACTTTTCACACTCATGTATAAAACTTAAGGAAGTTGCATCTTTTATCATGTATATCGGGATTCAGACAATAACTCTGTAAGATATTACAGTGACCTTTATTTGAAGACATACGAGATAACCAAGTGTGAACAAAATTGCCTCTGTCTCCTTAAAAAAAAAAACGGACGACTGGCGACATCAATGACTTTCCACTTGAGTATATATCTTCTTTCGTGTTTTTTTATTTATTTATTTATTTTTAAGAATCTTCGAAAGCTTTCAGAGAATACATTTCTACACAGAAAGTAACTAGAGGAATTCTAGAGGTTTACTATGTAGTAAATATACATACTAGTAGAGTTGAAGAAGAGCAGGTTCGAAAGCCTCTGATATCAATAAAGTTTACAGCTCACTAGATGTCATTGCTACCTTCAGTGTCACCACCAGACAACGCTGCTCTGTGGTGGGGGAACTAGAGAATGTTGGGTTTATTAGACTTTGTAATTAAAAATTATTCTTAGAAATAACTATTGATTTTTCCTGCTCCAAAAATACCACATTTTAATTCAAACAAATATTTGTGGCGTTGCTTTGATGTTAAATTTGTATTTTTATTTGTCTAAGTCTGGTGTGCCCCCTCAATCAGCCAATAGGAAAGTTGTCAAATGGTGGTAAAAGACGCCATATTAGATTCTCTCTTTAGTTGGTTTTACAAATGTGGTTCGAAGTTGCCCTCTAGATCTTCTATGTGTTCTTTATCTTTTGAGCCGGCTGATGATTAATAATATATTTAATCCTCCGATATTTCGACCAAGCTGGCCCCTCTCATCTTCTTCTAGAAACAACCTTCTAGCCACTCCAGAGGGGCAAAATTGGAATATAGGAAGATCTGAATAGATCTCCGTGTTATCACCATCAACGTATTCCACACGGACTGTCCAATCACAGCATGTATACAACAGTATGTAAATATAATTCAGAGGAAGATGCAACTCTATAATATGTAAATACACCAGTTACATATAGAACACGAGCTTCTCGCATCATTAATGTGTAAAACAATGAGCATGACCTCGAAAGGTTTCAGTTTTCTTCAGAATAAAGTAGCTCGCCGAGAATGTATGATTCTCCCGCCCTGATAGTCACATATTTGCATATCCATCAGTCTTGTGCTTTAATGTGGTAACACCGAAGAAATTGGACAATATATAACTTTTATTGTACATTAAATCACACAAGTAGAGAGTTATAAACAGGAAAACAAGTTCGGCAGATAAACACCGTGCAGCTGTACATGTATTAAAACCTCATCCTGGAGTAACCTAAAACAACAAATCTATTGATGAGCTACACTTGTTGGTAATCACTTGGAATTCTCGGCGGTCTGTGCCAGGCGGTGATATGTAAATATTCCAACCCTTTTGTCAATACATTGTTGCCCTTGTGAGGGCAAATAAACATTTACATATTGGCCATATAGGTAAGTACTCCAACCTTCATTGTCAACACATTGTTGCCCTTGTGAGTCCAATAAACATTCACATATCGGAGCCATATATGTAAATATGTAATTCACTAGGTAGAAGATTGCCGTTATGTGGCGCGATGTATATTCCAAATAAATCTTCAACACGAATGCTAAAAAGAAATACAACTTGTTCTAATGTTCAGATTAAATATATATTTCTAAACCGATGTCATATAAACATTCATAATACAAATACTAGAGGTTCATATACGTGATGGCAAAAATTTAGTTACACTATAGAGCGAAGGTACAAACGTTATTCAATACAAAAAAATATAGAGCGAAGGTTGGAAATAGAATGAATACTTTCATATTATTCACATATTTGCATATGTCCCCTTCCTACTGGCTCCCCACACAGATCCATAAGTCCTCCCAAGTTTCACAGATGTGGAGATAAACTCCGGGGCAGATTGACACAGAAATTAGATTTTCTATTTCAATAAAGTCGAGTTGTTTTTCTCCAACATCAAATTTCTTAAACATAAGAGACCTTTCAGCAAGAAGGGAGGTTTTATTTGTCCAGGACAAAAGTTTTTAGTCGAAACGTCGAAAAAATAAAAGCTTTTCTTGAAGAAGGGTCTCTTGTAGTAAAGAGGTATGAATGTACACGGGTCGAAAGAGACGTCACGTGTAAGTTATGGGAAGGACAAAATCCATCAGGAGATGATAGGAAGGAAATGTTCTTATCTCAGTCTTCCTTTGTCCCCGCTATCTGTGCCGGGGGGGTTACATGGCATGACTGCTATTGGCAATGTAATGTACAACATGCCATGTAAACTTTTGTGTGACCTCCTAGTTCACATATATAGTTAACACATTATATTATTCTATTATTATTATTTTTTAATTATCCCTAGTACACGTGGTACAGTCCATGATAATCATGGTAGGTAGTTAGCGACTGCTTTTACTCTAAGCGCACCAAATGTCTACACATGTGAAAAGCAGTTCGACTTTCCGCTTACAAATGTGCCAGAGCCCCGTTTGGTTACTTGCACTCACTGGTTGGGTTGGACTTTTGCAAGAATCGGGGGCCATTGGAGCATTTTTATTTAATCAGAAAAAAGTGTCCAATGCGGGAATTGAACCCGGGTCGTAGTGGTCAAAACCAAACGGTTTAACCAGCCTTCCACCGACCCCCCTCCACATTATATAATACATTAGCCTGCCATCTGTTATAAAAATTCTAAACTATTATAGACACGTATGATTCTTTTTTTTAATAAACAATTTCTACTGTCCTTACTGCAATGGAAAAAAATAATGGGAGGGTCTGGCTCATCAGTGGTGAACCCTCCCAGCGGTTTCGCCAGTTTAACTTTAACTGTCGTACCTAGCCAATTATGTGGGTTTTATCATCTATTTTTTTTGTAGAATGGTGACCTTCTAGTTCATATCTATAGTTGGCATATTTTATAATGTGAAACTAACTTTATCTGTAGGACCAAGCCATTGATATGTGTTTTATCATGTAAGCTTTTGTAGAATGGTGACCACATATATGTATATATAGTTACATATAGCACATCTGTAGTTATCTCTCCCTACAATGTACAAATGGAACTCATGTTGATCCAAGTAAATGGAACATATTTTACATAATGTGAACTTTGTAGAATGGTAACACCTCATAGTGCGCACATCTATATATACATAGTAGTGACTCCACGTGGTGCAGGCTGAATACACCTAGGGAACATTGTGTAGAATAGACCTCTCATATGTAGCACATCGAAGGAGAACTGCTGTACCAAGTATGTCCGATTTGCATAACCCAACAGCCCCTCAATGTCGGGAACCTGAGACAAGCTAGTTAACAAGTTTATATCTCTCCTTTAATCACCTTCCTACTGCCCTTTTGGTAAAATATTGGGAGGGGCCTGGCTCATCAGTGGTGAACTCTCCCAGCACCTGCGATTATATATTCCTTTGGTTTTTTGTCGAAGAACTTCGACATGTATATATAATATATACCTTTAGTTTTAGCATCTATTTTGACGGGGGAGGCGATCTTTATTTGTATTTATAAAGATTTACATATATAATACATTATAAATGACTGCGGCGTATGATTATAAAGCAATACTTAAAGTTTAACCACATAAGTTTCTTTTATTTGTGAAAAATCAATTTTTATTTAAAGAGAAATCTAATATTTCTAACTTTTTGGATGACGTTTGAAAAGGTTGAATATATGAACAGTGATGGTCTATATACTTATCTTTATTTATAAAATAAAGACAGCCTCTCCCGTCAAAATAGATGCTAAAACTAAGCGCAATCTATTGGCCGTATCTGTGAATATACATCTGCCGTAATAGCGGACTCGGGGCGGTGAAAAAGACCAGACATCAGCTTTAGCGTCTATTTTGCCTGGAGAAGCAACCTTTATTTTTATAGATTAATTTTCTTCCTTCCATATTATGGCCATAGATTTGGCCTAGCTACTCTACCAGGTAAACATCTCTGGTGGATTGTAAAGATTCCATTAGATCCCTTGTGGATTTCAATAAATAAAGTCCGCCCTAGACTGAGGAAGGCCAATAGCCCGAAACCATGGTCTCCAGGTAGACACTTCTCAGTTTGCCAAAGCTGGTGTTGTGGCTTTGTCACCGACCTGAGTCCACTAGTCTGCGGCGACGGTCAATAGATGGCGTCTAGTAATAGCGTCTATTTTTCCGGGAGAGGTGACCTACATTTTTATAGATCGTTTTCTTCCTGGCAAAATTCCAAATTAGTGTATACAAAAATGTAATGCCTCGATAAAGGTTGGCGTTCAGCCGGCCGAAATATTGGCAAAATAAATATTTTATAAAATCCAAAATATGCCTTTTATTATCTAATATACCTTTATTTAATTAAAAAGACATATATTGGATCAAAATATCATTTATTTCACCAATATTTTAGTTGGCTGAACGCCAACCTTTATCAAGGTGTTATAACATATTAATGTGTAATATACCTTTATATATGGGTAAATTCGACAGCTTCCACATCCCTCTCTC
>CP092876.1:12208962-12333291 GCA_030710605.1 Cordylochernes scorpioides | reverse complement strand
TGTAGAAAACTTCATTAAAATTGTGACAAAAATAGTAGAAATGTGAAATTGTACTGTTATAAAGTGGATAGATTAAGAAAAAGACAACTCCTTATCGTGAAAGTGAAAGTTGTTGATGGCTTGCGCCATCTATATCGGAATAAATATCTCTTATATGTTAATTTTTAATTATTCCAGAATTGACTAAATACGCATATTCTCGATTATGATACATTAGCGCGCCATCTGTTATCAAAATTCGAAACTATTATAGACGTGTATGATTCTTTTTAAAAATAAACAATTTCTATCTAACAATTTCTATCTTTTCCATTGCAGTAAGGACAGTAGAAATTGTTTACTTTTAAAAAGCATGATACGCGTCTATAATAGTTTCGAATTTTTATATTCTTGATTAATCAAGGAAATATCAACAAATAGTTGATGTTTATTCTGATAGATGGCGCTAGTCATTTACACGATATGGAGAAATGCCCTTTTCTTAATTCATTAAAATTGTTTGATTATATTTTTAAACTGGATATATGTACTTTATATATACATGTAGTAAAATGTGGAGCCGACATAGTCACAACAGGCTCCACATCCAACATACAGTCATGGGGCCAGAGTGAGAGCACACTAGCCAGAAGATAAATAAGACCACACACATAGGAACATGTTTACACCGTTTTTGAGGGGGCAGCATCCGGGAAGATGAGATGGACAAAGAGGTAATTCTAAGACTGATGGTCAATCAAGCAGTATGGCGACCGTTTACCCGCTAGTGTCCTGTGTACAGCCGCCTCCGTGGGCTCAGAAACAACCCAGCTTATACTCAGATTGTGACGTCAGAGAGGGTGTGCTGTGTTGTCCAATGAATAACTGTTTTGTCCAAAATATATTTACATCCTGTCTTAGCTTCTTGGGCAATGTTAACGACCTGTTTACGTCCTATCTGGGTGCCGTCCTTCCTTTTTCGATAGTACATTTTATTAGCCGCCATTTTGATTACATTTAGCTCGATGTTTCTAGTTGTTTAATGCTCAATATTACAACATATAAAATACGACCTATCTATTTACATATAGGCTTATTCAGTCTTTCAGGTATTCTGAAGCGTTTCCTTAAACTGTTTATTGAGAATTTTTCAAATAGAATAATTTTCTACTACCATTATTGCAATGGGAGGACCTAGCTCATCAGTAGTGAACCCTTCCTGCGGTTTCGCCAGTTTAATCTACCATACCCTTCGAATATATATTGAACTGTTTTTGATTTGCTTCAACATCCTGGACTTTAGAGGACATCTTGGTGAAGGTATTTAAGTCAACTAAAGGCTTTAAGGACAGTCGAAATACACATTATTACTGTGTTATTTTTTAATAATAGCGAAAATGGTTTACATTTCTGAGTTTGCATATAGGTATGAGTGCAAATAGGTATTTTCACCGATAAAAATTGAGTATATACTGGGATTTTGCGTTTTTCAGTCTCTATGTGAATTTTTCGAATTAAAATGTACTTTTTACTACTGCTATGTAGTGTTTCTTCATTTCTGCGATTAAAAATCGTCTGCTATTAATATTTAATCTGAGAATGGTGAGTTCCGAAAGTTTCAAATCCGAAATAAATTTAAAATGTCGCATTACTTGTTCACAGTGTGGGTTGCAACATATACCGCACTGGTGATGTCGATGCAAATCTATTTTCTGATAGTTAACAGTATAGTTAGCGCGCGGTGTCCTACCTCAGTGCCGCCTGGTGACAAGAGAAAGATAATTGAGGCATCAATAATTGATGGGTTCTAATTTAGTGCTTGATGGAGGAGAGAGGGAATATTGATGGGGTCCAACACGTGACACCTCTGTCTGTCGGGTGGGAAGGTGCTTAGATACCGTGGTTTATGGTGTAATGGTAAATCATATTACTTTATCAACATGAACCCAATACTCTATCTCCTATCTATATAGAGAGAAAAGGTTGCATATTGCCTATTTTACATATATTATTATAGTTTAAAAAATATTATTGTGATATATATTTCGATATATGCATTTAATTCGATATATGCATTTAATTCGATATATGCATTTAATTCGATATATGCATTTAATTCGATATATGTAAATAATTCGATATATGTATTTAATTCGATATATGTAAATAATTCGATATATGTATTTAATTCGATATATGTAAATAATTCGATATATGTAAATAATTCGATATATGTATTTAATTCGATATATGTAAATAATTCGATATATGTATTTAATTCGATATATGTATTTAATTCGATATATGTAAATAATTCGATATATGTATTTAATTCGATATATGTATTTAATTCGATATATGCATTTAATTCGATATATGTAAATAATAAATCCCATATGTAAATGTTCTTCTTGAAATGTCCCGTAGAGACGCTAAAACTGAGCGACATCTATTGATTGTCTCCACAAACTAGCGGACACGGGTCGGGGACAAAGCTACAACACCATCTTTGTAAAATCCAGAACGCCCATCTGAACATCGTGGCTTCGAGCTAAGGTCCTCCACAGTACAGTGCGGGCTTTGCTCCGTACGGGATTCATGACGTCCTTAGAATCTTCTAAATCCTACAATATATTGCCACGTGGAAATTTAGAGAAGACTAACTTCGGGATGAGACAGCACTTTATTTCAGGCAAGAACAAACTAAGAATGATAAACAAAAGATAAACAAAGAGGGAAGTTTACAGAGTAGCAAAGTATAAATATCAAAAATGATACTCTGTTAATAAAATAATAAATACTTTGCGACAATATAGGTAATTCGCCAAAAGTGTTTTGACGGGAGAGGTATCCTTTCTTTTTATAGATCAACATCTTCCTGGATAAATTGGTAGCTTTATATGTAAATATTTATAGTTGAAGAAATTTGTTTTATTCTCGCCTTCTTGGAGACTCCAAATACACAGGCTGAATCCAAATCTCGGAATTGAAAAGGTGAAATATCTCCATAATTTTAACCATAATCTGTCCCACTTACTGTCGCGTGTTTATCTACGTCTTCTATGTTTGTGTCATTTAACCTCTTGTACCACATATATATCACTTTGTGGCATATATACACTTATGGACAAAACTTAAGGAAGTTGTACCTTCTATCATGTATATATATATATCGGGACAATAACTCTGAAAGATATTACAGTGATCTTTATTGAAGACACACGAGATAGGCAAGTGTAAACAGCCTCTGTCTCCTTCAAAACAAAAATAAAATGGACGACCGGCGACATCAAATTATGAAACTTATTTTTTTCCGTGAGTGTATATAACCTTGTACCATCAACTGGTGTAGATAGTAGATGTCGCGTGTAGAGAACGGATGGAATAAATGGCACGGGGGAAATGGTTGAAAAGTTTCCAACCGGAGTAAACTAGGCTTGATACTGCGGTGAAAGAGCATTTTTAGCTGTTACGTCATCAATAACAAACGACAAAAATATACCTGACAACACGTCAGTCTTCACACTCATATCTTATCTGGGGTTAGCTTTCCCATCGTTTATATGTCATATCTACATATTGGCGTTGTGTAAATAAGTTGGTATGGTGGTTGTCTGTGGTGGGTTGACGTTTCATGACAGAACTGGGAACCGCCATAAGCTAGAATGGCTCTGTGAAAATACGGTAAAAAAATACGCCCACTGTGTACGGAACATTCGGAATTTCCTTTGAACTGAAAAAAAAAAGTTTCGTAAAAAAAAAGTCTTATTCTGATTTTTTCTTAAGAAGTTATTTTTAAAAAAATATATTCCGTTTATGTACTTTGGTAATTCTGCAATAAAAGAAATGTATTCGAGTTTTTGAAGTTTTAGTTTAAAAAGATATCAAACCATTAAACTTACTTTTTAAATGTGAACAATTTTCTGCGTTAAGGCTTTCTGATTGGCCAGCATCATCTCAGCGCTGCACCCTAATTGGCCAATTTATTTATCTTCTGGAAAAATTCTTTGCGCGGGATAATAGGCTTGTCGTCTGCGGGTTTCGGCTGCTATTTTATTTCGTTTGTTAAAAATGGTCTTCGGAAAGAAATAACTGGGTTCCCTATAGTCATTTAATATATTTTATTCGTAGAAGTTAAAGTCAATAAAATTTATATGAAAATTTGAGAATGGAGAAAAGTTAACTTTTTTCTACTGTAATATAGGAAATACAGTTTGACACCAAAACTTGATGCATTTGTGAACTTTAGCTACTGGAACCCGGGGTATTTCTACATTACATAATATTGTAGCAAAGTATTTTATTAACAGAGTATAATTTTTTTATGTTTATATTTTGCTACTCTGTAAACTTCCCTCATTGCTTATCTTTTGTTTATCCTTCATAGTTTGTTCTTGTATTAAGTAAATTCCTGCATCATCCTGAAGTTTGTCTTTCCTAATTTTCCACGTGACAATATAGTAGTGTAACAATATATGTATATGATGTTGAAGATATATGTTCCGTTAGTTGCATATGTAATCCTATTTACATAAACCGTCGGTTACATTAGATTGGTCACTTCCACTGAACTCTGGTCTTGTGACAAATATTTGACTGGTGTCATCTGTCACCATATAATCTGACAGTTTGATAATAGTTAGAAATTTATAAAATAATCTTTGTGATTATTATTATATTTATTTATTTTTAATTAATTTTTATTATAATTTTATTATTATTTATTTTTATTTCTCCAAGATCTTTGACGAGTTTAATATTTGTTTTTGACTCGCGCTTTAGATGTTCTACTAAATTTGAAAAATCACGTGAGAACGCCCTTGCAACCTCAGAACAATTTTTAACGTCTTGCCAAATGCTTTATTTTTATTTACTTCTCCTGACGAAGACAAAAGATTTTTGTCGAAACGTTGAGAAAAAAAAACTCCAACTGGCCGAAGTGTCTATTTTTTATATAAATATGAATGCTGCCGGCCAGGCAGCCTCTATCTTTACGATATGACAGTTTGTGTTATTAGTTGGTTTGGGGACGCAAAGTATTGTTACTTGGTAATGTTGACATGTGTTGGTGTGATTTTATCACATGTTGGTAATATGTTGTTGTCACTTTCTTTGCTTATCTCTAGTACACTTGGTACAGGCCATAATAATCATGGTGGGTAGAGGTAGGCTATAATATAATATTGTATATAATATATTAATATAATAATAATATTAAATCCACAGTTTCTGCGATATATTGTATATATCATAACATATAATTTATCATCATATAATTCGATTGTTGACTTGTAATTCTTAAGCTTACATCTACTCCGGTGTTATATAATAAAAGCTATTTAAATAAATAAAGCATAAAATATATTTCTACTTTTAAATCAACCTAAATACATCACAGGTAGAAGTAGGCGACTGCTTTTACTGTAAGTGCACCACATGTCTACACATGTGAAAAACAGTTCGACTTTGCAATTACAAATGTGCCAGAGCCCTGTTTGGTTATCTTACACTAGACGAATGGCCCGGGCAACGCCCGGGTTTTACCCGAGTGCGAATATATTTTTAAAAACGTTTTAATCTTCATCTAGATCTCTTCATCTTGTCTACACCTTGTATACATCTTGCTTCCTAGGGTTGCCTAGAGTGGCCGCTATAGACAGGGTGGTCTGTATAGACAGGTGGATGTATCACACAGCTGATAACAGGGTTGCCTAGAGTGGCCGCTATAGACAGGGTGGTCTGTATAGACAGGTGGATGTATCACACAGCTGATAACAGGGTTGCCTAGAGTGGCCGCTATAGACAGGGTGGTCTGTATAGACAGGTGGATGTATCACACAGCTGATAACAGGGTTGTCTAGAGTGGTCGCTATAGACAGGGTGGTCTGTATAGACAGGTGGATGTATCACACAGCTGATAACAGGGTTGCCTAGAGTGGCCGCTATAGACAGGGTGGTCTGTATAGACAGGTGGATGTATCACACAGCTGATAACAGGGTTGTCTAGAGTGGTCGCTATAGACAGGGTGGTCTGTATAGACAGGTGGATGTATCACACAGCTGATAACAGGGTTGTCTAGAATGGCCGCTATAGACAGGTGTATGTATCACACAGCTGATAAAAGGGTTGTCTAGAGGGGGGCAGGGAGATCACGTGTTCGCCGGCAGCCAATGGGCGCGCATTCTATCCGTGAGCTTCAGACAGACAAAATAAGGCAATTATATATATAGATGGTGGTGTTATGATATCACATGTTGATAGAGTATGTTGATGTCAGTGACTGAAATTATCTGTTAATGTTGACACATGTTATGACATGTTGTGATGTCAATTGTCGATTTAGCATGTTGATGTCAAGGTTAAAGTTGGGTCTTACCTGCTAGTGGAAAAGGATACATCAATATAAAATTGGTTGATGTTTACATATATATTTTTCCAAACAAACTTCCAATCAACAAATGATCTTCAAAATTACCTGTAGCTGTTGTCACATGTCAGTGTTGGGTCACATGTTGATGTCATGTCAAGTGTTTATGAGGTGTCACATGTTAATGTCAGTGGTTGAAGTTGAGCCTTGTCTGTAAATGTTGACACATGTTGGGTCACATGTTGACGCCGTCTCAAGTGTTACGAGGTGTCAGTGGTTTAAATTTGCCTTATCTGTGAATGTTGATATATGTTGGGCCAAATGTTGATGTCAGTGGTTGAAGTTGAGCCTTGTCTGTAAATGTTGACACATGTTGGGTCACATGTTGACGCCGTCTCAAGTGTTGACGAGGTATCAGTGGTTTAAATTTGCCTTATCTGTGAATGTTGATATATGTTGGGTCACATGTTGATGTCAGTGGTTGAAGTTTAGCCTTGTCTGTAAATGTTGACACATGTTGGGTCACATGTTGACGCCGTCTCAAGTGTTGACGAGGTGTCAGTGGTTTAAATTTGTCTTATCTGTGAATGTTGATATATGTTGGGTCACATGTTGATGTCAGTGGTTGAAGTTGAGCCTTGTCTGTAAATGTTGACACATGTTGGGTCACATGTTGACGCCGTCTCAAGTGTTGATGAAGTGTCAGTGGTTTAAATTTGCCTTATCTGTAAATGTTGACATATGTTGGGTCACGTGTTGATGTCAGTGTTTGAAGTTGAGCCTTGTCTGTGAATGTTGACACATATCAGTGTTGGGTCACATGTTGACGCCTTCTCAAGTGTTGATTAGGTGTCAGTGGTTTAAATTTGCCCTATATGTAAATGTTGTCACATGTTGATGTCAGTGGTTGAAGTTTACCTGGAACTGTTGACACATGTTATGTTATCACATGTTGACTCCGTGTGCTAATGAGACAAGTTTTCCCTCCAAGCAATTACTGTACACCCACCTAGCAGACGACAATATATACCAGGACACCAACCAACTTGCCTGTATCGACTGGATGGGACAGAAATAACCCCCAACTAACCAATCATGCCGTGACAGCCAAGCTGTTTGCCTTCCTCCATCCTGACACCTTCCCCTTTAAAATAAAACTTATCAGAAATACTGTAGTCACATCACACACACAAGGTGTAGGCGAGGACAGCAAATGGAGGTATGTAAATTGTTTGAGGTCATTCTACTGGTAAACACTGAATGACGTTCAACTTTAGGTGTGAACTCAGAATGTCTACAGCCGTGAAGTATGTACGGACACTTATAACGGTCGTTTCTGGAATGTTCTCTCTTCGCGTTACTCTTCTTAACACCACATACACAACAAGCGGACTCGGGTCAGTGACACAACACCAGGTTTGACAAACTGAGCATCAAACCAGAAGATGATAGTTTCGGGCTAATTGCCTTCGTCAGTCCAAGGATGACCTTGATTCAAATAGATCCATTATATGAAATATTCAGGCCAATTTATGGAAAATAATGTGCGAATTTTGCCGAAACACCATTGATCTATAGAAATAAAGGTCTCCCGTCAAAATAGACGTTAAGTGTCATCTATTTACATATAATGTGGTCTCAGGTCATGAGCAGTGATACAGTCTCACATATAGAGGTGTGTATGTACCATAAGGAGCACCTCTCCCCTCAAAAACGAATTTAAAAAAATATATGTGAAAAATAGTACGAATGTGGGTATTTGGCCAATTCTAGAATAATTAAAAATCAACGAATAGTTGATATTTATTCCGATAGACGGCGCAAGCCATCAGAAACCTTTATTTTCCCGATAAGGAGATGCACTTTTTTTTTTTTTTTTATTGGAAATATTTTATTTATCAGTGTTTTGTATGTGCATTGGTTACAGGCTTACACCAGCTTTAGTAAATTCAGACAACCTGTATGATGTTGTTTTGATGCATTTGTGAAGGGACAGGTACCCATTATGGTACAAGAATACCCCGCAACTGTTACACAACTGTTTGCTACAGAATCTGACAGCACCGCGATGTTTTTATTTCTCCCTTTATTAGCTAGGTCTCATGTTGTCCAGATGTCGTCCTGATAAAACGCCCAATTTGTGTAATTCTTCTATTAATACATTATTTCTTTCCACTGATTGGTTTGTGGATCATTGGTTGGGTGATTTAGAGTTCAAATCATTTTGTATATACATTCTAAACTTTCTACAAAATCTGGATCTCTAATGTTTTCATGTGTTGAATAATGTAAATAACTTATGTAAATAAACTTTTCTCCTTGTTTGGCGCAAGTATCCCTTGCGGGATATAGCGCTTTGGAAATAAAATAATTGTAATTGGTTGGGTTATAGTGTGTTTGGAAAAATTATATAGCTTTATCAACCAATTATTTATTTAATTCCTGATGTTTCAGTGTCACAAGCTGTCCTCGGGGGTATGTAACAGCGAGTTACTGAAACAGCGAGAATTAAATATTTGGTACAAGCCGGCAATGAGAGAGGAGAATCTGTATAAGTCTGGTGTCTTAATAAAGGCTTTATGTATGTGTGAATATGAATTTGTCACAATAGTTCGTGTTTTTCTTACTTGGCGAATAATATTATTACAGCGAATACATAATATAACACATAATACAATTACTTTATACATAATACAAAGACATTATACATAACGGCGAATAATAACCTTATTTCAATTTTTTCCAAGTGTTTTGAACTTTTGGGACAACCTTATAAAGAATTAGTTGAAGTATCCATAATTAGTTTGTCTTGACATAGTTCCATAGTTGAGTTACCTAGCTATGCAAATTTTCCTTTTCCCCCATATTGACATCCTCCAAGTTCCCCAGGTACGATGTAAAGTATCGTAAATAAAGTTCACCTCTCCCGTTAAAATAGATACGAAATTATTACGTCATCTGTTGACCCTCTCTACAATCTAGCGTTATCGGCTCGTAGACAACATCAGCTTGGTGAATTCAGAAAACCCACCTGGAGGTTTCGGGCTAATGGCCCTCGTCAGTCCAGTGAGTGCTATGATTTTATTAGATCCACATGTGATTCGGGGAATCTACAGAATTTTCTAAAGAAGAGTTTAGCAGATAAAATGGCTATATTCAAATTGTTACGCTACTGCCATCGAGGATGGTCAAATGAGCACACGGCAAGGATCTCTTTTCAACTTGGTGTATTATGGAGTAACATCCAGCAACAGGGATGGCCGTCAGATGGACTTGTTGACTGCGCTGTCCTCAGCTATACTGGAGATGACACATGTGGTGACCCTGTTGCCACCACGGCGAATCTTTCTTTAATCGTCGTAACAATATATTCCCCGTTACCTTTTCCTATTGTGGGAGATTTCTCGAAACTTGGCATTTTTACTCGCTGTGTGTACATATATCTTCTGCTACTGGTTTCTTGTGGTGTCTGTGCCGCGTGTGTGGTACTGAATATTATATTCTCAATCCACACTCATGGACAACACTTAAGGAAATGGAAAGTCTTTGATATCGCCGGTCGTCTTTTTTTTTCAAGGAGACGGGGACTATTTTGTTCACACCTGGTTATCTTGTGTGTCTTCAATAAAGGTCACTGTAATATCTTTCAGAGTTATTGTCTCAATCCCGATATATATGGTAAAAGGTACAACTTCCTTAAGTTTTGTCCATGAGTGTATATTGGCTATCTCGTGTGTCTTCAATAAAGGTCACTGTAATATCTTTCAGAGTTATTGTCTCAATCCCGATATATATGGTAAAAGGTACAACTTCCTTAAGTTTTGTCCATGAGTGTATATTGGCTATCTCGTGTGTCTTCAATAAAGGTCACTGTAATATCTTTCAGAGTTATTGTCTCAATCCCGATATATATGGTAAAAGGTACAACTTCCTTAAGTTTTGTCCATGAGTGTATATTGGCTATCTCGTGTGTCTTCAATAAAGGTCACTGTAATATCTTTCAGAGTTATTGTCTGAATCCCGATATACATGCCAAAAGGTACAACTTCCTTAAGTTTTGTCCATGAGTGTATTTGAAGAAACCACACACACACAGAGAAATGTCCAAACTTCGATACACTGAGATAAACAGCTCAGAAAGTACTGGAGATTTCTCACCTAAATTAAAAAATGAAATCCCATTTATTCCATCTCCCTCCATTGATTCCGTCCTGCTCTCTCCATTAGAGATTTTATTAATTCTCCATTTAATCTTCCGAATTCTTCACATTTTTTGTCACATAATCAAATATTTATTTTATACAAATGAATCCTCCAGTTTTTTTTATAAAATAAATTTATAAATGCTCCGACATATTTCTCGCAATATTCCTAATTGAATTGAATTATAAAAGTTTCACAGAATATTAAATTATCATAGGGCAAAGAAATCAATAAAAATCGTTTCTTATTTAAATAACCAATTGACGCCATATTGTTTTAACTGAATACCTAGCTAGCGCCATCTATATGTTCAAAATATAACTACACTCATGGACAAAACTTAAGGAAGTTGTACCTTTTAGCATGTATATCGGGATTCAGACAATAACTCTGAAAGATACACTCATGGACAAAACTTAAGGAAGTTGTACCTTTTAGCATGTATATCGGGATTCAGACAATAACTCTGAAAGATACACTCATGGACAAAACTTAAGGAAGTTGTACCTTTTAGCATGTATATCGGGATTCAGACAATAACTCTGAAAGATACACTCATGGACAAAACTTAAGGAAGTTGTACCTTTTGACATCTATATCGGGATTCAGACAATAACTCTGAAAGATATTACAGTGACCTTTATTGAAGACATACAGGATAAACAAGTGTGAACAAAATTACCTCTGTATCCTTCAAAACAAACAAACAAACGACCGGCGGCATCAAAGACCTCTCAATACCTTAAAATTTGTCAATGACTGTGAATTAACATCATTATCAGTAATATTTCTCCATTTTTAGCTTTTTAAAAGGTAAATTTCGGTTATTTAGCGATACCACGTTCTCCAGTGATAAGGTTCAGGGATATAATCTTTGGCTCAAGTGGGGTTGTAGAAATGTGATTTGGATAATAAATTGAAATAGTTATTATTAATACTGATAATGACAATTTTAATGATAGATTTCATTGTTTTTATACCAATACTATACACACACTTTTGTGTACACTTAGTTATCTCGTGTGTCTTCAATAAAGGTCACTGTAATATTTTTCAGAGTTAGTGTCTGTATCTCGATATACATGCTAAAAGATATAACTTCCTTAAGTTTTGTCCATGAGTGTATATTGGTTATCTCGTGAGTCTTCAATAAAGGTCACTGTAATATCTTTCAGAGTTATTGTCTGAATCCCGATATACATGGTAAAAGATACAACTTCCTCAAGTTTTGTCCATGAGTGTATTTGAAGAAACCACACACACAGAGAGAAATGTCCAAACCTCGTTACACGGAGATAAACAGCTCACACAGTACTGGAGATTTCTTACCTAAATTAAAAAATGAAATCCCATTTATTCCTCCATTGATTCCGTTCTGCTCTCTCCATTAGAGATTTTATTAATTCTCCATTTAACACAATGTGTTATTGTACTCAATACTTTCTATGGCTGCTGTATATTTCTCCATAAGATAGGAATTCGGCAGACGGTGATGGATGGACCGAGGAAGTCTGTGATTGGTCGAACGCCGTTCTTTGTTCGCTGAATAAACGCGCAGCCGATTATTAATTGAAAATTATTTCCCTTCAATGAACACACCGAGGGTATTTTCATCAAATTAAAATATAATAATATTTTTAAGCATGCTTTTATATTTTGGAGAGAAATCTCTAAAAATATTAAAATGTTTTTATTGCGTGTGGTTTCAACACTTAGTTCCTCAATCAATTTCCCAAAGAGTTAGGTCATGAAGAGTGTCGCTGTCTTAGTTAGGATACAAGAATATGCAAATTAGACAAATAACGAACTAGTTGCATATTTTCAGGGGAGTTACGAAGACAATATGTTTAATGCATTTCTCTCTTATGATTATACACAGTAAAAATTCACAAGGTTTTTTTAACAAAACGTTTTTTGACTGACAGATACAGTTGCACCGAAAGCTTGTGAATCTTGCTCAAACAGAAACGCATTCCCCTCGTAGCTAGTCGTTTGGTCGGTTATTCCATCTGTGGCAGGGGAGAGTTTTGTGCCTTGCCCCACCCCCCTATACCTCTTATCCTCCCTATATAGTATTTTTTTATTTGAATTTTCGTCATAAACTATATATATTTCAATTAAGATCACTGTAATATCTTTCAGAGTTATTGTCTCAATCCCGATATACATGCTGAAAGGTACAACTTCCTTAATTTTTATTCCTTAGTGTATATCTTAATTTGCATATATTCCTATATACATATATATTAATCGAAGAAGAAAATAGGAGAATCCAAGCAGAAATCATAATACAGAAATGTTTCGGCTTGAAAAAATCATATTAGATAGAGACTGAACATGAATTGAAATCTGCAAAAAAATAAACGAGTAAATAAATTTTGGAATATATATAAATATAGCATATATTTGATGTCGGGGTATATATATTCGCTTCTTAAAAGGTGTCCTCCTCCGTCAGGCTATTCAAGTAGAATTCACACTCAGCTCTACAAATGCCATTTCCTACAAACCAGGAATCCCTGATAGTCGGCCGGAGAGGTGTGTGGCCCAACATGATTGGCTGGACCAACAAATATCTCTGGTCGGTGATTGGTTGCTTTGTCCCCGGGAGAAATCACCTGGGAAATCTCAGACGGTGGGGAGAGATGACGTTATTGTTTGGATTCTCTTTGTACCGGTTGGTACTGGTTACTTCGGGAAGATGCGGCACAGTTACCATGGGATAAGTAAGAAGACACGGCACAGTTACCATGGGATAAGTAAGAAATCACGGCACAGTTACCATGGGATAAGTAAGAAGACACGGCACAGTTACCATGGGATAAATAAGAAATCACGGCACAGTTACCATGGGATAAGTAAGAAGACACGGCACAGTTACCATGGGATAAGTAAGAAGACGCGGCACAGTTACCATGGGATAAGTAAGAAGACACGGCACAGTTACCATGGGATAAGTAAGAAGACACGGCACAGTTACCATGGGATAAGTAAGAAGACACGGCACAGTTACCATGGGATAAGTAAGAAGACACGGCACAGTTACCATGGGATAAGTAAGAAGACACGGCACAGTTACCTTGGGATAAGTAAGAAGACACGGCACAGTTACCATGGGATAAGTAAGAAGACCCGGCACAGTTACCATGGGATAAGTAAGAAGACACGGCAGTTACCATGGGATAAGTAAGAAGACGCGGCACAGTTACCATGGGATAAGTAAGAAGACACGGCACAGTTACCATGGGATAAGTAAGAAGACACGGCACAGTTACCATGGGATAAGTAAGAAGACACGGCACAGTTACCATGGGATAAGTAAGAAGACACGGCACAGTTACCTTGGGATAAGTAAGAAGACACGGCACAGTTACCATGGGATAAGTAAGAAGACCCGGCACAGTTACCATGGGATAAGTAAGAAGACACGGCACAGTTACCTTGGGATAAGTAAGAAGACACGGCACAGTTACCATGGGATAAGTAAGAAGACACGGCACAGTTACCATGGGATAAGTAAGAAGACACGGCACAGTTACCATGGGATAAGTAAGAAGACACGGCACAGTTACCATGGGATAAGTAAGAAGACGCGGCACAGTTACCATGGGATAAGTAAGAAGACACGGCACAGTTACCATGGGATAAGTAAGAAGACACGGCACAGTTACCATGGGATAAGTAAGAAGACACGGCACAGTTACCTTGGGATAAGTAAGAAGACACGGCACAGTTACCATGGGATAAGTAAGAAGACCCGGCACAGTTACCATGGGATAAGTAAGAAGACACGGCACAGTTACCATGGGATAAGTAAGAAGACACGGCACAGTTACCTTGGGATAAGTAAGAAGACACGGCACAGTTACAGTGGGATAAGTAAGAAGACACGGCACAGTTACCATGGGATAAGTAAGAAGACACGGCACAGTTACCATGGGATAAGTAAGAAGACACGGCACAGTTACCATGGGATAAGTAAGAAGACACGGCACAGTTACCACGGGATAAGTAAGAAGACCAGGCACAGTTACCATGGGATAAGTAAGAAGACACGGCACAGTTACCATGGGATAAGTAAGAAGACACGGCACAGTTACCATGGGATAAGTAAGAAGACACGGCACAGTTACCATGGGATAAGTAAGAAGACACGGCACAGTTACCATGGGATAAGTAAGAAGACACGGCACAGTTACCATGGGATAAGTAAGAAGACACGGCACAGTTACCATGGGATAAGTAAGAAATCACGGCACAGTTACCATGGGATAAGTAAGAAGACACGGCACAGTTACCATGGGATAAGTAAGAAGACACGGCACAGTTACCATGGGATAAGTAAGAAGACACGGCACAGTTACCATGGGATAAGTAAGAAATCACGGCACAGTTACCACGGGATAAGTAAGAAGACACGGCACAGTTACCATGGGATAAGTAAGAAGACACGGCACAGTTACCATGGGATAAGTAAGAAGACACGGCACAGTTACCATGGGATAAGTAAGAAGACACGGCACAGTTACCATGGGATAAGTAAGAAGACACGGCACAGTTACCATAGGATAAGTAAGAAGACACGGCACAGTTACCATGGATAAGTAAGAAGACACGGCACAGTTACCATGGGATAAGTAAGAAATCACGGCACAGTTACCATGGGATAAGTAAGAAGACACGGCACAGTTACCATGGGATAAGTAAGAAGACACGGCAGTTACCATGGGATAAGTAAGAAGACACGGCACAGTTACCATGGGATAAGTAAGAAATCACGGCACAGTTACCATGGGATAAGTAAGAAGACCAGGCACAGTTACCATGGGATAAGTAAGAAGACGCGGCACAGTTACCACGGGATAAGTAAGAAATCACGACACCGTTACCATGGGATAAGTAAGAAGACACGGCACAGTTACCACGGGATAAGTAAGAAATCACGACACCGTTACCATGGGATAAGTAAGAAGACGCGGCACAGTTACCATGGGATAAGTAAGAAGACGCGGCACAGTTACCACGGGATAAGTAAGACATCACGACACCGTTACCATGGGATAAGTAAGAAGACACGGCACAGTTACCATGGGATAAGTAAGATGACACGGCACAGTTACTTTGGGATAAGTAAGAAGACCAGGCACAGTTACCATGGGATAAGTATGAAGACACGGCAAAGTTACCATGGGATAAGTAAGAAGACACGGCACAGTTACCATGGGATAAATAAGAAATCATGGCACAGTTACCATGGGATAAGAAAGAAGACGCGGCACAGTTATCATGGGATAAGTAAGAAGACACGGCACAGTTACCATGGGATAAGTAAGAAGACGCGGCACAGTTACCATGGGATAAGTAAGAAGACACGGCACAGTTACCATGGGATAAATAAGAAATCACGGCACAGTTACCATGGGATAAGTAAGAAGACACGGCACAGTTACCATGGGATAAGTAAGAAGACACGGCACAGTTACCATGGGATAAATAAGAAATCACGGCACAGTTACCATGGGATAAGTAAGAAGACACGGCACAGTTACCATGGGATAAGTAAGAAGACTATGCACAGTTACCATGGGATAAGTATGAAGACCAGGCACAGTTACCATGGGATAAGTAAGAAATCACGGCACAGTTACCATGGGATAAGTAAGAAGACACGGCACAGTTACCATGGGATAAGTAAGAAGACACGGCACAGTTACCATGGGATAAGTAAGAAGACACGGCACAGTTACCATGGGATAAGTAAGAAATCACGGCACAGTTACCATGGGATAAGTAAGAAGACACGGCACAGTTACCATGGGATAAGTAAGATGACACGGCACAGTTACTTTGGGATAAGTAAGAAGACCAGGCACAGTTACCATGGGATAAGTATGAAGACACGGCAAAGTTACCATGGGATAAGTAAGAAGACACGGCACAGTTACCATGGGATAAATAAGAAATCATGGCACAGTTACCATGGGATAAGAAAGAAGACGCGGCACAGTTATCATGGGATAAGTAAGAAGACACGGCACAGTTACCATGGGATAAGTAAGAAGACGCGGCACAGTTACCATGGGATAAGTAAGAAGACACGGCACAGTTACCATGGGATAAATAAGAAATCACGGCACAGTTACCATGGGATAAGTAAGAAGACACGGCACAGTTACCATGGGATAAGTAAGAAGACACGGCACAGTTACCATGGGATAAATAAGAAATCACGGCACAGTTACCATGGGATAAGTAAGAAGACACGGCACAGTTACCATGGGATAAGTAAGAAGACACGGCACAGTTACCATGGGATAAGTAAGAAGACACGGCACAGTTACCATGGGATAAATAAGAAATCACGGCACAGTTACCATGGGATAAGTAAGAAGACACGGCACAGTTACCATGGGATAAGTAAGAAGACTATGCACAGTTACCATGGGATAAGTATGAAGACCAGGCACAGTTACCATAGGATAAGTAAGAAATCACGGCACAGTTACCATGGGATAAGTAAGAAGACACGGCACAGTTACCATGGGATAAGTAAGAAGACACGGCACAGTTACCATGGGATAAGTAAGAAGACACGGCACAGTTACCATGGGATAAGTAAGAAGACACGGCACAGTTACCATGGGATAAGTAAGAAATCACGGCACAGTTACCATGGGATAAGTAAGAAGACAATGCACAGTTACCATGGGATAAGTATGAAGACCAGGCACAGTTACCATGGGATAAGTAAGAAATCACGGCACAGTTACCATGGGATAAGTAAGAAGACACGGCACAGTTACCATGGGATAAGTAAGAAGACGCGGCACAGTTACCATGGGATAAGTAAGAAGACACGGCACAGTTACCATGGGATAAGTATGAAGACACGGCAAAGTTACCATGGGATAGGTAAGAAGACACGGCACAGTTACCATGGGATAAGTAAGAAGACACGGCACAGTTACCATGGGATAAGTAAGAAGACACGGCACAGTTACCATGGGATAAGTAAGAAGACGCGGCACAGTTACCATGGGATAAGTAAGAAGACACGGCACAGTTACCATGGGATAAGTATGAAGACACGGCAAAGTTACCATGGGATAAGTAAGAAGACACGGCAAAGTTACCATGGGATAAGTAAGAAGACACGGCAAAGTTACCATGGGATAAGTAAGAAGACACGGCAAAGTTACCATGGGATAAGTAAGAATATGTATTGCACACACTCAACTATGGGTCAAGCCATGGACTATGCCAGCCACGCATAGGTGGAAAGAATCATCCATCCAACAACTGCAGAACATTCTGCCAGAACTCCCGCAAACTTGGTGAAGTGCTGCGACCATTCGTCTTAAAGTTTGGCGCCCAACTTCTGCCCCAAGTGTCCCCTAGGGACATTACGTCACGTTCCCTTTTGGACGCCATAGCAACGCCAAATACCCCGCACATGTGTAAACCATGAAAATTCAACAAATCATGATCACGATACACTGGTGAGACAAAGTTAATAAACAAACAATAAAATGATTTTTTAATTAAAGAAAAATTTGCCTATGTTGCATATTTACATAATCTGCTAAATATAGGGGAATGCACAAAAATAAAATCAGACGCTCTGTGTTAAACGATAATGCTGGTACAAATATGTAAAAAGTGGTCCTACTGAAATACATATAAACATTAAGAAAATAATAATTCAATAAAAAACATTTAGTCGCTTAACTTTGCACATCGGTATCTGCTTTTGTAATTATTTTGATTCTAAGTATTAAAAAAAATATTTTTAATATATTTTTTTACGTATTTATTCACATTTATTAAAATATTTCAATGTATTTTTTATTCAAATATTTTAACATATTTGTTTACATTTGTTTAAATGTTTTAACACATTATTTATTTAAATTCACTGATTTATAAAGATATATTTTTTACCACCAACCCGGTGGCTTATAGAGCTAGAGCCTGCACCACGCTGACAAGGACCAATAGCCCGAAACGCGTACCTTTATGGTTCGCTTGTCTTGTAATTTATCTTGTAAAATACTTTCTCCTAAATTTTACTTCTGAATAAAAATATAAATTTCGTTTATATTAATAAATAGCAATAACAATATTAGCTGGATAATCAGGAATTGTTTTCTTCGTATTTGCATATTTACAAGCTATAAATACCACAGCGCATTATTCCGGGAATTCCGCAAATATTCCCAATATTGTCTTGATTTGGAGGGAAGTTTATCTTGTATCACAAGTTTGTAGTTGTTTTCTATTTATAACTCGAGGAGGAGGAAGGTCTATGAATAAATTTGCATAACTAATATAAAACAGAGCTATATGAATAAATAGATAGTTGTGTCATACCATTTAAACCGGTGTTATTGTCTCTTCCTATTTACATATTAGCTTGGATAGTTAGGTCTTGAGCTAATTCATGATATGCAAATAAGACGGATTCAACAGGAGGTCGGAAGGTAAATATTTAATAAATCCCGAGGTAAACAGACTTGGGATCAATTTAATTCGGTAAAAAATTAGATTGAAACCGAAATCCAATTACAGCAAGGTAAATTGAAGTATTGATCTCGGCTGAGATTGGATAAAGCTATTTGTTTACATCTGCGATAATTGGTGTTAGCGACATCGCACATGTGTGGGGAACTAGGATTCCTCCAGTATAGCTTTCTGTTAGTTATTCTAAAATTAAATTAATAATTCGTATTTTATTCATTGGAAAAATCAAGCTTTCGAGCAAAGACGCTCTTCTAATGGCTTAACAATTTCAAATGGAAAAATACAAACTTTGTAAAAAACACATGTTTCACCTGCACACGTGCGGCCGTGCATAACAAAAACAAAACTTTAAAAGCCCTTCAAAACACTCATTATCTCATATATTTAAATTTTGGTAATATTATTTTTTCATAATAAGTTGGGGGTTATATGTAAATATGTTGCAAAATGTAAATATAAAATACATTATCAGAAGTAGAGAAGACTCGTATGTAATGGGAATCTATGTGTTCTAATGTTGAATCTGATAACTCTGCGGGTTTTATATATATTTTTGAACAGCTGTTATAACAAATCACTTAATGAATTCTGGTAGATATGTTGATAATGGCTTTTGAAAAACATTTTCATAAAATCCATATTAAAACCAAAATAAGAAGATTTATATATAACTTGGAGAGGATAAGTGTTTGAAGAATCCATCTCGTGTATTGAATCCTAAGATAAGAAATAACAACATATATAAAACACAGCCGTGTAAAACGCCCCGGCGTCTGGCCAAGAAATCCAAAGGTTTTATTTTAAACACTTTCGATGTTTTGTCGACCGCCTGTTGACTTTCCCGCCATTTTAGAGAAAGAGATCGTCTGACTGAAAATACGATCGTTTGGGCTTTTAGGCTCAAACGAGAATTTCTCAGATTTCTATTTATCTCTATCCTAAATATATTTTTATTGTTTTAACTCTATTTACATATTTACATATAAGTTTTTACGGTGTAAAAATGGTTTTAAAATTATATATATAAAATATTATTAACACTTATATATAAACTTTATAAATATTCTGTGTTATATAATAATTGTGTAGTTGTTTATATCGAAATCTCCCCAAGTGTTTTAGTGAGAAGCAAGTTTTTTTTAAACATGAATAAAAATTGTATAGAAAGAAAAATGTTCTCTGAAAAATATAATTATATTGATAGGTGTATTAAAAATAGTAATATAATAATAAAAGCCTCACAAATAGGATGAATGCTTTAGAAGAATACCACCAGAGATCTATTCATAGCAACAAACACACTGCATATGCAACTTTTACATATTTCACTCTGGAGATTGAAGGATCAAATGTCAGAGCCATCACTTTTACAGATTGGAAATATCTGAAGGTTTGTCGATGTGAAATCCTTTTAAAACGTTTTGTTGTGTCAGATTTGCACTCTGTTATATAACATTTACATATCTCCCAACTTGTCATACTTTTATGATCGTTAATTCGCAAACTTGCAGATAAAAGAATTTGCAAGAATTCGTGAATGAAAATAGCCTCATTTATTCCCACTATGTACATAGATTCCGACCTTTCCACAGGAACTGCGAGGTTTCCGCATTGGTTCCGTTTAATGTCAAAGAAAGTGTTGTTACAGAGACAATGTTGACAGCGCCACCTAGTGGTGACATCAGTTGCACAGCCAGCGGAGATATGCAACAGCGGTATTGATTGGAGCTGCAGTGCGGCCCGCACACAGCGGCAACTGTGGACACGTGCAACACTTCCCGTGCAACACTTTCCGCGCAACACTTCCCGCGCAACACTCACCGTGTAACACGCACCGTGCAACAGCCAGCGGAGATATGCAACAGCGGTATTGATTGGAGCTGCAGTGCGGTTCGCACACCGCAGAAATTATGGAGCCGTGCAACACTCACCGTGCTACACATACTGTTAAATAACACGAATCCATTGGTACCTTACATACATCGCCCACTATTAAAGAAGCTTCAGGTAGCGTGCAATATCAAGCGTGCATTGTAATGCCCAATGTCAAACAATACTGTGCAGAAATCGCCGTGCAACAGGCACTGTCAGAGAATGTCACAGTTTCCGTGCAACAGCCACTATCCAACCATAGTGTTGCAGTATCCGTCCTCTGTCGTGCAACACCCAGCGTGCAACGTCACAGTTCAGCAAACAGTTCTTCGCAACATTCAGCGCTTCCAGTGTGTGTTCAACTGTAAGTCCAACAGTGACCACAGAACTCCATGTTTGTTGACAACTGAAGTCTCCCTCAAGTCTTTCCTTATTTGAAACTAAAAACTTTTGTTAGCATCGGTTCCTTATTGCCAATATGTAAATTCATTATTCAAAGATATTCCTAGTTCAATAAAACTGTTATATATATTTTACAACAAAGATCTCTCCAATACTATAATAATTCGCTGATAGATGGCAGTAGCTATCAGAAGTGTCCTTTGTTATAAGGAAGAGATCTCCATTGAAATAATTACAGAGACTATTATAAAGGTAGGTTGAAAAACAAACAGTAATTCTTATTAATTCAAATAAGAGGAAATAATGAGAGAAGAATTATCATCATCTTACTCTCCTTCTCACGTCTCTTTAAATACATTAAGAACACAAAGGTTATGCAAATTATTTTTCCTGGAATATTTCCATATAAATATTATAAATTAAATTTGGGAGATAGCTATCACGTGATAGCTCCGTTCTAGCAATGTTTATCCACAAGTTGAAATATATTTGTAACAAGTATCTTTCTTTTTAACATGAAAATTATATTTATTATTGTGATTTCACCGCGTTTTGTGACGACAGTTCTATAGAGGGAGTCTTGGTCGGCGGGGTTGTCGCTGCTTGTACCACTTTTAAAATATACGACGAAAACAGGAGGGAACATTATATTCATTATCAATTAAGAAAATAGTAAAGGATTATTTAATTAATTATACATTTTAATGTATTTATACACTATGAGAATCGGGGAATCAGGGCAAATCTTTCTGTTCGAAAGTTGTTTACAAGTTCTTCTGTTTTTGTTTTCCTCATTCCAGCCACTGCATCCCCGTAGCCCTCTCCGTTGGCCTCCCATTGGCTGCTTCGAACTCCTTCTTTTCCGACATTTATAAATAAGAATGGTCACCTCTCCCGTCAAAATAGATCTACAAAATACAGTAATGGAATCGGGTCGGTAACAAAGCCACAATACCAGTTTTGGAAAATTCAGAACGCCCACAATGGTTTCGGGATATTTAATGGCCTTCATCAGTCCATGAAGGAAATCCACAGGGAATTTCTGAATTCTTCCTATAAATTATTCAAAGAGAGGTGTTCATTTGGGAATGGCACAATACCGTGTCCAAATTATAAATGGAAAGTTTTCTTGGAGAACCTTTATATTTATTTATTTATAAAAAGTACCACTCCCTTCAAAATTGACTGAAGCACGTGCTAGATGGTAATTTTTAAATCTATATTGGTCCAGAGTTATACGCCAGTTTAATCAGTGAAAGTAGCGATCTACAATACCTCCCCGGCAAAATGTCAATTCAGCCATAGATTTAGTCTAGCCACTTTACCACCTCTTTGGCGGATTATGGTGATTTCATGATTCACTCATGGATCTCATAAAATCTCACCCTATAATGACGAAGGCCATTAGCTCAAAACCAGGTGGTCTCCAGGTGGATGCTACTTAGTTCGCCAAAGCTAGTAGCTTTGTTACTGACCCGAGTTCGCTAGTGTGCTGAGACGGTCAATAGACGGCGCTTAGTTTTAGCGTCTGTTTTGACGGGAGAGGCGACTTTATTATCAAAGCTGGTGTTGTGTCACCGACCCGAGTTCGCTGGATTGTAGAGACGGTCAATAGACGGCGCTTAGTTTTGGCGTCTGTTTTGACGGGAGAGGCTACTTTATCATCAAAGCTGGTGTTGTGTCACCGACCCGAGTTCGCTGGATTGTAGAGACGGTCAATAGACGGCGCTTAGTTTTGGCGTCTGTTTTGACGGGAGAGGCTACTTTATCATCAAAGCTGGTGTTGTGTCACCGACCCGAGTTCGCTGGATTGTAGAGACGGTCAATAGACGGCGCTTAGTTTTGGCGTCTGTTTTGACGGGAGAGGCTACATTATCATCAAAGCTGGTGTTGTGTCACCGACCCGAGTTCGCTGGATTGTAGAGACGGTCAATAGACGGCGCTTAGTTTTGGCGTCTGTTTTGACGGGAGAGGCTACATTATCATCAAAGCTGGTGTTGTGTCACCGACCCGAGTTCGCTGGATTGTAGAGACGGTCAATAGACGGCGCTTAGTTTTGGCGTCTGTTTTGACGGGAGAGGCTACTTTATCATCAAAGCTGGTGTTGTGTCACTGACCCGAGTCCGCTAGTTTGCCGATACTGTCAATAAATGTCGCTTAGTATAAGCGTCTGTTTTGACAGGAGAGACGACTTTATTATCAAATCTGGTGTTGTGTCACTGACCCGAGTCCGCTAGTTTGCCGATACTGTCAATAAATGTCGCTTAGTATAAGCGTCTGTTTTGACAGGAGAGACGACTTTATTATCAAATCTGGTGTTGTGTCACTGACCCGAGTCCGCTAGTTTGCCGATACTGTCAATAAATGTCGCTTAGTATAAGCGTCTGTTTTGACGGGAGAGGCTACTTTATCATCAAAGCTGGTGTTGTGTCACCGACCCGAGTACGCTGGATTGTAGAGACGGTCAATAGACGGCGCTTAGTTTTGGCGTCTGTTTTAACGGAAGACCTTTATTTTTAACAGATCCACCCGCCAAAATTTCCATACAGATTTAGTTTGATTTCAATAAATATTTAAAATTTAAATTGACGGAATATAAGAGAAGGAGTAATAAAAGATCAGCGGAGATATGTAAATAGAGCTAATGAATGTTTTTGCATCGAGGTATTGTCACAGCAAGAACTAATCTCGTGCTAATGAATAAACCAACAGAGCAGATAATCTCGACGGCAGCAACTAATGGTCCTCGCTGGTTGATTTGCATAACTTGATCCGATATGTAACACAGGCAGTGCCACAGCCGATATGTAACACAGTCACAACACTCATTTGTGGAACACACCCAAGTAATCAATTGGTGATCAACATTCCACAACAAATAAAATATTTTATTAATCCTGAGAACTAATTGTAAATTACTTCGAAGGTTTTTCAATTTTCCAATCTAAAAAAGCCGACAATTAAGATAAAGTTCCCAGTAAACGTTACTAAAGTTCAACAAACAGCCTATATTTGTGTTATTGGACACATGGTCTCCATGTTATGGTTTGAAGATGATAACATCCACGAAATATCAATATTCATTATTAATTTTTAAAAAAGGTAATAAGGCACAATTTGGATTATAGATTATAAACAAAATGTAATAAGACCAAATCCAAATGAATAAATAGTGTGTGACGTGTAATAATGCTGTTACTGAAACATCACACAATATTTATTTCTTTGGATTTGGTCTTATTACCTTGTGTTTAAAAAAACTATTTGTCCAAATCTGGAATAATAAAAATCAACAATTAATTTAGATTTATCCCGACAAATGGCGCAAGCCATCATCAACTTTCAGTTTCACAATCAGGAGATGTCTTTTTCTTAATTTATCAACCTGATCCCCCAGTAAAAATCCACTTTTATACAATTTTGTAAATTATATACATTTTGTGTGTAAACTTTAAAATAATTAATAAAGTTTTACAATATTAATAAATATTACAATGTACTAGCGCTCCATCTGTTATGAAAATTTGAATCTATTTTAGACGCGTAAGATTATTTTTAAAATTATTTAATTATTTAGAAATTGTTTAATTTCAAAAAGAATCTTACGCGTCTAAAATAGTTTCTAAATTTCCTTAATAGATATGTAAAACATATAAATGCATATCTAGAAATATTTGTAACTATCTTGAATAAAACAAAATGGTTTCAATTAGAAAATGTATAAACAGATATTCAATAAATGAAATTATAGAATCGATGATATTTATTCCTTATCACAGGTTTGCGGATTTTAACAAATTACAAAAAAAGCATAAGACGTCGCAAATATTTTTTATTTACTTGGTTAAAGGAAGCTTTCGGACAAGCTTCAGCTAACTGAAACAAGGATTTGTCCGAAAGCTTCTCTTATCAAGTAAATAAAAGATTCGAAGCGTCTTATGCTTTTTTTTTTTGTAATTATATTTATTAAAAATAAAAAGATCAATTCCTGACCAGGAACAGACTTTTTTTTTTCAGATGACAGAGCGCTATCTAGTGTAACTACTAAACCACGAGATCTGCCATCTGAAAAACACGTGTTCCTTGGTCAGGAAATACCTTTTGTTAGAGTTTTATTATTATTTTTAATAACTCTGTGTATATATGTTTATATAATATTTGACCAGGGGTCACGTGTGTGAATTTATTGTATATAAATGGTGGTTGGAAATAAAAGTTGAGTTTCTGTGAGACCAGTGCTTTGAAACTTGTTAGGAATTGGAAAGTCCGCTACATTTTAGGAGAAGTCTTTTGCGCTAACTCTACCTCTAGGTTGACAGTAAATTGAAGAAAACCAGCGAAAAAAAAGTTATCGAACACCTTTATTAATTTTAATATCAAAACCTGACCCTTTTATTTTTTATTTTTCTATCATTTTTTTTACAATTATATTTATATTTAAAAAAACGTTCTACCGTTTTTATTGCGATGAAAAAAATGGGAGGGCTTGGCTCATCAGTGGTTTCACCAATTTAACACATCCCAGACCTCCCAATGTATATTTCATCGCAGTACGGACAGTGGAGAGTTTATTAGAATATAAATATTTGAGCTTTCATAGTTCCATTTTCCAAATGTAGATGGCGTGATATTGCTTTGTAATTAAACCACGTCTGCTATAAAGAAGTTTGACAGGAGATACAATGTCGCGTTAACTATTCTTATAATTGGGTGATAATTTTGTTAATTAATCTCCCCAATTAATATCTCCCGCAGTCCGTGTAATTAAATAAAGGAGCGCGCTCTCTGTCGTAGTTTACTGGAACTAATCTATTCCGTGGATTGTTAGTTAGAAACCGCCATTTCTTTAACTACACACATGTGGAATTTGTGGAGAATCCGTTTTGATAAGTATTTCTTTCTTTTGTGAAGACTGAATTTAACCCTATTAAAACACATGGGTTAGGTGTGGTTACAATCTGACATACCTCAAATATATGTATTCAGCAAACACGTTGATTTATAATACAATATAATGCGGCTTATGATTGTAGAACGACATTTGACAATTATCCCGCATATTTTTACTTTGAACGAAAAATCGATATTTATTTTAAGGAGAAATAATGATTATTTCTAATCTTAGGGATGAAGTATGAAAGGATGAATTGTGGAGTGTAATGATGAACGGAAAAATAGCCTAGTGGACATGGCATCTGCCCGGAAAGCGGAACACTGTAGGTTCGATTCCCATCCCTGGACACTTTTATTTTTCCGTTCATTATTACTCTTCACAATTCATCCTTTCATACTTCATCCCTAAGGTTAGAAATAATCGTTATTTCTCCTTAAAAATATTTCTATTTTTCGTTCAAAAGAAACATTTGCGGATAATTGTCAAATGTCGTTCTACAAACACGTTTATTATTGGGAGTTAATTGTAAAATTTGAAGTAGTTTCATTTCTTTTCTTACAGATCGGAGAAATATCTGGAAAGATGGAGAAATAAAGAAACTTGTTTCACTTTGTGCACAAATGCATTTAATTTTTTATTTTATCTTAGTTCTAAAAAAAAAAAAAATTTTTACCGATAAATGGCAGTGGCTATCAAAACACAATAATAACAGCTATCTCTCTAGTATCTCACTTTGGAATAGAAAACACAGTGAAACTAAATAATTATATGGTAGTCATTACTCTGGTAATCCATCTACCAGATCTACCCACAGTTATCTACAAATTCTTTGTTGAGATCTTGTACCGCTAAAATAACTATTAAGTAATTATTGTGCAAATTCCAGATGTGTAGACAAGAGGGAATACAATTCGTGCCAACCCACGAGTTGCATATACTATGTTCCCCCTATTTTACATATACCTGTGAAACCAATGTGTAGTATGTGATATTATTTATCTAATATAACCAATATACACTCATGGATAATACTTAAAGAAGTTGTACCTTTTAGCATGTATATATCGGGATTCAAACAATAACTCTTAAAGATATTACAGTGACCTTTATTTGAAGACATACGAGATAACCAAGTGTGAACAAAATTGCCTCTGTCTCTTTAAAAAAAACCAGACGACTGGCGAGATCAATGACTTTCCACTTGAGTATATATCTTCTTTCGTGTTTTTTATTTATTTATTTATTTTTAAGAATCTTCAAAAGCTTTCAGAGAATACATTTCTACACAGAAAGTAACTAGAGGAATTCTAGAGGTTTACTATGTAGTAAATATACATACTAGTAGAGTTGAAGAAGAGCAGGTTCGAAAGCCTCTGTGATATCAATAAAGTTTACAGCTCACTAGATGTCATTGCTACCTTCAGTGTCACCACCAGACAACGCTGCTCTGTGGTAGAGGAACTAGAGAATGTTGGGTTTATTAGACTTTGTAATTAAAATTTATTCTTAGAAATAACTATTGATTTTTCCTGCTCCAAAAATACCACATTTTAATTCAAACAAATATTTGTGGCGTTGCTTTGATGTTAAATTTGTATTTTTATTTGAAGTGTCTAAGTCTGATGTGCCCCCTCAATCAGCCAATAGGAAAGTTGTCAAATGGTGGTAGGACGCCATCTTGGATTCTCTCTTTAGTTGGTTTTACAGATGTAGTTCGAAGTTGTCCTCTAGATCTGGTATATTCAATGTATTCTTTATTTTTGAACTGGCTGATGTTGTTATCTTAGAATAATCTATCCTCCGATATTTCGATCAGTCTGGCCCCTTCCATCTTCCTATACAAACAACCTTCTAGCCACTCCAGATTGGAAAATAGGAAGATATTAGTAGATCTCTGTGTTATTATCATTCTGAGAGAGAGTATTCCACACGGACTGTCCAATCACAGCATGTATACAACAGTATGTAAATATAATTCAGAGGAAGATGCAACTCACTAATATGTAAATACACCAGTTACATATAGAACACGAGCTTCTCGCCTCATTAATATGTAGAACAATGAGCATGGCCTCGAAAGCTTTCAGATTTCTTCAGAATAAAGTAACTCGCCGGGAATGTTTGATTCTCCCGCCCTGGTAGACACATATTTGCATATCCATCAGTCTTGTGCTTTAATGTGGTAAGACCGAAAGAATTGGACAATATATAACGTTTATTGTACATTAAATCACACAAGTAGAGAGTTATAAACAGGAAAACAAGTTCGGCGGATAAACACCGTGCAGCTGTACATGTTTTAAAACCTCATCCCAGAGAGCAGCACACTAAAACAACAAATCTATTGATGAGCTACACTTGTTGGTAATCACTTGGCGGCGGTCTGTGCCAGGCGGTCATATGTAAATATTCCAACCTTATTGTCAACACATTGTTGCTCTTGTGAGGACTCGGGCAAATATACATTTACATATTGGCCATATATGTAAATATTCCAACCTTATTGTCAACACATTGTTGCTCTTGTGAGGACTCGGGCAAATATACATTTACATATTGGCCATATATGTAAATATTCCAACCTTATTGTCAACACATTGTTGCTCTTGTGAGGACTCGGGCAAATATACATTTACATATTGGCCATATATGTAAATATTCCAACCTTATTGTCAACACATTGTTGCTCTTGTGAGGACTCGGGCAAATATACATTTACATATTGGCCATATATGTAAATATTCCAACCTTATTGTCAACACATTGTTGCTCTTGTGAGGACTCGGGCAAATATACATTTACATATTGGCCATATATGTAAATATTCCAACCTTATTGTCAACACATTGTTGCTCTTGTGAGGACTCGGGCAAATATACATTTACATATTGGCCATATATGTAAATATTCCAACCTTATTGTCAACACATTGTTGCTCTTGTGAGGACTCGGGCAAATATACATTTACATATTGGCCATATATGTAAATACTCCCACCTTCATTGTCAACACATTGTTGCCTTTGTGAGTCCAATAAACCATTTACATTACATATATGGCTCCAATATGTAAATGGTTTATTGGCCTCACAAGAACAACAAAGTATTGACAATGAGGTTTGGAGTATTTACAAATATAGTTAACTAGGTAGAAGATTGCCGTTATCTATAAATCCTCCACACGAATGCTAAATAGAAATATAAATTGTTCTAATGATTAGATTAAATATATATTTATAAACTTATGTCATATACACATTTATTATACACATACTAGAGGTTCATATACGTGATGGAAACAGTTACACTATAGAGCGAAGGTTGGAAATAGAAATAATACTTTCATATATTTGCATATGCTGGCTCCCCACACAGATCCATATGTCCTCGGGGAATCCCAAGTTTTACACATTAGACTACAGGGCAGATTGACACAGGAATTACATTTTCCATTTCAGTAAAGACGAGTTGTTTTTCACCAAGATCAAATTTCTTAAACATAAGAGACACTTCAGCAATAAGAGGTTTTATTTGTCCAGGACAAAAGTTTTTGTTGAAACGTCGAGAAAATATTTTCATGAAGAAATGTCTGTTGTTGTAGAGAGGTGTACACGGGCCGAGCGTCACGTGTAAGTTATGGGAAGGACAAAATCCATCAGGAGATGATAGGAAGGAAATGTTCTTATCTCAGTCTTCCTTTGTCCCCGCTATCTGTCCGGGGGGCTTACATGGCATGGCTACTATTGGCAATGTAATGTACAACATGCCATGTAAACTTTTGTGTGACCTCCTAGTTCACATATATAGTTAACACATTATATTATGATGCATTAGCGCGCCATCTGTTATCAAAATTCTAAATTATTATAGACACGTATGATTCTTTTTTAAAAAATAAATAATTTATACTGTCCTTACTGCAATGGAAAAAAATAATGGGAGGGTCTGGCTCATCAGTGGTGAACCCTCCCAGCGGTTTCGCCAGTTTAACTTTAACTGTCGTACCTAGCCAATTATGTGGGTTTTATCATCTAATATTTTGTAGAATAGTGACCTTCTAGTTCATATCTATAGTTGGCATATTTTATAATGTGAAACTAACTTTATCTGTAGGACCAAGCCATTGATATGTGTTTTATCATGTAAGGTTTTGTAGAATGGTGACCACATATATATATGTCATAATATATGCTCTTCCAGGAATAATAAAGTAAACCTACAGTCAACGAGAGAGAGACGTCGATAGAAGACAACTAACTTACGACCATTTTGGCCACATTCCTGAGGGGGCCGCCCGTCAACACCGGGGGACTATTTTGGATAGCCCCCCCCCCCCGGTTGTGTACACAGGGAAAACGGTCGTTCAGCGGGTCGGTCGCCCGGCGATCCGCTCTCTCTCGCTGATTGCCTGGAATTCCTTCCAAACTTGTTGTTTCATTATTTCTCACCTCACCACATCATTACCACTATATTGCCACATATATATATATATATATATAAGTTATATATAGCACATCTGTAGTTATCTCTCCCTACAATGTACAAATGGAACTCATGTTGATCCAAGTAAATGGAACATATTTTACATAATGTGAACTTTTTAGAATGGTAACCCCTCATAGTGCGCACATCTATATATACATAGTAGTGTCTCCACGTGGTGCAGACTGAATACACCAGGGAACATTGTGTAGAATGGGTAGAATAGACCTCTCATATGTAGCACATCGAAGGAGAACTGCTGTACCAAGTATGTCCAATTTGCATAACCCAATAGCCCCTCAATGTCGGGAACCTGAGACAAGCTATTTAACAAGTTTATATATCTCCTTTAATCACCTTCCTACTGCCCCTACGGTCAAATATTGGAAGGGGCCTGGCTCATCAGTGGTGAACTCTCCCAGCACCTCTTTTTATATATTCCTTTGGTTTTTTGTCGAAGAACTTCGACATGTATATATAATATATACCTTTAGTTTTAGCGTCTATTTTGACGGGAGAGACGATCTTTATTTATATATAAATGTTCATATATATACTTATATTTATCTATAAAAAAGATCACCTCTCCCGTCAAAATAGACTCTTAAACTAAGCGCCATCTATTGACCGTATCTGCAGACTAGCAGACTCGGGGCGGTGAAAAAGACCAGACATCAGCTTTAGCGTCTATTTTGCCTTGAGAAGCGACCTTTATTTTTATAGATCAATTTTATTCCGGCAAAATTTCCTTCCATATTTTGGCCATAGATTTGGCCTAGCCACTCTACCAGGTAAACACCTCTTTGGTAAATTGTGAAGATTCCATTAGATCCCTTGTGGATTTCAATAAATAAAGTTCGCCCTAGACTGACGAGGGCCATTAGCCCGAAGCCTAGGTCTCTAGGTGGTCTCAGTTTGCCAAAGCTGGTGTTGTGGTTTTGTCACCGACCTGAGTCCGCTAGTCTACGGCGAAAGTCAATAGATGGCGTCTAGTATTAGCGTCTATTTTTCCGGGAGAGGTGACCTACATTTTATAGATCGTTTTCTTCCTGGCAAAATTCCAAATTAGTGTATACAAAAATGTAATGCCTCGATAAAGGTTGGCGTTCAGCCGGCCGAAATATTGGCAAAATAAATATTTTATAAAATCCAAAATATGCCTTTTATTATCTAATATACCTTTATTTAATTAAAAAGGCATATATTGGATCAAAATATCATTTATTTCACCAATATTTCAGTTGGCTGAACGCCAACCTTTATCAAGGTTTTATAACATTTTAATGTGTAATATACCTTTATATATATTGGTAAATTCGACAGCTTCCACATCCCTCTCTCGTAAGATGTTATTGAATCATGGCCGCCTCTGTACTGATGAGGGTCAAAGACCGAAACCGAGGTATGCAATTTGGGTTTTGTCGGAATTTTCCACAAGTGGTGTTGTGGTTCATTCTTTATCATCATTGGTAAAGTTGTTTATCAGAGTGATATAATACATCGTTCTGGTGTATAATTAGAGGGAGAGAGGTGATTCTTTTTAGGTACATATAAATGGTCCAAAAACTAAAATAGAATTATCCGATTTCTCTTCATCACACCACTTAACAATATTGCATATAGTGATATCGGCCAATTGACTAATTTACATGGCAATAATTTTTCTTAAATAGTGAAATATAAGGCTTCATGGATAATCCTAAATATGCAAAAAATAGCTTGTATATATATATATGTATAGATAGATATATGGCATATACTGAATATAAATTATTGGTCAGCTAGTATTTCTAGGGGCAACACGCCTCTCTTTATCAAGGCTTTTCTTTGATTTAAAGTAAATCATGTGGGTATGAGATCCACTCACGCTATACAAGACCAAAGCGAGAAACCATTTAAATAAAATATATATAACTGTACATTCATGATTACTTGAAATTGTATCAATTATTCCTGTAGAAGGGCAGCTTGCGCCCGAAAGCTCGAATTGATTTTTCAAATAAAGAAACTTATCCTTTTTGAATCTATTCGTTATTACATATAAATATATATTTATTTTTATGAAAAATGTATTTCCTTATCGTGCAACTGAAAGTTGCGGATGGCTTGCGCCATCTATCCGAATAAATATCAACTATTCTCGTTGATTTTTAATTATTCCAGAATTGGCCAAATACCCATTCTTGATTAATCAAGAAAAGCTAACCACGGACGACACCATTTGTACTATTTTTTTCATATTTATTTTTGCATTTCTACTGTCTTTAAAGTTTATGTTCAGAATTTGCTTTAAAACACCTTGGCCAACCACTCAGTACCCGGTATATAACTAATACAGCCCAATACAATATATGGAGCATTAAACTGGCGAAACCGCTGGAAGGGTTCACCCCAGATGACCATACTGCAAATTACCCACTGCGATCACAGCTGCAGACAGCGGCGGTGGCTTTTACCGCCCGGATTTGGCAAACTTGGCGCTAAAAACAACAAAGTTGCTAAGTCGTTTTTTTTCCTTTTTTATCCGGTGAAATAAATTCTCGCCGAGATAGGAAAACATTTATGTAATAGTTTGCCACAAATGGATTTCTATATATTGGTGTATTTAGCCTTTTCCTTTCATATATGTTCTGTATTTGCATATGTTTATATATACAATGATGTAGAAAGATTAAGGATATATTTAAATTGTACCTACTTTTTTAAAAATTGGATTAATCTGTGTGTGTGCATATAACCATCGTGAACCTATATATTTACATGCTATGCAAATTACATTTTTTCTTTCGTGTTTGCATATTGCCATCCCAATATGTAATATATATAAAAATTTCTTTTAATGATCTTTCTGCCATATATAAAAAATTATAATTTTATTGTTTAATCCTCAACTTTTGAACACACCCCACAAGTGTGAAATAGCTTACATAAGGTATTAAGGTTCGTGGAAAAGTCTCCATAAAAACTCTCAAGTTTCGTTGAGAACGTTGATAAAAACTCTGTTTATGATTAATTTATTCCATAGTCAGTTATCTATGTGTACCGAGATGTACATTTAGATGGGGTTGGAGAGAAGTTTATGTAGTTTTTCTCTACATAGATCCTCCTGGCTCCACGTAGCTTTGATAAACCACTGATTGCTGCGATCACTCTGTTTGACCAATTATCTCTTCGGATATAAACACGGAAAGGTTTCTGAAAAAGAGAGAAGGCAGAATTTTTTTTAAAATTAAAATAACTTGAAACACAAGCTTTCATACCTCTTGGTTCTTCTATAGTATTGTACACTACAGTATTGTTCAGAATACAGTATTGTTCAGAATACAGTATTATTCGATACATTATTGTACACACAACAGTATTGTTAAATACAATAGTGTACACACCTTAGTATTGTTCAATACAGTGTTGTACATTACAGTATTGTTTATAACAGTGTTGTACACTACAGTATTGTACGCACTACAGTATTGTCGCTACAGTACGAGAGAAGAGACGTTTATTTATTCGTGTAATAATAAATAAAGTATTAACATATATTGGAGATAAAAGAAAATGTATTTCCCCAATATACCGAGGGGCAGCTCGCCTCTCATTATCGAGGTTTGCTGTGTACTACAAACTGTGGATCACATGAGCACTGTACAAAACCATCACTGTATTTATTTATTTATTATCATTTACAAAGCACGCGATATCCGTCTTGGATATTTGCATGCATACACAAGTTTGGGAGCTTATTTACAGTAATTATTAATATGATTTTAGTTATTATAATAGAAATTATTAACATATTTGTCAGTTAGTTAACGATTTAATTACCCTATAATGAATATTAGTGAACATCACAGATAAGAACAGAAATTTAGAGCTATTTACAGCATATAACTATATATCAGTTATTACAGCCCAGGCTATCTATTACTAAAAAACATTCTACAAAATCTATTAAAATTTATATACATATATCTAGTATTAACTATTTGATTTAGACAATTTATATTTATTTGATTTTTGACTCTCAAGTCCTCTACAAGTCGACAGTCCGTTAGAATATGTACAGGATTTTCTTCTTCTGCACCACATGAGCATTTAGGCGAATCCGTCTTTCTGACTTTGTACAAATATGATCTAAAGTTACCGTGTCCAGTAAAAAATTGGACACTGTAAAAATTTGGCTTGACATATTTGGGTATTTGGGAGTCAGTGAAGAAGGACTTGAAAATGGTATTAGTCTTCTCATAGTATTTCTGCATTTTTTCCCTTATATAATTAGAAATTATATTCCTACTTGAAGAGTCAAATCGGTTGTAATTTATTTCGGTTTTCAACATGTTAGATTCAATATAATCAGTAAGTTTGGGGACTTGTGCAAGTATGTGTGTACAGTCCGATGATGTTGTACTGTAGGCCTGTATACAATGTTTTAATATTTTATATTGAAGAGAATTTAGTTTGTCCTTAGACTTTTTGTTTATGAATGGATACCATACTGAATAACCATAAGTAATTGTACTTCGATATAATGTCTTATACAATATCAGTCTTCGTCTAAAGTCTAGACCCCATGCTTTCTTTGTCAGGCCAAATAGGTATCCACTAGCTCTAGTTACTTTTATGATCATTTCATTAACGTGAGGCGTAAAGTCCAGTTTGCTTCTGACTCGGTGATTTTTAATAGTCACTCCTAGGATCTTAAGTTCTTCAACCGGTTTAATTAACTTGCTACCTGAGACTATTATATCGCTATTGCATTTATATAAATATAATATTTTTGTTTTTTCATCTGACAATTTTAATTTACGACTTTCACACCACTTATTGATTTTTCTTAATACATTATCTATTGTCTTTCTTAGTTGTTCAGGAGTTTTATTCCAACATATTAACGTAATATCATCTGCATATCCTATTGTTTCACAATTATCATCCAGACTATTATTCAGTATCTCATTAATAAGAATATTCCATAATGTGGGAGACAGTGGTCCTCCCTGTGGACATCCTTTACTTAGTTTCTTATTAATTTCAGTTGAGGAAAATCTAAATCTTATTCTTCTATTATCAAAGTATGATTGTAGAAGTTTTATCGTTGAAGCCTGCACACCATCTTCATCTAGTCTTTTCATCAAGGCCGGCCACCATGCATTATCAAACGCTGCACTAATATCCACTGCAATTATTGCTGCATATTCTCTTGTTTTATGTTCTAACGCAATTTTTATTATTTCAGTTAGTGCAGTAATAGTAGATTTCGATCTTCTAAAGCCATGTTGTCGATCACTTAGTAAATTAAAATCTTCATTATATTTTATTATTCTATTATTAATTATTTTTTCAAATATTTTAGAAATGTTGGAATTAAGACATAAAGGTCTATAATTTTTATAGTTATTAAAATCTGTTTTTCCAGGTTTCGGAATAATTATTGCCTCTGCTCTTTTCCATTCAGCAGGATAGTATTGTAGGTCCAAACATTTTTGAAATAGTTTCACCAATATAGGAGCTATAAATTGTTTAGTGTGCCTTATCATGTTGTTAGAGATGTTGTCTTTTCCGGGAGATTTCTTTGGATTTAATTTGTCAATTAAGTCGTTAACTTCAGTAATCATAACCATCGGTTTTTCTTTATTGAGTAGTTTTAAATTATAATTTCTTATACTTTTATGGATGTTTGTATCTTCTTCACATTTATCATCTGGAAATAAGTTATTCAATAATTCCTCACCCTTCTGCAAACATTCATATCAGTATTACCCTCCAAAATTTGCATATTTCTCTTCCGATTAGATCCACTTTTGATGTTTTTATACACTGTACAAGACCAGGGTTGAACATTGAGGTATGTGGATTAAGGAATAGACAATCTATATATTGTGGCGTCGAAATCTTGAAATATATCTTAAGATGTTGATGAGGCACAATTTGTGTGAATTGTAGATTATAAACACAAGGTAATAAGACCAAATAAATAAATAGTGTGTGACGTTTCGGTAACAGCGTTGTTACCATCTTCAGACAAAAGTACAAGTCTACAAGTCAACGTCACACACTATTTATTTATTTGGATTTGGTCTTATTACCTTGTGTTTATCTTAAGATGTATTTATTGATGACGTCACCAGTCGACAACTACCAACAGCCCAACTATCTACATCTAGAGAATATTGAACAAACAAGCTAGGTAACTAAATGATGATAAAGTAATAAATCTGTTTTAAATATTTTCATTGAATAATTAAATTAAATTAACTATTTCTTCGCCACAATTTAATTGATTAATATGATAAAAACTATAATTTTTAATCTCCCTATCTACATAATTGTATTGTTATTATAGCAATTATAGTTTGTATATTTCTTAATCTATAACTCAATGTTCTTGTGTAGCGATTGATGGTCATCTGATTAAATCACAGAAAACCTCGATAAATAGAGACGAGTTGCCCCTCGAATTATTGGGTGGAATTTGTAAATCCGATATATGCAAATATACTTTGTATGTAAATATATGTGATAGTTATTCCTCGCAGTGTCACACTACAGTGTGGCACACAGCGGAGCTACGTGGCCTGGAGCGGATTGCTGGGGATTAGGCCTAGCTAATGAAGGGACTCCGCGCCCAAATCTCCCCGGAGACTCGCCGATAAACCCCACGAGGAGTGGAATAGACAACTATGCAACTTTATTCAAACTGTAGAACTGAAACGTGCCGCACAATGTATATTTCTGTTGTTATTGTCATTTCAGCTGGATTAACAATAGCTTGTGTTAATAATTCTGTAAGATATTACAGTGACCTTTATTGAAGACACGCGAGATAACCAAGTGTGAACAAATTTATCTCTGTCTCCTTCAAAAAACATACAACCGGCGATATCAAAGACTTTCAACTTCCATAAGGTTTGTCCATGAGTGTGTATTAGAAAATGTATTCCTAAATATAAATGATTCAATTATCAGAGATTGTGGTACACTCTAGTTCGACAGATCTATGGCTTACCTACCTATCTACATAGTTGTCCATCTCTGAGCGCCATGTTTATATCACACTCTCTCTCAGTTTTAAACTCTTTCAAATAAAAAATTCGTGAAAATTCTCACTTTAATCATGAAAATTTATTGAGTAAGATTATTTATTAAAATATTTCAATATTTTGAAGCGGCTGGTCGCCTCCAGGAGACTCAGAACATTCAATCCAACGGAACTCAAGACATATGGAAACTTATTTAGGTAACTTCTTTTGCAATAAGAATTAAAGGCTTCAAACTCTCTCTTAGACAGAGATAACAATATAAAAATAACAAATCAATCCGATGACCTTTCTCACCCTAGCTACTAAAATTAGTGTCAATAAAGGTCAATAGATGGCGTTGCCTACCACAATGTTGTAAGTAGAGAGTCTAGTTAGGCGGGTATACCATAATAGCCACGCTCAATTTGCATAGATATTTGCATAGAGGTAAAAATACAATTTAATAATAACAACAAGCAATCCAGAGTTAAGTTTCTTGAACCATTTTTATTTATTTAGTTAGCTGGTACTTCTAGGTGCCTCCGTGTTGAATGCCATGTTGGCTAGAGAAATAAAAATGGTGCAATAAACCCTGAATTGCTTGTTTCTATTATTGAATTATACGTCAGGGGATGAACGTTTTTATTAGGTAAATGTGTAAATATGTTTTATTTTTGTTGTTTTGTAGGTTTTTACCTCTATAGCATTTTTTCTCATCTAAAATTCGATTCTTCGATTTTTTTGAGGTTGTCAATAATTGGCCGGAATAGATCGCTGCGATATCTTTCAGAAATGTTTGACATTGGCCTCGAATATCTCTTACAGTACATTGGATAAATTTGCACTTTTATAAAACTTAACAAATATGTAAATATAATGTATAAGTATACTCATCTCATATTTCTTTCTTCTTGTCATTGTAAAGCCTGTAGAAGGATGTCTGAAAACTTGCGGATAAAGTTCTTTTTAGACATTCCTTTTCATTTGTCGTTATATTTTACTATGTAAATATAATAATATGCAAATAAGCAAGCTTTCGAGCAAACGTCTTATGATAAATAGGTGAAAAGGAAACAGTTTACAGACGAACAGATGTTATCTGTCCGTGAAAATTCGCCCGGAACCTTGATTATTGGCTTCAATATGTAAATAAGTTAGTTGTCAGTCTTTATTGTTAGATGTGGAGTCACCGCGGTGTAGCTACGTTACCACCATTTAGAACCGTCTGCTCTAGAAATATTTATAATTATAGGTAATATTATAAAATATCTTTCGCAATAATGTGAAAATTAGTACAAATGTGATATTGTACTGGGATAAGGTGCATAAATTATGAAAAAGGCATCTCCTTATCGTGCAACTGAAAGTTGCTTTAATTAAAAATCAACGAGAATAGTTGATATTTATTCCGATAGATGGCGCAAGCCATCAGCAACTTTCATTTTCACGATAAAGAGATGCCTTTTTCATAACTTTGCCAATAAGTTTCTTGTAATATTTTCTTATAATAAAGAAATTTATTGCGAAAAGTTTTTGATATTTTATAAAAGTAAATGGCAATTTATCCTATATCTGAATTCTAGGTAACTTGATTACATTATAGATATACGAATATAGAATTAAGTAATGAACCCATTAATTTATTTTAGATTTTAAATCCACAATTCAAGTTTTATCCGGATGTAAATGAAAGTAGGTTGGAGTAGCAGAGATATGTTATTCCAATGTAGAGCCACCGGGAGAGAAGACAAACATTCCCAGATGGGAAATGAATTAAAGGAAATATGAACACGGGTAAATTATTCCCCGCGGGGATGTGGCGGTCTCAGGTTGGTTTTTATTCCACCCGGGATATGCAAATTTTCAATGTGCAAATTAGTAAATAGCAAGAGATAGCCTCAATGTTGTCTGGCCCAAATGTAAATATCATCTATTTATATAGTATAAGAAAAAAAGGGCATCTCCAGATCGTGCAACTAAAAGTTGTTGATGACTTGCGCCATCTATCATCTAGTCAAATCAACACACTCACCATCTAAGATTCAAACAGTATAATATGCAAATTAATAATTATTTCAGCACTAGAAGGCGCTAAGATGATAATAAACATGATAGAAAAGAGTAGAAAGTATTTCTCCAAAATTTAGTTCAAATACAATAACTTCCTACGGTGATACTTACTAAGGCTCATCGGTGGTGAACCCTCCCAGCGGTTTCGCCAGTTTGATCCATCATGGGATTAGGTGGTTCATTCTTCACATAGAGCCGTCAATAATAGATATTTGAGGAAACTATCGACTTTGAGTACAGTTTCACCGCAGTGAGGACATATTGGGAAGTTGTGTTATTGGGGGAAAAAACGTTAATTGTCTATGCACTTATGAACCATGTCTTATATTTTTTATATAAATAAAATTCTACAATTTTTACAAAAAAAAAAACATTTAGTAGTAATAAATATAATTTGGTGTGTATATTGAAGGTAAATTTTGATTTGCATAAACGTGAAAACCAACAATCGAAAATCCGTCCCAGTAGAAATTTCACCTAAAGTATGTAAATAAGGTAGGGCCGGGTTATAATTGTGTTATATAAGCTCCGTCAAGAATTTACTTTACGTGCGGAGTTGTTATATTGAAACAGCTGCCCCCTACCTCTGTTCCTGGAAACAAACGCCATCTCAAAAGAACAACCAATCATTGCCGAGATAAAGCGTCATGTGACAAAGCTCGAAGAAGTCTGGCTTGTGACGTCACGCTTCCAATTAGCGGCGTTCTTTTGAAGTTTGTCCAATTAATTTAATTATGGAGAGTGGACAGATTGGAGGTCGGGTGCCACTACAGCTGTGTGGCTACTGGCTCATCACCGATGACAATGTTGACTTCCCAGTGACAGCAGGCGCTGAGAAAACACTCGAATGGAGAGAATGATACTGAAACATCAATATTGAAAAGCTAAGAGCGAAGTGTATCTTTTATACTAACGAGAGATAAAGCTTTCAAACCACTCGGTTCTTCTTCAGGTTCAACTCTTAACGTTGAAGATATATTCCACTTGGGATCCTTTCTGGAATCTCTGGCAGAAGCGTGTGGAGGGGACTGACTAAATGAATGTTGGTAAATATGCAACTATCCCAGACAGACAATGTAGCGAAACTATGCAAATCAAGAACGTAGCGGCCACGGGGGGAAGTCATCCTAGAAGATCGTTAAGCCTAAATATAGACATTTCAGATTGATCTTAGATTCTCTTTTCTCCCGATAGACGGAGCCTTAGTAGTGGAGAGAGTGTTTGACGGCGGGAGATGTGCAAATGGCCTTCGTTGATTTGCATACGTTCAGTCTTGGCAGGTTTTCAAAGGTAGAGAAACTTGTGTTTATTGTGTTTTAGAACAATGCGGGGGCGGAAGACCCTGTGGGTCCTGCCCTCTACGGTCACCCTAGAGGGGAGTGAGTGTAGAGAGGCGTCTCTACGTGTTGCACTCGCGAAAGCGAGGCGCACGTGTCTTGAAACTCTTGGGTCTTCGCTCTGTGTGTGCGCCATTGGGAGCGTCCTTGCCGTGTGCACCATGAGAAACCAAGGGGTGCACACAGTAGTACCACCCCCCCGCCTCCGCGTTGGTGTCCCCGCGTCAACCTCGGCACCTCAGAGGTCCTTGATTCGACGGCAGATTCAGGGAGGACTGGGTAAGGGTGCGAGGGCTAAAGGGGGGGAGTCCTATAGGAGCGTAGGACGGGTCGATCTAAGTCCGAACGAGAGGGCTCGGTCAGCAACCTAGCCAATGAACTCTCGGAGACGCCTGTGGGTGAATGGTCAACCCCATTGTAGCCGGACCATACTGGCGGGCGCGAGGGGCCTACCAAAGGCCGCTCGATGCATGGAGAATGCATCATTCCTTCGGGCTGTGTGACGCTAGAGGGGACGCAAGGGCATTGCTGCCTATATCGTCCCTGGCTAGGTGAGCCGAATTTCTTCTTCTTCTTCTGTTTTAGAACAATTAAACCTATATAACATTAGTACGATACAAGAAATATGTTATTAACTTGCAGAAATTGGAAAACTTGTATTTGTGTTGTATTTTTGCGAACATAGATAAGTTATATTAAATATATTTATATAGGGAGAGATAAACGAAAATTGATACATTTAAAAATCTTGGAATTACATCACTCCAAAGACATAGGGATCTACAAACTGTACCGAGAAGTCAGTTGGAAAAATCTAACATACACTCATGGACAAAACTTAAGAAATGTGTACATATTATTATGTATATCGGGATTCAGACAATAACTCTGAAAGATATTACAGTGACTTTTGACTTAACCAATATACACTCATTGATAAAACTTAAGGAATTTGTACCTTTTAGCATGTATATCGGGATTCAGACAATAACTCTGAAAGATATTACTGTGACCTTTATTGGAGGCACACGAGATAACCGAGTGTGAACAACCTCTGTCTCCTTAAAAAAAACAGACGACGGGCGATATCAAAGACTTTCCACTTCCTTTAGTTTTTCTGTGAGTGCATATGTGACTTAGAGTTGCGGGAATATGGTATTCATGTACCAAAAGAGGCACCTCTCCCTTTAGAAAAGCCTTATAACGATGCACTTTGTTACTGAGCCCTATATATGGTTAATGACCTCTTTATCACCGCCTTTAGGTTTGTGCATTGCGATGATGAACAAAATGCGGTGTTTCAATGCAATGCATTTTTAAAGGGAGAGGTTCTTCTTTTGGTACATATGTGTATGCAAATATTAACTCTATCATTCACTCGATGTATTAGCGTGCCATTTGTTATCAGAAATTCAAACTATTTTTAACGCCTATGATTTCTTTCAAAATAAAACAATTTTCTACTGATTTTACTGCAATGATAAAATAATGGGAGGGACTCTGGCTCATCAGTGGTGAACCCTCCCAGCGGTTTCGCCAGTTTAATCTACCATACTGGGGTAATATTCTATTGGGCTGTTTTGTTTTTATACTGATATTAAAGCTGGCCATTTGGTGTATATTTATAACTCTTGGTATATTTTCTTTCTGTAAATTTTGTTATAATTGTCAAAGTATTGGACGCGCATATATGTTAAGTGTTATGCAAATTTGTCTTTTGTTTTTCGTTTGTTTATTGAATGTATGAGATATATGTAAAATAGGGGATAAATTGCGATGATTAACGAGAAGTGTGGCTTTTCTCGCGTCTTACTTCCTTCATTCTGACAGTGTCCACCCTCGATATCTGATGGTCAACCTGTCAGTATTAGCTGGTCAACTCTTGGAAAATGTATTTTATATGAACTATAGAGATATGAAGACAGTAAAGATACATATAATTATAAATCCCTGTGTATTATAGCTCGGGTTGTACCCACGTTCATTGAAATTTAACAAATTGATGAAATTTGACCAAGTTCACTGTTGGCTGGAAGCCATACTGCGCAGATCCCAGCAATGTTGAGCAGTCCATATAGAGCGTTCTGGTAGATTAAACTGGCGAAACCGCTGGTAGGGTTTACCACTGCTGAACCATGACCTCCCAATATCTTATCGCGGCAGTAAGCTCAGTAATTTTTTTTTTTAATTCAAAGGAAAAAGAGTGTAGGCAAAAAATAAAATAAATTCATTTCTTAAATAAAATTACATTAATTCCTTATTACTATAAAAACCATTCGGCAATGAATAAAACGTATAAAATAAACAGGACAAAAGAGACAGAACGAAGATAAGGAATTGTTCGAATAATTCCCAAACCTCTAGTACCTCACACAGCGGTCGTTCCAAGAAAATATGTAAATTGTAATCCTTGTGTATGTAAATTTCTCCAAGATCAACATTTGGGATGTTGACCTAATTAGGAAATATATTCAATGGAATCTGTGGAATTCAATAGGAACGTTGTTTTCCTTATTGAACTTGATGAACAAGAAATTCTCGGTGCTATATCGATATGTGTCCTTTAAAATATCTTAAAATTCATAACGTAAAATTTCTCTCTCTCTCCATCTCTACTGTAGGCGGATCAGGTCTGTCATTGTCTTCACCATCATCCAGCAGCCCCCTGACCTACAGAGCTGGATCTTCGGGCATGGCCTGTAAGACGACACCATCCTGACGTCTGCCAAGACACGTATCTATAAACACTTCCTGGGCCTGGAGTTGCGGAGATTCCAAGAGGATCCACTTCTGGTCTGTAAAAGGACTTTATCAAGTTGGCGGAGCCTCCCTAGCTCATAAAATCTCTCCCTCTAAAATCTATGTTCTTCATTTTTATTGGTCGAAAACCGAATTATCAGTGAATTAAAACCTCTCCAACCTGTCTATTGGATCTGGAGAAATCTTCTGGCACACCCAAATATCAAAAAGTTCATTTTACATATCAATTCTGTGCCCAAGTTATCCTACATTGGAGAAACCAGTTGGGAACAAGAAGAGATATGGCAGGACGTGATCCATCAGGTACTGGCTACCATCTTTCAGGGCGGAGCCTCGTTTGTCTGTCAGTCTGGAGGTCACCGCGGGGGACAAATCTCGGGACCTTCAAATACTGATCGATTCTAGACCAAGTCAGAGGATAAAAGGTTTCTGGTCTTGAATCTGATGGAGATATCAATCTGGAACTTGACCATCTTCAACATATCGTACCGTAGTTCCAACGAAGGAAGAAGGCGAATCAAACACCAGCTGTCCAGAGAGAAGTTTCTTCCAAGACATACTTTGGTCCTCTGACCTTCGAGCCTCAACTCTTCTAAACAGAAAACGCACGCACACAAGAAAGAAAATTAATATTTTCTAAATAGTTATTTATTGTTTACTAGCGGATGTACCCGGCATCGCCCAGGTTTTACCCGAGTAAAGGTTTGTCTAACGAAAATCTCGATAAAGTGAACATTTTTTCCCGGTCCTTTGAAAAATACTCGATAAGTTGAATAAATCAATATTAATTGGTTCCCTCTGTAATTGGAAGTTAAAGGAATATTATCTTGCCTTGGAATTGTATCATTATTATTGTCTCAAATAAATTGCCGTGTCATCCTGAATTTTGTCTTTCCTAATTTTCTACATTACAAAATCATCGTATCATCATGATAATATTTAGGGCAGATTGTTGAATTATAACAGATAAATTAGAATATTTTTCTTGATTATTTTTTTAGGCGAAAAGTTATTTCAAAAATTTTATTTGCTAGAAACCTTCCCAGTACTATACTAAATAACTTCCCAAAGTTTCATGGCGTTCCAATGAGTGGTTTGGTCAGGCATAAAGGACAGACACACACACACATACATTCATTTTATAAATATACTAGCGGACGTACCCGGCTTCGCCCGGGTTTTACCCGAGTAAAGGTTTGTTTAACGAATCTCTCGATAAAGTGAACATTTTTTCCCGGTCCCTTGAAAAATACTCGATAAGTTGAATAAAATCAATATTAATTGGTTCCCTCGTCAATTGGAAGTTAAAGGAATAGTATCTTGCCTTGGAATTGTATCATTATTCTTGTATGGATGTACCCGGCTTCGCCCGGGTTTTACCCGAGTAAAGGTTTGTTTAACGAATCTCTCGATAAAGTGAACATTTTTTCCCGGTCCCTTGAAAAATACTCGATAAGTTGAATAAAATCAATATTAATTGGTTCCCTCGGTAATTGGAAGTTAAAGGAATAGTATCTTGCCTTTGAATTGTATCATTATTCTTGTCTCAAATAAATTGCCGTGTCATCCTGAATTTTGTCTTTCCTAATTTTCTACATTACAAAATCATCGTATCATCATGATAATATTTAGAGCAGATTGTTGAATTATAACAGATAAATTAGAATATTTATCTTGATTATTTCTAGGCGAAAAGTTATTTCAAAAATTTTATTTGCTAGAAACCTTCCCAGTACTATACTAAATAACTTCCCAAAGTTTCATGGCGATCCAATGAGTGGTTTGGTCAGGCATAAAGGACAAACAAACAAACAGACACACACACATACATTCATTTTTATATATATAGATTTACTCTTCATTGTTGGCTTTTTATCTTACATTCATTCTTCATTGTTGGCTTTTTATCTTACATTCACTTTTCATTGTTGGCTTTTTATCTTACATTCATTCTTCATTGTTGGCTTTTTATATTACATTCACTCTTCATTGTTGGCTTTTTATCTTACATTCATTCTTCATTGTTGGCTTTTTATATTATATTTACTCTTCATTGTTGGCTTTTTATCTTACATTCACTCTTCATTGTTGGCTTTTTATCTTACATTCATTCTTCATTGTTGGCTTTTTATCTTACATTCATTCTTCATTGTTGGCTTTTTATATTATATTTACTCTTCATTGTTGGCTTTTTATCTTACATTCATTCTTCATTGTTGGCTTTTTATCTTACATTCATTCTTCATTGTTGGCTTTTTATCTTACATTCACTCTGTTGGCTTTTTATATTACATTTACTCTTCATTGTTGACTTTTTATCTTACATTCACTCTTCATTGTTGGCTTTTTATATTATATTTACTCTTCATTGTTATCATCGTCACAATGGGGGCGCTGCTTGCGAGTTAAATCTACAAATCTGCAAGTAACTCTAAGGATATTCAAGTTATTCATGAAATTATTTTTCAAAAACCTTCCCGGTGATATACCTAATAATATCCCAAAATTTCACGGCGATTGGATGTATGGTAAATAAGTCGGTGGACGAGTGGGTAACACCCTCGATTCCCGACAGTCATGAACCGGGATTGAATCCCGCGTTTAAATTTTGTTTAATATGTGAATAACCTTCACATATTATTCATTGTTCAATTATCATGAACTAGGTTGCTCTTGCTGAGCGGTACCTATTTATGTGAATTTGAACCAGAATTTGAACCATGGATGTATGGTTTTTGAATCTATAGAGTACAAACAAACAAACAAACAGACATTCAATTTTATATATATAGAAGATATATATTATGTTTTATTTCAGAAGAGCCTTTATCCCGACACCTTGTAATCTTGAAAACGTTTTAACAGAACCACATCCCAGGACTATAATTCAATACCTGAGGGAATTGGGTGAGATGTAACTGCGCCTATAGCTCACTACACTTCCACGTTCTGTTCTACAGCAAGTATGTTATTCCTGAGGCAGTACAACATGTTAATGTCACTGACATCTGACAAATACATTTCTTTCACCACGCTGATGAAGGCCAACAGCCTGAAATACCTACGTGGTTAGCTTTTCTTGATTAATAAGGAAAAATAATATTTGACCAATTCAGGAATAATTAAAAATCGGTGAATAGTTTATATTTATTCCGATAGATGGTGCAAGCCATCAGCAACTTTAGTTGCACGATCAGATGTTTTAAATAGATTTCTATTGCATCTGTTAGAAGTTGGGTGTGTTGCACGCGAACGTACCATTACCACTGGGGTGTATCGGCCGAGTTTATACCTCGGGATGGAATTACCCATCGATGGACATTTTGGATATTGATTTATTAAACGGTCACCGCTCCTGTTAAAATAGGCGGGAAATTATGCGCCTTCTATTGACCGTCTCTGCAAATTATATTTAACAAATTCCAAACGCCCACCAGGATATCACGGTTTCGGGTTAAACCCTAGCTGACAAAGGTCATTAGCTCGAAACCACGGTCTCTAGATGGACGCTTCTCAGTTTCCCAAAGCTGGTGTTGTGGCTTTGTCACCGACCCCAATCCGCTAGTTTGCGAAGACGATTAATAAACGGTGTATAGTTTTGACGTCTATTTTGACGGGAGAGGTTACCTTGGCTTTTATATAGAACGCACAAAGTAACGTTAAAGATTGTTTCGATTTTCGTAGATAGATGGCATTAGGTTTACCATGCTAACGGCGCTTGTATTCGTGTTTATGTTTTATAAATACCCAGAACATCTTCCAGATTCTTCTTTGTCTGGAGGAGAACTCTCTCAAGGTGGGGAAACCTTCCTTGCTGAAGAAATTCGTACACAACTATATATATATTCCCCTACATTTTATCTACTCTGTTTGAAGTTTATATGTTAATTTTGTAATTATTCTTATTTTTTAATTCATAGAAGCATTTTTCCTGGCAGACATATTCAATTTTTATCATCATCATTTTTGTAATATTATTTTTTTTTTCTCTTAGTTATCAAATAATTTGCGATTGTAGTTTCTTTTTATTTTGTTACGTTTCCTTTTTAAGCAATAAAATATATAGAACTAAGGTGTAATATTCAATTCAAGCATATGGAACCAACATCGATTCATTTTTGAAACAAAGCAAAATCATAAGCTTATATAACTTTCACTTTTTCATAGATACCCTTTATTTATTATTTTATTTTATATTTTTTCCACCTTTGTAAAAATTTATTAGAAGAATCAATAACATGTTTAAATTGTCAAATTGTCTTCCGTATTCCAGTGCTGAGAGGACACTAAGGGATGTCACCATTGGTCGATACACCTCCCAAACATCGGCGGTTGATTAAAAACAAACATTGGAAATATTTAATTTCCTTTCAAATATTTTCCACCGTCGAATTTCTTGCGAAACGCCTCGAGGTAAATGGAAATTTTGACCGTGAAACTTCTATATTTATCAATTAGATAAAAAAAATGAATATCCAGAGAAATAACTGGAGATGAATGCCAGAAATGTAAGCACCGCTTATTTCAACGTTACCAAGGCAACCGGAGCAAAAGAAATTTATTTTATTATTCTTTCAGATCGTTAAGAAATAGTTGATTCTGTGCTAAGCCTAGATTTCAGGTAGAATAATATACCATATGCAAATTTGATCTCCTTGTAAATATACATATATCCATATTGATTTGTATGAAAGAATTTTCGTCATAGAGACATATGTGTATAGAGAAATTGAAAGTGTAGCTACAGACGAATAAATATGACATATTTACATATTGCCCTATCCTTGTAATTATCCCATTTGAATACTCGGCTAAATTGGGCACATGCATCATCATATGAAATGAGTTTTTCACTATGTGTATAGATATTGAAAATATTTTATTGACCACACAAGTCAAATGTAGGAGAGAAAAAAATACAATTTTAAGTTACAGTATACCGGCTTGGTACACAGACTTTATAAAGAATAAAGTAATAAATATAATGAAAATATGTAATTAATGTGCATATATCAATCTAATACTCTATAACGAAAACATCGACGCACCAAGAAATAGCTGTCAGATTGGGACAAAGGTTGACGTGAAGAACATGTGATGGGGGGATTTAAATTTCAGAACAATTCATTGTTTTGTTCCTGAGTTTGGTCGTCACAAATTGAGAATATGTCGTCTGGGACTGATTCCGTGTACTGCGGGATGTCAAATTGTCTCCAACTGTCGCGCTGTCAACATTCCGGGATGGTTACGTCCCAGATGTGCTCTACGGGTGAGAGATCAGGCGATCTTGCTGACCACTGAAAAGTTGGGGCCAGATTGAAGACAATCCATAGTAACACGTGTGGCCAGGACTTGTTGAAAAGTAAGCCCGGGGTGATGTGAGAGGAACGGTCAGGCCGTAGAATGTCATACCGTGTCAGGGTGCCAGGAATGATTGCCAATGGGGTCTTGCTATAAAATGACACCCCAGACCATAACGCCCTGTTATTCGTAAAATGACCATTTCGTAAATACATATAATATTTGCATATAATAAATATGCAAATTTGGAATTGGTGGAATAGCTAGGGAAGTTGGTGTTGAGTCTTCGCAACAGTGGTTGCTAAGTAAAATAAAATTGGGTTGCTTTGGACACTTCTCCCCTTAAAATGGACATAAATTACATGCGCCGTCTAGTATCAGTCGTAGCATCCACTCAGTTTTTTTTTTTTTTGAAACTTCGGCCAGGAAGCGTGCTCGAAGCAGTGTGGTTGAACTCAACGTGTTTATTTGCATATCGGGGTTGTAAGTTAGAAACTTTTGATGAAACTTAAAAACACGAAAACATCCTTTGAAATCTCATTAATACGGATTTAAAATGGAAAATAGAGAAAATAGATCTTTAGAAAGAATTATAAACTTTTAATTTGAAGAAAACTTTGGGTGTTTTTGTTGGAGATGTGGCGGGGAATAGAAATGTAAATTAGCGGAGATAGAGACAGGCATTGTTATGCAATTATCTCGGAGCTCACGCCACGTAGTTCTCCCGCCTAACTACTCCCCTGACACTGCTCCCTTCTGTATTTACACATGTGTGTAGGCCTGTTGACACACATAATCCTTTTACTGTTTTATTAAGGAACATGTTGTGTCCACCTTGGTAGGTCTTTAAGCTATATTCTGCGCAAACAAGGCCTAACAACCTACATCGTTGTCTTTCTATCATGGACATATTTAAATAAGATAAAATTTTATATGGAAATTTATGAATCACAACATTTAGTTCAAATACATTCCGATAGATGGCATCAACCATCTTGGAACGTCCAATTACCTGCATCATTTTGATCCCAATAATTACTCCCCGGTTATATTTGCATAATGCGTCCATTGCCGTCCAATTTGCATATCCACACAGCACGCGATCTGAACCAACTCTATTGTTCTTTGGTTGTTCTCTCTCTCCCCGTTCTCCACTAGTTCTATATTTACGACCGGCGACATCAAAAACTTTCCATTTCCTTAAGTTTTGTCCACATGAGAGTGTAAATTTATGATTTGAATATAATAAAAATCAATATTGTAATTTTGTTGAAAAGCGGACGTATAAATCCAACAATATATTGACATCTTGGGTCTTATACCAACTTTGCATATAATAAAAGTATCTACAGTTTTTTATATGGATTTCATTTTTTAATAGATTACTCTATGTATAGAATTCAGACGTTGTTATGCTAGCAATGGGTTTCTTTTATTAAAAATGAGCAAGCTTTCAAGAAGCGGCAAAAGTATTTACTCTCATGGATAAAACGTTAGGAAGTTTCATATTCTGATTTCGCCGGTTGCCTGTTTGTTTGTTTTTTTTCAAGGAGTCAGAAATTGTTCACACTTGGTTATCTGGTATGTCTTCAATAAAGGTCACTGCAATAACTTTCAGAGTTATTGTCCCGATATACATGCTAAAAGGTACAACTACCTTAAGTTTTGTCCATGAGTGTATCTTTCAGAGTTATTGTCTGAATCCCGATATACATGCTAAAAGGTACAACTTCCTTAAGTTTTGACCATGAGTGTATGGTAATGTGATGTTGTCTTTGATCGGACGTATGTAAGTTAAAAGGGTTGTGTTCCATTGTGTTGTGGACAGCTGTGAGGGAAACAAACTCCGTGCTCACAGCTCCCGCCACCTACAGTTTACCTATGGTGTGGGGGCGCCATCTCTTGACAACATTTTAAACTACTTTAAATATAGAAAATGTTAATTCCCTTTTTCACAAATTAGATTTTATAATCAATTAATTTCTAAAATAATTCACACAAATTGGAATTATAAATTTCGTGTGTAAAATTCTAATCATTTTTCCTATTGTCAAAGTTCGAAATATCCGTTTATTATGTGGTTTAGCTGTGAATGAAGGATATTAATTAAAATATTTAGAATTGTATATAATTATTGTATTTATTCTTTTTCAACGTATTGCCAGTGCAGGTGGTATAGGCAGCCATGATAATCATGGTGGGAATTAGGCGACCATTGTAAAGTACTGCAAGTACACTACATGCCTATACATGTAGAGAGCAGTTCGACTTTTGGGTTCAACTTCTTCTTTCTTATCTCCACTCAATCATATTAGGGTGTCAAGTTGTGATGGTGTCTGTTTGACAACCATCATGACTGGGTGAAGTAGAATGTCTTTGTCATTAAGACTGGGAGCACTACTCAGTGGCAGGCCGACTTAGCTCCAAAATAAATGGCCGCCTCTGACATGAGGAACAGACGCCATGTGCAGCCGCTCCTAACATGGAGTACAAACGCTGCTCATCCTGTATCCCTGGAGTCCTTACAGGGTACTATCAGCCGGGCCAGCTGAGCCCAGGTTTTTTAGTGAGCTTGTTACTTACTGCTCACCCTCCTCCTTTTTTATGCGGGCTTGGGACCGGCAAAGGTGGAGTTTTTTGGGTTCATAAGGTACCAGAGTTTGGTTACATTGTACTTACTGGAAGAATTGGAATTTCGCAAGAATCGGTGGCAATTGGAGCAGAAAAAAATTACTCGATGCGGGATTCAATCCAAGGTCAGTGTTGTCGACGTTGTGTCCCACTGTGTTTCTATAGGAATCCATATAACGTAATATATTTCCTGTATGTATTTACATATTGTGCTGTATCACTGAATGCTTCGTTGTTGCAATCATCTGTTGGCTAGGAGCTGGTTTATACCGTGTGTAGAATTGCCAGCTAGGGTTCAGGAACACCCGTCATTCTACTGAGGAAGGTGGCTCACCAAACCTCGGTAAATAAATAATTCCAGAATGGTTGATGGCCTTATATATTCTCTTGTTTCTCTCATATATATATATATATATATATGTCGTATAGTAAATTTTTCCAAAGTTTCAATATCTGGAAATGACAATTAAGCAGTCGTTAGGCCTTTTTCCTACTTCTTTATTATAAGCAATCAGCGCGAGGCCACACACACTGTGACTTGAGAAGCGACTGACGTGAGGGGCGTAGACAAAAATATTCTTGGTTAAATTTACATATTTGCAAAATGTTCCGTGCCGGCCAGAAGAAAACAACAATGAATTTACATGTTTAAAAATGTATTTGGCAATTTGTGAAACAATTCGGACAAAAATAAAAGATTACTATATACAAAAAAATATATATATCATATATATATATATATATATGAGAGAAAGTTAGGCGTATAGCCTATTGAAATATTGGCATTTATATTAAATAAAATGTTTATTTTATTTTTGATCCAAAATATGCTATTCAATTAATATATATGTTTTGAAAATAGAGCAATGCCTTAATAAATCTTTAATTTAAAAAGTCATATATATTGGATCAAAATATCATTTATTTTACCAATATTTCAGCTGGCTGAACGCCAACCTTTATCAAGGTGTTATAACATTTTTAAGTGTTGTCAAGTTTGTTGTTGACACACTTTAAAATGTTATAACACCTTGATAAAGGTTGGCGTTCAGCCAACTGAAATATTGGTAAAATAAATGATATTTTGATCTAATATATGACTTTTTAATTGAACATATATATGTGTGTGTGCGTGAAGTTTGAAAAACCTGTAAGATGCTCATTTTGTAATAATGGATATGTATCACGTTTATTATTGGTATTATTTAACCATGTAGCTTTTTTAAAAATTCGTTTTATAACACACTCGTGGACAAAAAAACTTTAGGAAGTGGAAAGTCTTTGATCTCGCCGGTCGTCTCTCTCTTTTTTTTTTTTTTTTTAAGGAAACAGACAAATTTGTTACACTTTGTTATCTCGTGTATTTTCAATAAAGGTCACTATAATATCTTTCAGAGTTATTGTCTGAATCCCGATATACATGCTGAAAGGTACAACTTCCTTAAGTTTTGTCCATGAGTGTAGATTTTTGAGTTTATCAATCTTTAAATAGATTTATTTATATAATTAAATTTTTATATAAATATTTTTAACAGCATAAAAGATAAAGCCAAATCCACTGTGACCACCAAATGATTATTATATATATATTTCTATCCAAGATATTTGACCAAAGTTATGTAGGCCGAATAAATACAGAGCAGAAGATACATCTCCTCCAAGTTTATTCGAGTTTACCAATAAAAAAAAGCAGACGAATAAAGTCATCTTTGTGATCACCGGAAATCCCGTAGCTAAATCCGACCAGACGAACCAAAGAACCGGAAATCTTCTGCCAAACAAAGCAAGCGATATATTGCAAGTTAATAATGTCGTTTGGTTCGTTAAGGATTTATTTCTCACCGTCTTCTTACTTAAAATTTGTACAAGATTTTACTCAAAGTAAAATATATTTCCTTCAGATCGACACCTTATGATGAATAATTCTATTGTGGCCGACACAAATTTAAAAATGATAATTGAACATTTCGAAATTTATCAATATTTTTACTGCTTGTATAAACCAAATTGGTCAAAAATATTAATTTTGAATTTAAAACATGCCAACCAGATCAAACTCAGCGAAAAATATTGATAGGACTATATTTCAAAAGAACATTTATGAATAATTTAGAAGTTGTTTTTCATAAAATTGGAATTAACACAAGATTTGAAATGTGGAACTGTGGAGAAGAATGGAAAAATATGGGACTTGAGAAGATTGAGAGAGGAACGAGGCCTGTTGAAGGTTTTCGGGAAAATGCAAAATAACTGGATGGGACATATGTGGGATCGAGGAAGAAAGAGGGAAGAATGAACGGGAAGAACTGATTGATGAAAAATAAAGATCTCAAGATGGGTGAAGAGCCACTGGAGACCAATGCAAGGAAACTGAAGATGATTCACCAAATCCACGCACTTTGAGATATGCAACTAGATGGGATATGTGGCTAAGTGGGATATTCATATAGGTGGGATATGCAGCCAGATGGGATATGTAACTAGGCGGGATATGTAACTAGGTGGGAGATATACAACTAGATGGGATATGTAATTAAGTGGGATATGTGGCTAAGTGGGATATTCATATAGGTGGGATATGCAGCCAGATAGGATATGTAGCTAGGCGGGATATGTAACTAGATGGAAGATATACAACTAGATGGGATATGTAATTAGGTGGGGTATGCAACTAGATGGGATATGCAACTAGGTGGGATATACAACTAGATGGGATATGTAATTAGGTGGGATATGTAACTATGTGGCATATGTAACTAGGTGGGATATGTAATTAGGTGGGAGATATGCAACTAGGTGGGATATACAACTAGACGGGATATGTAATTAGGTGGGATATGTAACTAGGTGGTATATGTAACTAGGTGGGATATGTAACTAGATGGGAGATATGCAACTAGGTGGGATATACAACTAGATGGGATATGTAATTAGGTGGGATATGTAACTAGGTGGGATATGTAATTAGGTGGGATATGTAACTAGGTGGGATATGTAACTAGGTGGTATATGTAACTAGGTGGGATATGTAATTAGGTGGGATATGTAACTAGGTGGTATATGTAACTAGGTGGGATATGTAACTAGATGGGATATGTGGCTAAGTGGGATATATAACTAGGTGGTATATGTAACTAGGTGGTATATGTAACTAGGTGGGATATGTAACTAGGTGGTATATGTAACTAGATGGGAGATATGCAACTAGGTGGGATATACAACTAGATGGGATATGTAACTAGGTGGTATATGTAACTAGGTGGGATATGTAACTAGATGGGATATGTGGCTAAGTGGGATATATAACTAGGTGGTATATGTAACTAGGTGGTATATGTAACTAGGTGGGATATGTAACTAGGTGGGATATACAACTAGATGGGAGATATGCAACTAGGTGGGATATACAACTAGATGGGATATGTAATTAGGTGGGATATGTAACTAGGTGGGATATGCAACTAGGTGGGATATACAACTAGATGGGATATGTAATTAGGTGGGATATGTAACTAGGTGGGATATGTAACTAGGTGGTATATGTAACTAGGTAGGATATGTAACTAGGTGGGATATGTAACTAGGTGGGATATGTAATTAGGTGGGATATGCAACTAGGTGGGATATACAACTAGATGGGATATGTAATTAGGTGGGATATGTAACTAGGTGGGATATGTAACTAGGTGGTATATGTAACTAGGTGGGATATGTAACTAGGTGGGATATGTAACTAGGTGGTATATGTAACTAGGTGGGATATGTAACTAGATGGGATATGTGGCTAGGTGGGATATATAACTAGGTGGTATATGTAACTAGGTGGTATATGTAACTAGGTGGGATATGTAACTAGATGGGAGATATGCAACTAGGTGGGATATACAACTAGATGGGATATGTAATTAGGTGGGATATGTAACTAGGTGGTATATGTAACTAGGTGGGATATGTAACTAGATGGGAGATATGCAACTAGGTGGGATATACAACTAGATGGGATATGTAATTAGGTGGGATATGTAACTAGGTGGGATATGTAACTAGGTGGTATATGTAACTAGGTGGGATATGTAACTAGATGGGATATGTGGCTAAGTGGGATATAGATCTAGATGGGATGTGCAACTAGATGGATATGCAGCTAAGGGGGATATAAAGCTTAATGGGATATGCATATAGATGATATATGCAGTTAGATAGGATATGCAGCTAAGTGGGATATGCAAATAGATAGGCTATGCATTTTAGAACGAGACATTTAAAAGATATGCTTTTACTCTCTCAATATATATTTTCAGTAATAAAGTACCACAATAGATGAAAACATGTTGACCCCAGTCACAATGGCTTTAAATAAAATAACTATAAAATATGGGATGTTATATATATAGATATAAATAATAAAAATAATTCATAGAGATAAATAAATACATTTTAAAACATATTAGCCTGAAAAATTAAACATGAAAAAATTTTACAATGTATAGATAACCTCTTCCGTCAAAATAGACGCGAAGACTAAGCGCCACTATGTAAATATGTAATAAATAAATAATAGTATAAACGGCCCGTTGTATCTTATGTCAGATAAATTGAGACTTGCACGCAGCGACATCTGTAGGTTTGATTTGAAAACATCGCTAGCGCCATTTTTATCAACATAATCATCAGCATCATTATTTTTATAGAAATAAAGACACTATTTACATATATATATAACACGTATATATAACTTTGCATATCTAGATAACCACGTACGCGTTTCGGGCTGTTGGCCTCAACAGCGTGGTGCAAGCTGTACCTCAACGACCAATAAAACTGGTCTTTGGGACATCCTAAAAAATCATTCTCACGCCTTAAATATCCATTTCATCATTTTAAGGATGCCCAAAAGATCAGTTTTTTTGGTCGTTGAGGTACAGCTTGCACCACGCCGACCAGGGCCAACAGCCTGAAACGCGTGCATGGTTAACTTTTCTTGATTAATCATAATGGGTATTTGGGCTATTCTGGAATAAATTATCGATTAATTGATATTTATTCCGACAGATGGCGCAAGCTATCAGTAACTTTTATTTTTCACAATAAGGAGATGTCTTAATTTATCCACCTGATCCCAATACAATGTCATGTTTTCACTCTTTGTTTATTGTTAAAATTTGATTATCCTTGATTATATAAAAAAAATAATTTGCACAATGACAATATATGTAAATATGTAATTCCATAATATAAACGTGAGGGAAGAAATATCATTTCAGTCAACTTTAGTTTTACATAATTAGTTAAAGAATCTGTTACTAGATGGCGGTAGGAGGTTATCTCTCAAATCCTGCCCAACACAGCTGGGATCACAAGTGGAGAATTTCTCTTTTATTTGACAGAACGGGTTTCTTTTATCTGAATGGATTTCTGCCAAACTCTTTGTGAGAATTTTAAAACACCTTTACACACATGTTTAATACAACTTGGTTACAAACATGATTTCAAAAATCTTAAAACCTGTTTATATACGAAAATATTTTTAGAATTATATCACGTTTTTCAAACATATAATTAGAAATATATTTGGTTTTTATATTTTTGAAAAGGTTTGCCAATTGGTTTATAAACCATAATAATGTATTTAAACGTAATTCTACTGTCCTAAAAGCTTATGTCCATAGTTTGCTCAAATACCATTTCTAAGATTCCACTCTTCAGTGTAACATATAAAATCAGAATGATCCAATACAGTATTAGAGCTCTAAAGAAGCGGTATTGTAGATTAAATTGGCGAAACCATTGGGAGGGTTCACCACTGATGAGCCAAGCCTTCCCATTATAATTTTTTCATCGCAGTAAGGACAGTAGAAGTTTGATTTATTTGTGAAAAGAAATATTCACGTCTTAATGTTTTAATTTGATATAATAGGTTTACAAGCGTATTTTTGGATATGTGAGACGTTTTAAATATGGTTTTTCGAAATTTGCATCTTATATTTGCATATATAGGAGGTTCACAAAAACTTATATCGTGAAATATATTTTCATATAACACGTATTTCTTTATGACTATTTGTAAAACCTGGTGCGTTCACTTTTGATACAAGGGAGTAATTTATTTATTGCACTATTTGGGAAGTTTTCCTTTGACAAAACATTTGATTAGAATATTCTGCGTATCATTTCTCAATGGTCATATCTTCTTCTTTCTTATCTCCATTCAATCATATCAGGGTATCGAGCTTGTTTGACAACCATCATGATTGGGGGAAGTAGAATGCGTCTGCCTTTGTCATTAAGACTGGGAGCACTACTCAGTGGCAGGCCGACTTAGCTCCAAAAGAAATGGCCGCCTCTGACATGAGGAACAGACGCCATGTGCAGCTGCTTCTAACATGGAGTACAAACGCTGCTCATCCTTTATCCCTGGAGCCCTTACAGGGTACTATCAGCCGGGCCAGCTGAGCCCAGGTTGTTTAGTGAGGTTGTTACTGCTCCCCCTCCTCCATCCGGGCTTGGGACCGGCAAAGGCGGAGTTCTTTTCTCTGGTCATATGGATACGGAAAGCAAGGGAAATCACCGCATTACTTTTCCCACGAAAATCCTCAATGAATGAACCAATGTAAAGTCTCACCACCAGACTTGGAGAAGTCAGGTTGAGAGGAAGTACACACCGCTGATGACAGAACAGGGAGAAAAGTGGCGCCAACTCGTACCTGATAGAACCTGAGGAAATATTAGTTTCGGAATGACTTCTAGTTTCTATTTAGTATTATGGATGGTGATATCGTTTTATTGGTATATTTATTTTGAAATTTCAAAATTTAAAATTAAGGGTAATATGTGGTGGTGGTGTCTTGTCCATGATGTTGCTCCATGGAAAGGAGGGTGCCATTGCCCCGTTAGTCAGCCACATTTCAGAGGGGAATATGTAAAAAGGTGGCAACAAATTTTCTAGTTTCTATACTCCTAAGTGGCGCCATGTCCTGTCTTCAGTTCCTTCCAGCTTCCCATCCAGCTGCCCAGTTCTACCGTTCTGTTCCTTCCACAATATCTTCATGACTTTCATATCCACTCAATAAACTCCTACGATATGTCTCGTCCTTCTATGACCTTCGACAGACATCGTTTCTATCCCAGAGATATTTTATTCGCCTGTCAACCATCTCTTACTCTAACAAAACCACTTCAGTTCTACATTTTGACTAAATATTCTTCCTTTAAATATCTTTTATCTCCTTGAACAATCATTCAGAATACCAAATAGTTGAATTTATCTTGGAAACCTCCCAGTGGCTTTGTAATCTGTCTCTACAGCTGTATTTACATATACTGAGTCGACATATGCAGCTATATGTAAATTATGGGTGACACTATGGCGGCTGTTTCAACCAAAACATTTTCCTGCGAAGATATTATATTTTAATTTGTTCCATGTCATGTAGAACTTATACCAATTTGGCCGTTTGCACTCGCCAGTGGAACGTGGAATTGAAGCAAATATTCACAAATTGAATTTTTCTCCACATTTAGAGCCCCCAATTCTCGGAGTGAGGTGTGTAATCAACTATTCCAACCCCACACACGGTTGTAATGGTAAAACCATTCTACTAACTATCGCACGTGGAGGGTCGCTGATTGGTTAAAAACCGCCCGAGGAATCAGCCAATCAAATTAAACGCGGGACCGGATAGATCCGGCCGAGCGGAAACAAACTCGAGAGTTCTTTAGAATTTTTAATCTTTGTTTTTGTGTAAATATTGTTCGGCCTCTCGTATTGATCTGGTGCTGCATCGAGGAAGTTTTTTTTTTTTTATTGAAGTGGATTTCTGAAAATATTTGGTTCGAGGAGGCAAGTTGAGCTACTGTGGAGACAAACTAGTTTATAAACATAATGATAATCTATGCAACTCTCAGCGCCATCTATCGGTGAAAATGTGGATTTATCATCATAAGCAGCAGAACTACTTATCTTCCTTTTAACGGTTATAGAAATTTGTCTTTAAAAAAGAAAGAAATAAACTAATCAGAGCTAATAATTATGATAATTTCACAGATATGTAAATATATAAACATTAATTTACAATTAAGAAAAAGATATGATCCCAGTGTAAAATTTCACCTTTGCACTAGTTTTTCACATTAATTTACGAATTTGCCACATATTTACATATCTGCCTCCAAATAAATGTCCAAATCTACCTGACCCGATTGAACCGGCCAAAATCTGCCAGGCTGTTCTAAACATTCCCACCGCAGGTATGCAGATAGGGCAATATGTAAATACATATTGACACAGAGAGCATCACCTATATGTCATTCTGTTCTTATACATAAAAAATGTAAACTTATAAATACAACCGAAATTGATGTTTTCGTGTTTAGTTTGTATAAGATAGAAGTAAAAGGAAGATTTAGTCACGTATGGCTTGTAAGCTTGTTTATTTAAGAGACAGTAATATCTTTTTAAGTTGCATATAACCACCTGGACAGCATACTGGCAAAATGGTGAGGTGAAGAATTTCTTGTAAGGTTTCTCATTCGAACATTTCTTCCCTTCTACGGAAATATGAATATATATAAAAGATAAAATTTTGTAGTATATTTAAATGTATATATATATATATTAAACGATAAGAACTCTTAAAATTTGGTTAAAGGAATAAGCATAAAAAGACTAAGAGGAGCTTCTTTCAAAATTTATTCTGCAAGCTTTCGGACTAGACGTCCTTCTACAGGCAAATGATAGTTGTAAAAACTAACGCATATAAACGATCATTGAGCCATTATAAAGATGACAATATTTACATCCCTATATCTGTAAAAACTAACATAATAAAAAAAAACTTTATGACTAAGAATTTTGCATGTACAAAATTGGAGAAATTTAAAATTAAAATTTCAAATATGACAAATAATTTAAAAGGTATAATCTAAAATTAACTATTAAATAAATACGGAGATTAAAACATATAGAAGTTAGAGATCAATAAAATTGGGCTAAATACCAAGATACACAAGACAGGGGGTCCCACCTTCTTATGTTTGAGTTGAAACAGAATATTATATGACTATTAGTAAAGAACCTGGTATATGTCTGGGATATCTATTTTTCTATTAATGCTATTGGTTTGATTGATATGACTGATTCTAAATAAAGTCTATTGTACTTATTGTGTATATTACGGTATAAGATTTTTGGGTGATCTAAGTTAAACTGGTGACCTGTTTGTGCTGTATGTTGATAAACAGAGCTACCTGTTTTCTTCCATATTCAGCCTCATCAATTTCAATATCCAGAATCCTCCGTCTTTTTGGAATTAAAGTACACTACAACAGTTCTCCTAGTCTGTCCACCATATTAAGACATCCAATCACCAAATCTGATAGTCCTAACCTTCCCATACATTCTACAGGAGCAGTATATGTCGTCTCATGCCAAGATTGCTCGTCCACATATGTGGGTGAGACAGGCAGGACGACATATATCAGACTAACCGAACACAAACGCAATATCCATAATAAAGACCCTAAATCATTAATATATCAACATACAGCACAAACAGGTCACCAGTTTAACTTAGATCACCCAAAAATCTTATACCGTAATATACACAATAAGTACAATAGACTTTATTTAGAATCAGTCATATCCAATCAAACCAATAGCATTAATAGAAAAATAGATATCCCAGACATATACCAGGTTCTTTACTAATAGTCATATAATATTCTGTTTCAACTCAAACATAAGAAGGTGGGACCCCCTGTCTTGTGTATCTTCGTGTTAGCCCAATTTTATTGATCTCTAACTTCTATATGTTTTAATCTCCGTATTTATTTAATAGTTAATTTTAGATTATACCTTTTAAATTATTTGTCATATTTGAAATTTTAATTTTAAATTTCTCCAATTTTGTACATGCAAAATTCTTAGTCATAAAGTTTTTTTTTTATTATGTTAGTTTTTACAGATATAGGGATGTAAATATTGTCATCTTTATAATGGCTCAATGATCGTTTATATGCGTTAGTTTTTACAACTATCATTTGCCTGTAGAAGGACGTCTAGTCCGAAAGCTTGCAGAATAAATTTTGAAAGAAGCTCCTCTTAGTCTTTTTATGCTTATTCCTTTAACCAAATTTTAAGAGTTCTTATCGTTTAATACAAGCCTTAGTTCTTTTTATTAGTCATGAGTCATACGAATCCCGAGCTCAATTTTTACTTGCGTCAACTTAAAAAGAAATCTTTACAGCTATCCAGATGGAGAGGTCACTTGGAATTCAATACCATTTGCAAAAGGCATCAGTTCATTCCTCCTTCTCTTCGTACCAAGGACCCTGTAGGAAACCCATTTTCTGAAAAAATCACGAAGAAGTATCATCTCGAATTGCTTGAAGCAAGGATTCAAGGCTCTTATTCCAACGTTAGAATACTATCAAAAACAGTTAAAGGTCTCATCTATCATATTGGACGCATCATATCTCAAGCCCGTTTCACCGAACTGATAATATCACTTACACAAGACATAAGGCAACAGGAAAACATTATTAAAAATAGACACAACTCAAAACTAGCATATTGGAAATCTAAATACGGTTTCCCTTCAGCCAGTGAGACCTTGGATGAAGAATCTTCTTTGGGCGTCATCAACATGTCCTCTACCAAATTATCTGTGGAGGAAGAGAGGATGTTGTCCCTGGGGTTACGATTCATCCCTCCGAAAAAATCCACCCCCGACATACCCATGATCATAGCAGGCGTTGAAGGAGCCATTAGGTCATTGAACCATGTGGAAACACTGAAAATCAGAAATGCAGTTACGCAAGTTTTACACAGATCCATCCAACAGACAGTTCCATCCAACAGATATCATTCCACTATAAACAGGCTTAGGAAATATGGATCGATTGTTATCACCAAGTCAGACAAAGGCAATCAGACCGTGATTCTTGATAGCGCGGAATATAAAAAGAAGATGATGGATATACTCACAGATGAAGACACTTTCAAGCCTATTTCTGAGAAAGAAAAAACCCTTCTGATAAAATCTTTTAAAAAATCCCTTATTAATTTAAAAAACTCCAAGACTATCACTGCCGACCAGTTTGCCCAGTTTACCGGCTCCTTAGACAAAAACGCATATATTTATGGCTCTCCCAAGATGCACAAGCCAGGAGTCCCGCTCAGACCTATAATAGCGTATCATTTATCTCCGGCATTCCCGATGGCTAAATACCTGGTGAGTATCCTATCCCCCATTAGAAATAATAGTCCAAACATTTACAGTATAACAAACCCCCCTAATTTCATAGATGAGATTTCATCACTACCACCTCCACCGCATCATACTATGGCCTCCTTTGATATCACTTCTTTATATTTATCATTGCCCCATGCTCTTATTATAGATAGCCTACAATCCTTCCTTAGTACAGCAGGTACAGATGGCCAAACCATGGACATAATATTACAGCTTACCAAGCTTTGTTTATCAATGGGTATTTTTACCTTTCAAGGGCAATATTATAGGCAAATTAGAGGAACCCCTATGGGTAGCCCACTATCTTCAGTCATTCCAGAAATAGTCTTGGGTTTCTTGGACAGATGGATTAACCTTACCCTTCCTTTGGATATATACTATTGGAGGAGATATGTGGATGATATCTTTTGTATCATCAAATCCGACAGTTTACATCTCATTCATAACACCCTACATAGTTTCAACTCCCATATAAAGTTCACATACGAAATAGAACAAAATATTGTTTTAACCTTTTTTAGATATTTTAATTATTCGTACTCCACAGAAGTTCCACTCTACGGTATATTATAAGAAGACCATTCCACCGCAGTATACCCATTTCTCCTCCAATAGTCCGATTGCATATAAAATTAATACAGTCAGGACATTATCAAAAAGAATTTTCACTCATTGTTCCCTACCCATATTTAAAACAATAGAGAAAGCAAGAATAGTATCCACTTTAACTAAAGCAGGGTATCCCAGGCCCTTTATTCAGAGGCATTTCTATGATCCATCTGTTCCAAAGACCACCACCTTACACAGAGCTACCTGTTTTCTTCCATATTCAGCCTCATCAATTTCAATATCCAGAATCCTCCGTCCTTTTGGAATTAAAGTACACTACAACAGTTCTCCTAGTCTGTCCACCATATTAAGACATCCAATCACCAAATCTGATGGTCCTAACCTTCCCATACATTCTACAGGAGCAGTATATGTCGTCTCATGCCAAGATTGCTCGTCCACATATGTGGGTGAGACAGGCAGAACGACACATATCAGACTAACCGAACACAAACGAAATATCCGTAACAAAGATCCTAAATCGTTAATTTATCAACATACAGCACAAACAGGTCACCAGTTTAACTTAGATCACCCAAAAATCTTATATCATATCGCCACGCTGTAAGATTCAAAGGAAAAACAGGGTAACGTGGTAAGATTCTTTAATAGAACACGACGAGCTTTCAGGCAGCAACTGCCCTTCTTCAGGTCTTATCATAAGACCTGAAGAAGGGCAGTTGCTGCCTGAAAGCTCGTCGTGTTCTATCAAAAATCTTATACCGTAATATACACAATAAGTACAATAGACTTTATTTAGAATCAGTCATATCAATCAAACCAATAGCATTAATAGAAAAATAGATATCCCAGACATATACCAGGTTCTTTACTAATAGTCATATAATATTCTGTTTCAACCCAAACATAAGAAGGTGGGACCCCCTGTCTTGTGTATCTTGGTATTTAGCCCAATTTTATTGATCTCTAACTTCTATATGTTTTAATCTCCGTATTTATTTAATAGTTAATTTTAGATTATACCTTTTAAATTATTTGTCATATTTGAAATTTTAATTTTAAATTTCTCCAATTTTGTACATGCAAAATTCTTAGTCATAAAGTTTTTTTTTATTATGTTAGTTTTTACAGATATAGGGATGTAAATATTGTCATCTTTATAATGGCTCAATGATCGTTTATATGCGTTAGTTTTTACAACTATCATTTGCCTGTAGAAGGACGTCTAGTCCGAAAGCTTGCAGAATAAATTTTGAAAGAAGCTCCTCTTAGTCTTTTTATGCTTATTCCATATATTGTTACATCATGATTAATGGCGTATTTCTTATATTATTTTTAATATATTTGAAATTTAAATTATATATTTATTTATTTTTATATAAAATATTCTATGATATTTATTTAAAACACAGATTATTTAGATTGTCATCATTTGTATTTAGGTACACGTGTGACTTCACTGCTCTCTTTGATGTGAGAAAATAAAGAAGAGGATTCTGGTGGCTACTTAAAGAAGACTTATCTCGTTATTCCCTTTTATAAATTTGTAGGATGGTTGAAACACGACAAGAAGGTCATCGGTCGTTTTAGGAGGGTTCAGGTAGAGCGCGAATGAGTACTCTTTTTTCAGTCCTCCAATAACATGTTCAATTTTTGTTTCTTCTTCCATTGCGGGGTCAACCTTGTTGCACAACACTAGAATGTCTTCCGCGAACCTGATTGCTGGTTCATTCCAGTGTTGCATTCTGTTGAGCTTCATTCTAAGTTCTTCTTTATTCGCGTCCAAAGAAAAATCCTGAATGAGGCGGATTTTAATATTTTCCCAGCTCGTGAAACTAGCTTTGTGTAAATTCAACCAGGTTTTAGCGCTTCCCGTCATGTTCATGGCGGCATAACGAGAGATAATGTAGTCTGCCCAATGGTACAAGAAGCCAATTTCTTCAAGAGATTCAATCCATGGGCGAGGGTCTTCCGTTCCATCATACTTGGGGATGTCGATGTTGGGATTCAGGACAACTGGGTCGGAACTAGCATCTCTACCAATTGTTGCACCAGGTTGCGGCTTGGCAGACTCTTCAGCCTGGATTCTCTCCTGTGCTGGGTCTTGCATCTTACCAGAGCGTGTTTCAACCATCCTACAAATTTATAAAAGGGAATAACGAGATAAGTCTTCTTTAAGTAGCCACCAGAATCCTCTTCTTTATTTTCTCACATCAAAGAGAGCAGTGAAGTCACACGTGTACCTAAATACAAATGATGACAATCTAAATAATCTGTGTTTTAAATAAATATCATAGAATATTTTATATAAAAATAAATAAATATATAATTTAAATTTCAAATATATTAAAAATAATATAAGAAATACGCCATTAATCATGATGTAACAATATATATATATATATATATATATATATATATGGTAATTTAAACCAACAACCCTATATTGTATAATACTTATAACAAGATTGTCATGTTGTATATAGAAACACATCTATAAATAATTATACGCATGATTGACATGTGTCATTGCATCACCATATGTAATGTACTTTGTACTCGTACAAACTGAGGATGAATAAATAAAACTATGTAATAGATTGAGAGCTGAGTTAAAGCAAGATTGAGAAGTTCAAAAACGTCTAAAATCTAGAGAGAAATCCAACAACCCTGGCAAGTCGTTGCCATCGAGGTCAAAGGGTGCAGAATGCCGCAGACGTTCAAAGTCCAAACTCTCCACCCCCCCCCCCCCTCTCCTCGGGAATGGTATATAAAAAACCTCGGTTTTAGCCGAACGAAGTCAGTCAGTTCACCATCGGCGCGAGCCCTTGTCGCTTGCAGCCAGGACCACCTCATCGCTATGTAAAACAGTAAGAACTTCTTCTAACTCCATCTTACTCTTAGCTCGACTTTTATCTCTTCATGGAACTTTCCTACTACAACTGTGTCTCTTCGTTTTTTTGTGTGTGGACATTCCCAAGCTTTCCACTCTGCCTCGACCACGACTGCCTGTACTCTGTGATAACTGTTAAAGGTCCTCCAAGGTGCAGAGAGGTACTGGAAAACTCTCCACGCCCTGACTGTCCCTCTCGGTTACTACTGGTTTGACCCTCAGTTACCACATATATTAATCTACATATTTACATATACCACAAAAGACTTTTCGCTTCACGATTATTTTTTTATAACAATCTTTTCACTTATATTCCCAACCTACTCAGTTGACCTTCCCTTCAAACTTTTGGATCAGTTTCTGACAATGGCTATAAAAAAACTAATATCGAAATAGTATTTTGAGAGAACACAATAAATTATACATCAACGGAGTTTATATACAAAAGGTTTCTAGGAACATTTCCATATTGGACGTAAATAAATATTACATTCGGTGTTATATGTCAACAAGATAATTGGATATTCCAAACTATTTGCATATAGAGGAATATAGGTTTTGTGGGTATGCAAATTGCATACAGTGGTGGTGAATCCCGTCGAGCCACTTTAATTAAGGATGAAACATGGATCCATCCTTGTGCTCTCTGTTTGCCCTAAACCCTCCACATTCCCTCTCACTACGACTTAACTATCCATCTATAAACCAATATGTAATAGTTATGTAACTTTGACCCCACTGATGACCATCCCAATATCTCTTCAGTAGTTTATTGTAGAGAAATCCTTCCAGTTCTACTCTTCTCAAACAGCGTATAGGAGAGAGAGAGAGATTGAAATAATAATTTATTACAATGGCCAAATATGAGGTTATATAGGTTTAAATATACAAAAATATCTAAATAAATGAAGATAAATTATATTATATAATGATAAATATATGAATATGTAAATGTGTAAATATATAAAATAATTTATAAATATACAAATATTAAAAATAAAGAAGGCATCCCAAGATGCCTTCTTTATTTTTAATATCAACACCTGACCCACTTATCTTTTATTTTTCTATTGTTTTTTCATATACAAGTATATACAAGGTCTTCATTGGTGGCGTCCACCGCGGGAAAGACTCCGCCACCGATGGACCGCGAGAGTTCTTTCCCACAGAGAGAGAGATATTGTGTTTAAAAACTGTAAATATTTCTCACAACGAGTTATTATAAAACGTAAGCTTTCAAGCGATAATCCTTCTTCAACAGGCTCAATTAAAACATCGGCAATTTAGTTTATTGAGTTCATTGCTATCTCATCGGGAAGAAAATCCCCCAAAGTATAAATCCATTTTCCAAGTTTTCAGAAATAAATTTACAGCGGAGAGAAGTAGCGTCAGTTTGTGTCGGTGGTAGATATGCAACTATAGTGGCCGGCACCGTATTTACGTACGTAGGGGCCGTTTATGTAAATAGATTTGCATATCTCCTCCGTCAAACAACCATGGTTGGACTACGCAGAGGAAACTTTATTGGAAGTTTACATAAGCTATTTTATTCTGAGAACATCATATATATGTGTGTGGGGGGGATGTAGTAATCTTTCAAGAAATGTTTATGCCTCTCGGTCGGATGTTTTCTCAGAAGGCGGTCAATGGTCCGAAACAAATTAAATAATTCATAGACGTCCCGAAAGAAGAGGCGTGTCACAGAGCTGGATCAATGGGGACTTGGCCCCCAGCCAGCCTCCCTGTTCTCCCGACATTGCTCCCTCCGTGCAACTTTATCGCCCACTCGCTCCAAGTTGTTTGCGAGAACTAGATTCCAAATTAAAATGGCGAGTTTGTAACCCAAGTTTTGTTCAGTTTAGTTGGCTTTCTAGAATGGAGTTTTTATTTATTTTTAGTCTTACATTTATGGCTTTTTTTATGAAACAGCGCTAGCCATGGGGAGAGCCAAGTTTGGACCAAGGACACGATGGATCCTGAATATACCCGTCTCATTGGTCAAAATCGGCAGCCAATCATAGCTCTCTATATGCGCTGGTTAATCCACCAAACCTAAAAAATAGTTTTGAAAGTGTGTTGAGAAGTGACACCCGCCAGGACAACCTACTGTCATACGTTAATGGGTTTATGATTATATAAATTCTCCCTTTCTACTACGTAAGTTATCCAACAATGAAACCATTGTTGGAACTCCAGCAAAATAGAGATAAATCTCCCCTAACATAACAATCGTTCAATAATAAAAACTGGGAACTAATTGTTGTAAATCCGACAATAAGAAGCAGGAGCCTATTGTTGTAACTCTAACAAAAGCGATAAATCTTCGATAGCACAGCAATCGTTCAACAATGAGAACTGGAAGCCAATTGTTAAACTTCAACAATATAGAAAAATCTCCCATAGCACGACAATCGTCCAACAATAGCGATTCCTAAAACAATAATCGTCCAATAGTGATAACTAACACCACAATCGTCCAACAATAACACCTGGGAGCCTATTGTTTAAATCTAACAATGGAGTTAAATCTCCCCTAGCACAATAATCGTCCAACAATAAAACTGGGAGTTAATTGTTGTAACTCTAACAATAGAGGTATATCTCCCCTAGCAAAACAATCGACCAACAATAAAAATTGGGAGTATATTGCTGTGACTCCAACAATAGAGATAAATATCACATAACACAACAATCGTCCAACAATGACGATAATAACACAACAATCGTCCAACAATGAGGTGATGAAGATGTGTCCATCCGGAACGTTCGATTGATCGGTTCACCACAAAGTTGGGAATTTAATTAAATATTCCCAGCCCGGGGTGCCGAGTTTTTTTCACCCAAGAGATCCCCTTCACTTTTATGCAAATAAAAAAGGCGTCGATTGAGACATGAGACTGTGACGTCAGGTACCACGTGACCGCGCTGCTGGTTCTGGAAGATATCGGGTCCTAAAGAGATATGTAATTGGGGATTTTTTTACTATATATGTTTCTATTCTCTCGGGACATATCTTTATCAATTTTAAAAAGGTTGCCTAACAAAAGACATAGTACGCCTAAATACCAAACCATTGATTGACAATGTCACATATCACTTTATTGGCTAGATTTGTCACCTCCTAATTTGCATACGCTAAAAAAAATGAGTCGTTTTGTTTCTTTCTCAATTACAGTATGCACTCCCAAGAGAGACAACATAGAAACACGTTCAAATATAGTGGTCTCTCGTGGAGGTCTCTGTCAAGTCATGTGTAACTGGAGAAACCAACATCCAGGAGAGGCCGGGTTTAATGTATGAGGGACTCTGTGGTTTATTTATGAAATTAATAAATAATAAAATTTTATCCTCTTTTTGAAATACTTGAGCTATTCTGAAAGTTTTTTTTATTGATGACTATTCTATTCACGGCCTAAAAGTATTGTATATATATGTATAGACAAATTTCATACATGTATGACAAGTGTCCCTAGGGGGACATAGCGCTTTAAATTGAAATAAAATGAAAGTTTTTCTTGGAAATATCAGTTTCGAGAATGTGACCTACCTCTTCTAAACCCAAATCACGGTCCAGCTCTGTTCTGTCAGGTACAGCTCCATAGGGTGTACATAACTTGTATGGTTTATTGGGTGTATACCTGAATGGAACTTGGACTTTGACTAATAGATAATTACCTATCAAAAGAGAGGGCACCATTCCTTTTAAAATGCATTTAAAAAGAAGATATCGTTCTTGAAAACTGACGTGGATGGTGACTGACTGCCTAATTGGTCGGCGCTGATGACCTTTGTCACGTAGCGACGTCTTCAAACCCCATTCTTTTACTGTTTTTATTAGGGCGTCAGCATTCTGAAGTCTGTGTACAATTTTACATGGTTAATGGGGATAAATATATTGAATATTCTTGGTATCTCACATTGGAGAGTGGCACTAACCTATTCAATAGGTATGTGTGACCTAACATAGTGCATACAACTAAGGATATTACATGATATTGTCTATAATACGGGAGGTGGTAGCAAATAGGAGCAGTTTATATTTAAATATGGGGTATAATCTACACTAATAAATCTCTAACTTAACTAATTAATATATACATAATATTTTATTATAATTCAAAATATACTCTATATATATATATATTTTTTTTTGTTCAAAGTTGGGCAATCCATAATTAAAATTATATTCAAAAAAGTTGCATAAATATTGGATTTATAATTATTTTATTGTGCCAATATATTTTGTATATATATTTAAGACCTTTATTAAAGAAGATAAACTAAATTACATATGTACATTTGTATGTATATATGTATTTATTATGTATATATGCATATATGGTACAATATATATATGTGTGGTACAAGATGTTTCAAACTAAGTGGTGAGAGAATGTCGACCCAGGAGGCGACCAAAGTGATGTTATTGAAAATCTTTACCCTCGGCCCGCAGCACTTCATCAGTCCGGGCTGTATAGATTGACCTCTGCTGCTGGTGACGTGATTTGACTAAAATATAGGTGAGGGTTTTATATTTATTTCGCTGAATATGTAAACTTTCGAGTTGCATATCTACTCTGGATTGTTGACCACATTGATATATAATTTTTTTAATACAAATGAAAACACCAAAACGCGAATGTATCTTTTCACAAATAAATCAAACTTCTACTGTCCTTACTGCGATGAAAAAATATTGAAAGGGCTTGGCTCATCAGTAGTGAACCCTCCCAGCGAATTCGCCATATTTAATCTACCAGACCGCTTATTTAGAGCTCTATTACTGTATTGAATCATTCTGCTTTTATATGCAACACTGAAGGGTGGAATCTAAAAAATGGTATTTAAGAAAACTATGGACATAAGCTTATAGGACAGTAGAATTACATTTATATATTTGTATCGAGCAATGCTCTTCCGCAAACAATAAGGAAAAGGACAGTTAGGCATAAATTAACACATAGGAATAACACGCCATCTTAAATTGGCGAAACCGCTGGGAGGGTTCACAACTGATGAGCCAAGCCCTCCCAATATTGTTTCATCGCAGTAAGGACAGTAGAAGTTTGATTTAGTTGTGAAAAGAAACATTCGCGTTTTGGTGTTTTCATTTGTATTATATAGATGGTGTGTTATTGCTGTGTATAAGTTAATTATAAACTTCTGAAGATGATCTGTTGGCTGGAAGTTGGTTTGGAAGAAACACATCAATCAATTATTTATTTAATTCTTTACGTTTCAGTGATTCGCTGACCCAATCATTCCTCTCAGGAGAATGTGTCACACACACAAAATCCTTTATTAGGGACTTGCCCCATACAGATTCTCCCAATCGGGTAAGGTAATAATTGTGTTATTTACATAGAAATTGGCTTTACTCTTCATCTCAAAGTCATTCACTTGCTGACTGGTCCTTACATAATGATGATCTAAAAATATGTATAGTAAGCTATTGTCTTAGATTTGTTTGCTGATATTTTTGAAAGCAATACGTAGGGTGAAGTGTTGGTACATTTAACTGAGGAGAGTAAGTCACTGAAATGACGGAAACTAAGTTAATTACAGGAGTTATTCTGTTTCAATGGCCCCCGTTTATTGCACAAGTCCAACCGCACCTGTGACTACAAGTCACCAAACAGGGCTCTAACACTTCGCAAGTGAAACGTCGAACTGCTTTCTACATGTGTAGTTATGTGGTATATTTACGGTAATAAACGCTATCTATCATGAGTATCATGTTTACATCGTGTATCATGTGGTGTACTTACAGTAAAAGCAATCGTCAACCTCTACCCAACATGATCATCATGGCCTGTACCACGTGTATTGGGGATAAGTAAAAGGAATATCGTGTACACTTATTTTCTATTTATTTATCCGATTCAAAATCAATTAGAGAAGATTTAAGAGATTTATGCTACACCGAAGTACTACATAAATCCCATCTAGATGTTTATATACAATTTAAAGTCAAAGTTAACATTAAGCAAATAGTGAAAAATATTATAAATTTTAAACAATAATATTTACAATATAATACACTGCGGCCTGTGATTGTAAAACGACACTTGAAGTTACACCGCATGAGTTTCTTTTAAACGAAAAATCAAAATTTTATTTCAATTGTGGGTTCGATTCCCATCCCTGGACACTTTTATTTTTCCGTTCGTCATTACTCTTCATAATTCACCCTTTCATACCTCATCCAAAAAGGTTAGTAATAGTCAATATTTCACCTTGAAAAAAAATGTGATTTTTCGTTTAAAAAAAAAAACTCATGCGGTGTAACTTCAAGTGTTGTTTTATAATAATATTTACATTATTTACATATTAGAGATAGATATTCATGATAAAAATGTTTTGAGTTTCTTTTTATTACAAAACGCTAGATTTCAAGTGATAATCGTTCTTCAACGGGCTTAATAAAACATCGACTATATCTTACAAGAAATATTTACAAAAACATAGCGTTTTGTAATAAAAAGGAACTCAGTGTGAGAAAATATTTTGTAATTTTTTTAAAAGATATATATACAATTAATATAACAATTATATCATATTTCATAAGTTTTATAGTTTATATTTATAATAAATCTCCACTACGGGTACTTGGGATAAGTACAACCATATCCTCAGAGTTGCCTTCTTATATAAATATTTGTGGTTTGTAGAAGAGGTATGCCTCGAAAGCCTGCTGGCTTCACAATAACTAGAAACAATGGCAGATATGACTGTCCACGTGCCATCGAAATGAATTAAAACAATATTGCAACAAGATGGCGGCATGCCAATCAACCAATCAGAAGACTTAATAGACATAAGCAATAAAGAAAAATGCGTCAACACCAATCTGTAGTGAACCCAGGAACCGAGATATGCAACTAGGGAGGGAGAATTGTAGAAGAAGGGAGCATTCAAAGAACGAAAGCAAAAAAACAACAAAACAAAACAGAATGGTCTTTAAAACTAATTATTCCACTCGTATGTGGAGTTATGTGAGATGAATTTAAAATTTAAATGAGAGAGGGGGGGGGGCTAATGAAGTTTTCATAATTAATAAATTATTCAGCGGAGAGAAAAACTCGCTTTTTCTTTATTCAATTCTCGAAATAATTATTTCTTCTATTAATGTCCCTTTTTACATATTGGAGCTTAGAAATATAATGCGATTAGTTAGGTTGTGTGTGTGTTAGTTAATGGAATGGAGGCTCGTGGTGGGGAATTTGACATTTGAATATATATTTATTTCTGAAGATGAATTTAAAACAAACAATAAAATATAATTGGAGGTTCCTTGCTGATCTGTGTTAGGTTCCCTCGGCAGTTTCCGAGGTGTGTTTTCCCCCAGACACAGTTATCACATTACACTCTGCATTTGGTGGTTTAGTAATGCCAGTGTTTCATAACACAAACCCTTAGTATTAATGGGAATTTTGTTACAGAAATATATTTTTTAAGACGATTAATCCTTTCAATATATTATAATAACGTATAGAATCAAAAAGGATAAGTTTCTTTATTTGTAAAATCAATTCGAGCTTTCGGGCGCAAGCAGCCCTTCTACAGGAATATTGGAAATAATTTCAATATAAATACCATCTATATGTGTACATACAGGTCTACTTGAAATTATTTCCAATATTCCTGTAGAAGGGCTGCTTGCGCCCGAAAGCTCGAATTGATTTTACAAATAAAGAAACTTATCCTTATTGATTCTATACGTTATTATAGAAATATATTTTCTCCATAATAATAGAAAAGGCTCACTCCGTCAAAATAGAAACAGAAACTCTGAAAAAAAATTGTGAATATATTATGAACATCACGAAGCCCGCCCTATACTGACCATGGCCATTCAGCCCGAAACCCTGGTCTCCAAGTGGGAGTTCTGAATTTTCCAAAGCTGGTGTTGTGGCTTTATCACCCACCCGAGTCCGCGAGATTATAGAGACAGCCAATATATGGCGCTTTGTTTTTTATTTTTCAAATTGTTTGAGATAGAGATTTCCCGGCAAAATTTCCATCTAACTCACAAAATATAATTTTACTCAAATCAAAATATTATTTTTTATATAGATATATATAAAGGTTGTGCAAGCATATCGAAAATAATCTGTCAATTTATAATAAAACGGTTCCAACTACACTACAAAATTAAAAATTTGCATAGATCGATAGAACTGCCTGTCGAATTTGCATAGTTACTCAGTAGCACCCTCTGTATACATATAAAGTTGCATATTTTGCCTCGACAATTTGAATTATTGAATCAGGCATATCTCTAGTTGACCAAGTGTTTAATATATATTCTCTGGGATATAACATAGAATATATACACACACTCATGGACAAAACTTAGTGGAAATTGGAAAGTCATTGATGTCGTCGGTCGTCTGTTTTTTTTTTTGTTTTTTTGTTTTTTTTTTGAAGGTAACAGAGGCAAATTTGTTCACACTTGGTTTTCTCGTGTATCTTCAATAAAGGTCACTGTAATATCTTTCAGAGTTATTATGTCTGATTACCGATATACATGGTAAAAGGTAAAAATTCCTTAAGTTTTGTCCATGAGTGTATATATACATATGTGACAAAATTATTCTGTGTGATATGTACCCAGCAATAGAATCAGCCCCAGGTCGGCGTCCCATCCAATCAATGACTGAGAGAGATTTAAAATGCTAATTCCCCCATCACATATCGTCGAGATTTTAAAACTTTTTTCCATTCTCTTCTAGAACCTTCTGTAGCCGCTGTCTTGGGCTGTGTCACACAACGGCGGTAGTTGTCTCCAACCTTCCTTCCAGCGCAGTGTGACAGGCCATCCTCACACATTGACAATTTTAAATTATTATATTATAAGGCAAAATATCCTAGCTGCGAAAGCTTTAGACTTTGATGTCTGTTGTTCGAACACGCTTTTCGCTATCTTTTTATTTTCTCTAATTATTTTTGTGATCTCTTCCTCATTTTGTAAATATTGACTGAGTTGTCAAATAAATTTAATTGTCAATTGTCACATTGACATTCAAATTGTCGAGTCAAAATATGCAACTTTATATATACAGAGGGTGCTACTGAGTAACTATGCAAATTCGACAGGCAGTTCTATCAATCTATGTAAACTTTTAAATTTTGTAGTGTAGTTGGAACCGTTTTATAATAAATTGACAGATTAATTTTGATATGCCTGCATAACCTTTATATATATCTATATAAAAAATAATATTTTGAATTGAGAGCAAGAATAGTTTTAATTGTCACCAAGAGATGGCGCTTTGATCCATCTCCAATACAAGATATTGTATGACGTTTGTTGTAAGGGTTAAACAAGAGTATTGTTCCATAGTGTACGTTGTAGTAAGTTTCTAAGCCATCAAGCACGAATTTTCCAAATAACACTAACTTTGTACTTTCCTTACTGAGCTGAATAATATTGGGTGGGCCTGGCTCATCAAGGGTGAACCCTTCCACCGGGTTCACCACTGATGAGCTATTTCCCACACCTTTTAGAGCTCGTGTATTGGACAGTTCCGCTTATATATGTGACATTGTAGGTTGCAATCTTGGCTTTTGTATTCAAGCAAATTATAAACTGTATTGTGTGAACATGAGAACATAGAGGAAGGTAGAAATACTTCCAAATATTTGCATCGAGTAATGCTCTCTTTCGCAAACACAATAAATACCAAGCAGGTTAGATATATTGAACATTATAAAACGCGGCAGTACAAAGTTTATTTTTAAGACGAGTAATCCTTTCAATATATTAAAATACGAATAGAATCATAAAGGATGATTCATCCAAAATTAATACAAAGCAATAACGCGCCATCTATACATATAAAATAAAAGGATTTAAAAGCGCGAATGTTTCTTTTATTCATAATACAAACTTCTACTGTCCTTACTGCGATGAAAAAATATATTGGGAGGTCTTGGCTCATCAGTGGTGAACCCTCCCAGCGGTTTCGCCAATTTAATCTGCCAGACCGCTTCTCAGAGCTCTAATACTGTATTGGATCATTCTGCTTTTATATGCTACACTGAAGGATGGAATCTTAGAAATGGTTTTCAAGTAAACTATGGACATAAGCTTATAAGACAGTAGCATTACATTCAATTTTTACCAATAAAGATACTCATTCTTTATGATTCTATTTGTATTTTAAAGTTTATTTTATTTGGGAAATGAAGATTCCGTGTTTAATCATTCAAATTCTCACATGTAGATGGCGTTGTTGGCCGTGTGTAAAGGAAGTAGAGGAAGGAATGTACGGGGAGAGTTGTTCCAAATGGGTTTCTCGTGTATCAATCATGCAAATATGACAGCAGCGTTTGGCCCTCTCTGATTGGTTGTTCAAAACGGCGGCCAATCCTCGCCCAATCAAATACAACTCTGAACTATAAATATATTCTATCTTCAAATATTAGAAACTTATTTTTGTTCGAAATACTTTTATCCTAAAATAGCAATCATCTTAGTGAAGATAGGGAGAGGTGGAGATATTGTATCCATAGGTAGGTGGGGGGATATTGGGCCGATATTTGAGAGCTTGAGGACAATGTGACTGTTTCATGCTACACTGAGGTGTGACATTGTGACGTTAGCAGATGTATACAAGTAGTAATATACAAAACGATACCACTTTGTTCGAATGATTGAAGCCACAGACGTCAAATCCGTTTCAAATCAGTTTTAAAATGAACTTGTTTCATTATCTTCGTTATTTGTACACGAGAACACCCCCATCCTGCAGTTCCTGATTCCCACTGATCACCCTACATTCCCCGATTCCCTCCATGTTCAGTGTCAGCCTTCCAGCAGTCCCATTGTCCGACCAAAGAGTCCAGAACAGTCCACCCGGGGGTCCAGAACAGTCCACCCGGGGGTCCAGAACAGTCCACCCGAGGGTCCAGAACAGTCCAACGAGGGTCCAGAACAGTCCACCCGAGGGTCCAGAACAGTCCACCCGGGGGTCCAGAACAGTCCACCCGAGGGTCCAGAACAGTCCACCCGAGGGTCCAGAACAGTCCACCCGGGGGTCCAGAACAGTCCACCCGAGGGTCCAGAACAGTCCACCCGAGGGTCCAGAACAGCCACCCGAGGGTCCAGAACAGTCCACCCGAGGGTCCAGAACAGTCCACCGAGGGTCCAGAACAGTCCACCCGAGTGTCCAGAACAGTCCACCCGAGGGTCCAGAACAGTCCACCGAGGGTCCAGAACAGTCCACCGAGGGTCCAGAACAGTCCACCGAGGGTCCAGAACAGTCCACCGAGGGTCCAGAACAGTCCACCGAGGGTCCAGAACAGTCCACCCGAGGGTCCAGAACAGTCCACCGAGGGTCCAGAACAGTCCACCCGGGGGTCCAGAACAGTCCACCGTGGGTCCAGAACAGTCCACCCGAGGGTCCAGAACAGTCCACCCGAGGGTCCAGAACAGTCCACCCGGGGGTCCAGAACAGTCCACCGTGGGTCCAGAACAGTCCACCGAGGGTCCAGAACAGTCCACCCGAGTGTCCAGAACAGCCACCCGAGGGTCCAGAACAGTCCACCGAGGGTCCAGAACAGTCCACCGAGGGTCCAGACCCCCAAGAATCGATCCCCACCAATCAATCGACGCCGGATTTTAATTTAATCCCCCGAACGCCCAGTTATAAGAGAATTATTCCGTTTTTACAATATTGATTCTACTGGAGGCTGCCACAATTAAATTTCTCGGCCGTTATTAGAACTTCCACCAGACAATGGAATTACTTGAGAAGTTTTCTAGAAGTTTTCAGCGCCTTTTCTTTCTTTCAGCCCGACAGCACTGCCTGATACGACGGCGGCCATTTTTATCTGTCCCTTTAAAACTTGGTGGTATGGTGACATTTTTATTGGATAATGTGTGAAAAGTTTTATATTTGAATAAATAGACGCACAACATGTTTATAAACTTTATTTTTATTGGGAGCTTTCGACTATCGTTCCTTTCTCATCTTGTGGGAATGATAAAGTAAAATAACGAAAGCCGATAATGAAGGAACAGAGTTTAAAATAATTTATTTGAACCTTTTAAAATTTTATTCCACACAACATTTCGGTGACCCACGGCCGTCTTTTTCAGGGGACATCAATGTCGACTTTGGAGTAAAATTTTTAAATGTTTTTGAATAAGTTCCTTCTCTGTCTCTCCAAGAGGAAGGCTGATGAAACTGAGCAGTCTTGTCCCAAGAAGAAAGCTGAAGTAGATGAGGTGGTCCAAGAGGAAGAAAAGACTGAAGTTGAGACTTTTGCATAAATTCCAATTTTGTAGCTTTTTTTTTTTTTCAAATAGTGTTTCGGAATTTTATCCTTTCTACATTGGGTAGTCATTAAACATTTTATCATGTCAAACTCTTTCTCTCTACAAAGTATAATAGTTGCATATATATACATATATACATATACTGTATAGAGTTTATAGGGGCACAAAGGTTCTATAGGAGTAACCAGAGCTCTAAACCCCGGCAATGAAGTGGAGAAATTACCCAGCAAGTTCGTGTGCAGCTCATCACCCCTCAAGCCCCTAGTTGAGCACCAATTATCTCAATTGGACCGTAAAGTTGTGTTTTATTGGAGCAATTCTCTCCGCCAATAAAAAGCTTTGTTTTTAATTTCCTCGAGGCTGCCGTTAATCCTCTCGCTGCCAGCCACTGACCTCACACACATATTTACATACTGTGCTGGGATCTGGTGGGTGAAATATAAAAATGACATCGGTGATTGTACACCTAGTGTACTTTTTAAAAAAATGACAGATGACTTCAAAAACTGTCCACCTCCTTAAATTTTGTTCATGATCTTAAATAACAAAAGTGAGCTAACAAAATGTAAAATATTTACCTCAGTTTTCAAGCTACAGTTAAACCTGTCTATAGAGCCCCCTCTAAATAGCGCCTCCCTCTCTATAGCGCCCTATTTTAAATACGTAGTACGATGCAATTTACATTAAAAGTGACCTGTCTATTGCACCCCCTCTCTATAGCACCCTATTTTGGTGAGTCCCAAGAGGGGGCGACAGGTTTAACTGTATATGTTTATATTAAATCCAGATGTTTTAAACACCACTCTATGTTGTTGTGTAAGAACTCTGCCTGACATTCAGTAGAAGCTCCCTGCGTCAGACACTGATGTATTAGTGTCACTAACACTTTTATTTCCTTCAAAAAGTAAAACTTCTTTATTAATTTTGTTCCGTGTACAATGGAGGCAGGAAATCATATAAAATTATACAAATCAACACTCATTGAAAAAAACTTAAGGAAATGAAAGTATTTGATATCGCCGGTGGTCTGTTTTTTTTTCCACACAAGGTTATCTCGTTTGTGTTCAATAAAGGTCACTGTAATATCTTTCAGAGTTATTGTCCCGATATACATGCTGAAAGATACAACTTCCTTAAGTTTTGTCCATGAGTGTATATGGAATGAATGATGTGTGTTTCTTTCTCTGTAGATAACTGTAGGTGATGATAGATATATTGTCAAGTAATGTACTGTTGGTCTTCCGCCTTTCTTCACGTCGTTGGTAAGACGGTAGATGACAACAACAGCAGCCAGTTGAAGGAGATGTCACTCCAGTTGTAGACGGCTGTCAGCAGCTAAGTATTGCTGTCAACCAGGATTGTCCCAACTAGTTGTGTCAAGTACTGTACTTCATGTTGTTTTGTGTTGAAGCTGCTAATGAGACTTTCGAACCTCTTACAGTTCATATAAGTTCATAGTTTTGAATATAGAGTAATCCATAAATAAATCTTTAAATAAAAAGGCATATATTGAATCAAAATAAATGAATATATGATATTTTGATCCAATATGCCTTTTTATTTAAAAAATATAAGTTTATGAATAGCATTTTACAATACAAAATAATGCGGCCTATGATTGTAGAACGACATTTGAAATTATCCCGCAAGTGTTTCTTTTGAACGAAAAATCGATATTTATTTTAAGGAGGAATAACGATTATTTTTAACTTTAGGGATGAAGTATGATAGGATGAATTGTGAAGAGTAATGATAATGATTTCTAAAAAAATCAAAAATGATCATCTATATCCACATGTTTGAAGATGGTTTGTTGGTTGGAAGGTTATTTAGCTCACACATCAACTAGTTATTTATTCCGTTCTCGACGTTTTAGTGATCTCTCTGTCACTCAGGGAAACGGTTATTTTAAAATCCTATCTTCTTCCAATACATGGTGTACGCGATTGTCTTAAATATTTAAAATAATAAATTCTCTGAGATTGAGATTGAAACACCCTTTATTGACATCTTGTCAATTATGTTTTACAAAATTAATGAAGAATAATGGGAATATTTACAATGATTTATGAGTGAGGAAGGCTCCATCATCTTGATAGGGTCCTCCTCCAGACCAGGAGAGGGTCTTCTTGGATCCCCCGCAACTCCAGGGCCAGGAAGTATTTGTAAATGCGGGTCTTGGCAGATGCTATAATGGCCATGGCGTTGTCCTCCAGGTCATGCCTCTGAGGAGAAGAAAGAAAGAGTAACAGGGTCACTGAAAAATTCGGGAACTATATAAAAATGGCTATATATACACATGGTACAGTCCATGATAATCATGGTGAGTAGTAGGGATTTGCAACTAGTAATATGTAGGTATACCACGTGCTAACATATGAATACTTAGTTCAACCGTACACCTACAAGGTGACAGAGCCCCGCTTGGTTACTTACCTCACTGGTGGAGTAGGGGAGTGTAAGAAACACTGGAGAAATGTTTGAAGGAAAAAATGAGGTTTCAATCGGCAGTTAGGCGTCAGGTCAGGAGAGTTAGAAGGATGGAGAGAGAGAGAAATCCTCCGTGGAAATTGGTTCTCGGATGACATAATTGGGAAAATAAATTAAAGTTGCAACAAAAGGGGTTTCCGTCCCATTTGAATGTTGAAATATGGCGGCGGTAAATCATCAGCTCAATATTTGCATGTCTACATTTGGAAACTTTACCGCCCCCTGACATCTAGCTGTAAAGGTCTGGTCAATGGTCAATTCTATAACCCCCGTGTAGCGACGTCCAGCTCTCTGGTCACTATAGCACTCTTTTACTGGGGAGAACGTTTCGCGGACCTAAGATTGGTTGAAATGACAAAGAACGCTGATTAAAATATAATCTTATTTGCACACTGCGGCAATGATTTGCATAGCTTATATGCAACAGAGTTGACGCAAGCATCCCTTGTGGGGATATCCCGTCTTATTTGATAATTAATAAATATGCAACAGAGAATTAACAATTTGCGGAAATTAAAAAAAAAATTATCTTTGTTATATATAATCTATATCAGTATGTTTTTTTTTTCAGCTCATCCCTAGTACACGTAGTACAGGCCATGATAATCATGGTGGGTAGAAAGAGTGGTAAGAAGTGCACAACATGTCTACATAAGTGAAAAGCAGTTCGACTTTACACTTATCGCAGTATGTAAATAAGATAATATTTTGCTAAGAGTTATTTACAATTTCCACCTGACGAAGCACAGTGAGGATTGAGAGATCTCCCACAAAAAGAAAACTTTCGTCTTCCAATATTTTTCTGGTACTATAGCTATCTTCTCGGCGATGGTTCCAGCCAACTGGAGCGCTCTCTGTAGGCCAACAGGAACTCTACATTCCTCTCTGTGGGAGACACATTTGCCGGATCCTTCTATTGTTCTCACTACCTGTGTCGTAATTTTTCAAGATGCTCCAAAGACTAGATTTTTTGGGTCGTTAATGTACAGCCTGCACCACGCTGATGAGGGCCAACAGCCCGAAACGCGTACGTGCTTAGCTTTTCTTTATTGATCAAGAAAGAGTATTTAGTCAATTGTGGAATAATTAAAAATAAACGGTTATTTGATATTTATTCCGATAGATGGCGCAGGCCATCAGGAGATGTATTTTTCTTAATTCATCCCCCTGATCCCAGTACAATATTTTTCACATCCTTCTTCTATGATATTACAGAGAAATGTCCCGTCCACTGCACGAAATGTTTATTTTAAAAATATATAAAATATTGTTATATACACTCATGAACAAAACTTAAGGAAGTTGTACCTTTTAGCATGTATATCGGGATTCAGATAATAACTCTGAAAGATACACTCATGAACAAAACTTAAGGAAGTTGTACCTTTTAGCATGTATATCGGGATTCAGATAATAACTCTGAAAGATACACTCATGGACAAAACTTAAGGAAGTTGTACCTTTTAGCATGTATATCGGGATTCAGATAATAACTCTGAAAGATACACTCATGGACAAAACTTAAGGAAGTTGTACCTTTTAGCATGTATATCGGGATTCAGACAATAACTCTGAAAGTTACACTCATGAACAAAACTTAAGGAAGTTGTACCTTTTAGCATGTATATCGGGATTCAGACAATAACTCTGAAAGATACACTCATGAACAAAACTTAAGGAAGTTGTACCTTTTAGCATGTATATCGGGATTCAGATAATAACTCTGAAAGATACACTCATGAACAAAACTTAAAGAAGTTGTACCTTTTAGCATGTATATCGGGATTCAGACAATAACTCTGAAAGATACACTCATGGACAAAACTTAAAGAAGTTGTACCTTTTAGCATGTATATCGGGATTCAGACAATAACTCTGAAAGATATTACAGTGACCTTTATTGAGAAGACACACGAGATAACCAAGTGTCAACAGCCTCTCTCTTCTTAAAAAAAAAAAAAAGGACGACCGGCGACATCAAAGACTTTACACTTCCTTAGGTTTTGACCATGACTATGTTCAGATTGTATCACATTATATATTAGACCACAAAGGTATATATGGAAATGATATCATAATAAATATGATATGGTTATGCAAATAATATCACATTCTCTATTTGCATATAAATTCCAAGTTATTCTGTAGCCATGACTTGATAAAGGTCAATGTAGAAAGCTTGGTTTTTAGATCAATAAATAAGAAATATTTTGAACAGTGTTTACCAAAAACATTCATTTCAGCATTTCTGTGAATTAATTTTTAGAGGATTTCAAAATATCAACAATCGTATAACATTCATGGATAAAACTTAAGGAAGTGAAAAGTCTTCGATGTTGTCGGTCGTCTTTTTTTTTTTTTTGAAATTTTGTTCACCTTTAGTTATCTCGTGTGTCTTAAATAAAGGCCACTGTAATCTCTTTCAGAGTTATTGTCTGAATCTTGATATACATTCTGAAAGGTACAACTTCCTTAAGTTTTGTCCATGAATGTAAATTAAAAACAGTATATAGACACTCTCCATCTATCTCATTATTACGTATTTTGTCAAGTTGAGGAAGATCATGTTCCTGAAAGCACCTCTTATATATATATCAGTAATCAATAAAATTTCACGTGTGCACACAGCCATTACTGTGAGTATGTAACATATACCGGGTATTGTTCTACACAATGGTTCTATTTATTGTCACTAGATGGCGCGCTAGGCCGTATAGAGGGCCAGATTTGCATAGAGCAAGCAGTGTGTAAATATAGCCGTGGTAGTTGAGGGAGCTGTGGTTAGACTTCAGTAAATAAATTATGTGAAGAATTTAAGCAATTTATCTCTAATGTATTTTTCAAATGAAACGATATTTATTCGAGCAGTCGAGTAGATTAAACTGGCGAAACCGCTGGGAGGGTTCACCGCTGATGAGCTAGACTCGATCGCAGAGAGATGAGTCTAAGCTCAATAAACTCTACATTTTAACATGATGCATAAGCGCGCCATCTGTTAAGAGAAATTCGAACTAACGCGTATTTTTCGTTTTCAAATAAAACAATTTTTTGCTGCCCTTACTGCAATGATAAAATAAAGACATAGTTTACCCATGATGAGTCAGGCCCACGCATTTTTGATCATTGCAGTAAGGGCAGTAGAAAATTGTTTTATTTTGAAAAAAAAACAAAACGCGTTAAAAATATAATAATTTCTCATAAGCTCTAAATTGCATATATCCCTGCCGACAGATGGCACGACAGTAGTCCCCTGTAAGTATGTAAATACAGCCATCTATGTATAGGTAGGAAATGGAGACAATAAAGCACGCATGTTTCCTTTACAAACTTCTACTGTCCTTTCTGCGAGGAAAAATATTAGGAGGGCTTGGCTCCTCAGTGGTGAACCCTCCTAGCGGTTTCGACAATTTAATCCACCAGACCGCTTCTTAGAGCTCTAATACTGTATTGGACGATTCTGCTTGTATATGCTACACTGTAGGGTGGAATCTCAGAAATGATATTTAAGAAACATTTATACTTAAGCCTTTAAGTCAGCCATGGATGTACATGCCCTTGATGTTGTGGAAACTGCTTCTAAAGACGCATAAACCTACTGTTAGGTTAACGGTATAGTGATGTGGAAGTCAAGAAGAAACCACTGCGATATTTTTCGCACGAAAATTCTCAATGAATGGAACAAGACAACCAAGTCACCAGACTATGGATCTTGGAGAATCCTGATTGAAGAGACTGTACACCAGTCTTAGGGCTGATTCCTCTATTTCCCTCGTTCTGATATGCAATAGAGGTGTGTTATGTAACACACGATACAATAGAGGAGACATCTCCTGCAGCCGAGAGAAAGTCTGACGTCAAATATGTAAATGAGGTGGCGGAACATCAGAGAGAATAAAAAAGTGGAGTGTTGACTCCCGTGTTTGCTCCTGGCCCCTATATGCGGGCATCCTCGGCTCTATTTATATCCCCTGCTGGGTCCTTATTGGTACACCAGCTCTAGGCTAGAAATTTTACATATACCAGAGAGATATGTTATTTTTATTTAATTAAACGTTTCAATTGATTTATGCTCTAGTGTATGTATGTTCTCTAGTGTATGGATTCTAAAATGGAAAGTAAATATTTAAATCTGTAGTTGTCCTATATATCCCTGCCAGCTCATTTCAGATTCGTTTTTACCATCACCTGAAGATGACGAAATATTTTAATCGAAACATCATTGAAATAAAAATATATATTCGGGTCCAAGAAAAATGATTAAATTTTCGATAGGAAATAACCACAGCGCTGTTGTATTCACCTATTTAGGCCTCCGCGTTTATAGAGAAAATCGGGAAATGTATTGTTCTTCACGTATTTTAAAGGGAGAGGTGCCCCATTTTCGTACAAATATATATGACATTCCAGTGTGAGAGATGATCTAATGTCTTTGTATACTGGAGCATAAATGTCGGCAGAAGTAGAGTTCTGTATTTACATATTGTGATGGAATTGACTACAGGTGGGGAAACGTAACAACAAACGTCCAAAACTGCAGGATAATCCTATCGAGACAAATGGTCAAAAAGAGATAAATAAATATTTGCATAACTCTACAAGGCGCCATCTGTGTATAAGAAAAGAAATAATATAGCGCGGTTCTTTCTCTTGTAAAATAAAAAATAAACTTCCTACACTTGGTTCATCCGGCTCATAGATTCATGGATAAAACTTAAGTAGATGGAAAGTCTTTGATGTCGCCGGTCGTCTATTTTTTTGAAGGAGACAGAGGCAATTTTTTCCACACTTGGTTATCTCGTATGTCTTCAATAAAGGTCACTGTAATATATTTCAGAGTTATTGTTTGAATCCCGATATACATGCTGAAAGGTACAATTCCTTAAGTTTTGTCCATGTGTGTAAGGTTGTAAACCTTCCCAGTGGTTTCGCCAGTTTAAAGAATATATAGAATGTCTGACGAATTTCCACATATTTACATATAGGAACATTTTATTTATCTCCCGAGAATTTCACTTTATCATGAAACCTGAATAAAACACAATATTCCTTCGTATTTCAAAAATGTTTTTAAACTAGGAAACCACATGTGTTCTCTATTTCTTTTAAACCTCTTTTTTTTAAAGAAAGCGGAGCTTTCGAAATAGATTCCGTTCTCTGCCTGGATTAGGTATTAATCTGGTACAATGTGTATCTAAGTTGAGAAAGGATCCTTTCCGAAAGCTCCCCGTTCTCTAAAAAAAATAATGGTTTTTAAATTAGATCAACATTGACACTTCCCATTATGTAATTAAAACCATAAAGTTTCAATTGCGTCAAATTCTTTTATTTATTTAATACGAAAAAAGAGGAGAGCTTTCGGAGGACCTTCTTCAATCTCCACAAGATATGCAAATTTGTGATGTCGATTCCTCGCACCTTTTTTTTTTTGTTGTTTTAAAGAAATAAAAACAATTGAAGAAAGCGAAACTTTAATTATAGTGTTTTAAAAGAAATAGTTTTTTTTTAATGTGCTATATTAATGTTTTAAAAAATAAATGACAATTAACAAATATAAAATTAAATAATATATTATAACTGCTAGTAATCAAAAGGTAAAGTCTGAGTAAACAAGTTTTGAAATAAAAGTATTGCCAAGGCCATAATCACGGATTTCAAACGACAAGTTAATAAAATGACTGAATTGTTAGAATCAGAAATTGTAAAGATTCAAAATGTTACACAAGGGACTTTGTAGGAGAGGTCATATATCGAAATAGTCAATTTATAAAGAAATATAGGGCTATTATTCACTGATTAAATCATTTCTGACAGAATATTATTTTTGACCTACGACCCGCAGTTTAAACTTGTAAATTTTGAGTCCGGAAGACATGGGGCGGAATAAAAAACGGATTTGAATCCAAAAGAGATCCCAAGATTTGCATCGAATGGCTTCCTTTTGGGGAGAGTTTAAATATTTCACAGATTTTTCTTTGAGAAGATCAAATGGAAAAATACAGTCGACACCACTATTTGTGACTCTTTCGTTTCAGAAAATAGCCATTAATAATAAACCTTTTGTTGTGGCTTTGCTATGTGAGTTAAAATATCTTTCTAATACGTCTTTACTTTCCCAGATTTTAAAAAATATTTTAAAGTAGCATTTTACAAAAAATATTTCTTTATACACTTCCCTTGTTGAATGTTTATTTCAGTTAAATTGATTATAATTTAAATATATATAACACGTACAATTTTTCTAATTCATATAAAATTTAGCTTTTATATTAATATAATAAGTGTTTTTCAAAAATAATTTTATAAAGATCGATATTTTAGTTGAGTGCATAAAGTAATATATATATTTTTTAAATGTGCTGATATATAAATTATATAGACGTCTATTTTTGACGGGAGAGGTGACCCTTGACTCATTATATATTTATATGTAAATTGAACAATCTATATTTTCATTTATTTCAAAGAATGCTATTTTGAATCAAATTGTTTATTTTCTTCAAATAGATACGTTTGGTATGTAGCCACACGAAATATTAAAATATATATTTTTAATATTTTATTATATTTGGTGTCCAAAATAATGATTCTTATATATATTATTTTATATTTATTATAACAACAACAACAACAAAAAAGCCTTTATTTAGGGTCACTGACCCTATACAGGATTCACCAGAGGTATGCATAAGAACAAAGCAGTGAGACAAAGGAAATAACGATATATACAGAGTAAGAAGAAAAAGAAAAAAAAAACAAGAAAAAAAAAGAAAGAGGGAAGCAAGAAATCAACACAAAAAGAGTAGCAGTAAGAAAGTGAGGAGTGAGTATCACTTGGCCTTCTTCTGAGATATGGACTTGTGGAAACCATAAAACGCCGTAGCAATATACTTATTCTGGGTCATATTGTCAATTATTGATGGAAGTGAAGCACAGAGTTGCCCAGTTTTGAGCATAAGGGTTCTTCTTTCAGAGCAGGGCAATCAAAAATATAGTGAGTGATTTCATTTTTTAGTTTTGAATTACAGAAGGTACAAGTCGGGTCCTCACCGCAGAGCATCTTGGTGTGGTTTTCTCTAAAAAAACTTGAAAGTATTATAACTTGTGCGAGTAGTCTTACAACCGGGAAAGGAAAATCTCCTAAAAGGTATCCCTCCGTCATGAAAGATATGTGAATGTCTTTGTAGTGAGAGTATAGCTTAGATTTATCCATTCTTGTAAGGTCGTTTTGTATAGATTGGTCTGCCGCTGTTTTTAAGAGCCCTGTAATCGCGCTCCTCAGCGTTTCAGGGTCATCACAGGAAACAAGTGCAGGGGATCCATTATTGTTAAGCAGATTGGTGAGCTTTTTAATGAAACCGATGGGTGTGCCCGAAGCATTAGACAGTTCCCGTGTTCTATTAAAACATATACGTGGCAATCTGTCACTGCTCATATTCAACACCCGCAGCCAATACTTCAGGGTTAATTTTAAGGCTGTTACACTCAATGAGATACGACCGGTTTCTAATCTGATTAGGTAACCTGGAGTGTATCTGGGCAGATTCAGGAACCTACGGATAAATATGTCTTGTATACTGTCCAGTAAGTATTTATGCTCTGTTGCCCACAATGGAGCGGCATACATCAGGACAGCTCTCACTATTGTATCAAAGAGTTTGATTGATAAATTTATTGACTTTGCTTTTGATTTTATTAATATTGGGTGTGTGGCGTTGAATGCTGTAAGTGTTTTTCCTTTAAAGTAATTTGCCGGGTGAGTAGTTGTTATTGTTGGTGTCAGAGGGAATCCCAAGTATGTATATCTTGAAGTTATTGTTATGGGTTTATCATTCCAGAACCATCTATCCTTATTTGAGGGTTTACCTCCATTACGGAACACCATAATCTTTGACTTGGACTCATTTAGTGTCATTAAGTTCTCATCGAGATATTCTTTCAGTATTTTGATCTTCTTTTGGAGGTTCATCCTGGACTCACCTATAATTGCTATGTCGTCGGCGTACAGCAATAAATGGATATCTCCAAATTCTGGCAAATTTACACTCGGCAGGTCTGAGTTATTATAAATTTTGATTAAGTCCGTGATAAATAATATAGATAGCAGTGGGGAAAGTGGTTCTCCCTGGAGGACTCCCGAGTTTATCTTAATACTTTCCGTAAATGATCCCTTCCATCTGATAGCTATAGTTGCTTGTTCGTAGTAACTTCTGATCGTACTTATGAATTGGTAACTTATGCCTAGGTTGTAAAGTTTTTTCCAAAGTATTGAGTGAGGTACAGTATCAAATGCCTTCCTTAGATCGACAAAAAAGACATATAGTTTTCCCCTCTTTTTTCTTAATGATAGTTGGATTAAAGTAGTTAGTGTAAATATGTGGTCAATACATGATCTTCCTTTTCTAAATCCCGCTTGGTTTTCGGGTATAACCCTTCTTCCTTCGACCCATTCCTCCAGTCGTGATCTTAGGATTGATGTGAAAAGCTTTGATACATTGCTAATCAGTGCAATACCTCGGTAGTTGGAGGGGCTGTTCTTATAACCATTTTTAAAGATTGGGTGTATAGTGGAATTAGTCCAAATTGCTGGGTATTTTCCAGTCGTCATAGCACTATTGTAGAGTTGTTTCAATAGCAGTATGTACGAATCAGGGAGTGTTTTTAATACTTCATTGGGGATGCCATCGGGCCCGCATGCCTTGTTACTCCTCAAACCAGCTATCTCCTTGTATATGTCTGCATTGGTTATCTCTGAGTCCAATATAGGATCGTTCTGAGAAATCACATTATGTAAATTACAAATTCTCAAATTTCTCTCTGTAGTCATTAGTTCGCGGTAAAAGTTCAGCCAGTCCTGTATAGATATTTCTCCTTGGATTATAGATGTGCTTTTGTAGAGCGCAATAGTTTTCCAGAAGGTCTTTGAGTCTTTAGCATTTCTGAGTATTTCCTGTTTTTCATTATCAAAGCCTTTCCTTTTTAGATCCAATAAAGCGAGATATTTCTTTCTGGAAGAAGCATAACATTCTCTGTCTTCCAATCTATTTGTTTTACGATATTTCTTAAGACTTTCTTTTGCCAGTTTTTTCATATCATAGCAGTCCTTATCGAACCACGGCTTAGATTTCCTGGGGCCGCCCTTAATTGAGTAGGTTATTTTTGCATTTTATATTTATTATAAAAGTTTCAAAATATATTATAATTAAATTAAAACGACATATGCTTACAAATAATTCAATGTGGTATTTTAAAAAAATATTGTAGAGAGTTGACGATAATCTCTAATAGATAAATTAAACGTTTGATTAAAAAATTGATATTTAATTATATTTACGAAAGGTACATAATAAAAAATTGGTGTTCAATATATTATATTTTATTTTTAACGATTTGTCAATTATAGTTAAATATTATTTATAATGGGAAGGTGTGTGTTAGACCTTATTATAAAATTGTATATTATTTCTTACATTTAAATTTAATTAGTTTATATCATTAGCCGTTTTGTCTTTTTCACTTTTATTAATAATGTGAATTATTTTCAAATAAATTTTATATATGTGTATTTTTTATTCTTGTATTAAGGCATAAACTCAATTATTTTATATAAATATTGTAATATATATTACTGTATATCTATTTCTGTCATTTAATATTTGTGTTTACATTTAGCTATATTTTTATATGCAAATGATTTATATTGATATCTTATATCTTTAAATTTTTCGTTTGATTAATTCATAAATAAATATCAATCGCTTCATTTTAAAATTTATTCTAATATAAATGAATCTAATTAAAGAAGGAAAATATTTGAAACAGAAATAATTAACCAAAAGAAAAAGAGGACCCTTTATTATCTAAAACTTTCAAAAATCAATTATTTCTTTAAGTCACCAAACAGTAACTTTTTCAAAAATAAAATAATACTTTTATTATATCGTAACATTTTATATTTATAATTTATAAGGAGTAAAAGTTATTATATTATAAAAAATGAATGCTATCAAGCGCGTATTGCAGTAGAAATATTAAAGTTGAAGAGTCGTCTGCACGGTTTAGCAGGGGAGCCAGTTGCCATGCGCCAATTGCGCGCCCACAAATCCAAGTGCCTTAGGATGTGTCGAGACGTGGAGACAACTTGGCCTGTGTGGATATACCCAGTTTAATTTATTATTGAGGTATGTCATTTTTTATAATCTTTTTTTATCCATCATTATTTCTCTCCAACTCTTTTACTTTATTTACGTGCCTTTTCCCAACTTTTTGGAGAATGAAAATATTTATATATTCTTATAAATGTATTCAACAAAAGTTTTTAAAAATATTATTTGATGATATCGTTACTTTCTAGATTTATATTTATTGTTTTTATGCTCTGATTTTTTATACCTCATCCATATAAAATCATCTGCATAAAATAATACATTTTAAAATTCGAATATTTTGAAAAATAACTTTTAAAAAGTTTAGACAAAATTAATCTATTAATAAAAATAGCTTCAATTAATCACACAAGTAAATATATATATATTTTATAGATAATATGTAAATTTAGACGATAATATTTAAAAATTAAGTTCAAATTTATATATCGTTTGATAAATAATTTTGGAAGTTACTTTTGACGCTTTCTGAATTGATTTGCTGTAAAATAATGATCATATTTTAATCTATAATAAAGTTTAAAATAAGTATGATATTTTCTTAGATATATATACAATAAATCAAATAATAAATAATTATATTGTATCAACTTGCTTTTTTTTGTTATGAAATAATATCGTTTGACATTTTTAAATCTTCGAATCGAATTGTAGCATCGAAATTTGTTAAAACGTGTCATTTTAAAGTTAAATATTTTTTAAAACATTTTGTTTAATATCTCAGCGAAGTTTTTCTTCTAGTTATTAATTATATTAAAACTATTAATTAATCATCTATTGACATATTAACATTCTATAAAATTATTTAAAAGTTTATCTGCACGTTTATAGTAAATATAAAATATTTATAAGATCTTTTGATATAATCTACGCTATTTTAATAGTTATCAAACGCCAAGCATGTGTACATTTGGATTATATAAAATAACGTAGTTAAATTTAATCATAAAATATCTTCAAGCTTCAAAACTATTTTAATTACATTAATGATCTTATTAGTTACCTAAAATGAGATTTAATTCGATCCGTATTGCGCAGCGAAATTATCTAATGGATATATATTTTTATCTTTCACGCATAATAAATTCAATATAGCTAAATTATGTTAATCTTTAATATTGTTAGTAGTTTCTTTGTCAAACTATTATTTTTAAGTAATAAAGAATTAAATTTATATTATTTTTGACGTATATTGGGTGATGTTATTGTCTATATTTGCTCTGTTGATTGTGATTTTTAAAACTTTATTCAAATTTTAAATGATCTCTATTATAATTTTTTAAACGTTACTTTTTTGTATTATAAAATGATTCTTAAAATTTAATCCTCAACGCTAACTTATGAGAGGTTTAAAAATTAATCGAATTTGTTTTAAATATTTCTATATTTAATTTAATCAAGGGTAAATTTTTCAAATATTTAAGAGAATTTATATAGGTCTGCATAAGGATATTAAATGCTGTTATTCTTTGAAGAATTCAGTGGGTGCACATTATAAATTAGAATTATATATAACATATGCAATTATGGCTTTTGATTGGTTTTTATATATCACGGTTTGGAATGAAAAATTATAGAAGGTGGAAGATAAATGGATTTTTCCCTTCGGTGACGATGAATAAAAATTATGCTTGGCTTCTTTTTCACGAAATTAATTGGAATAAAGGGCAAAATGATGGTTCATTATAATTTGATTTATACTCATGGACAAAACTTAAGGAAGTGGAAAGTATTTGATATCGCCGGTCGTCTGTTTTTTTTTTTAAAGAAAACGGAGACAATTTATTTTCACACTTGGTTATATCGTGTGTCTTCAATAAAGGTCACTGTAATATATTTTCTGATTTATTGTCTGAATCCCGATATACATGCTAAAATGTACAGCTTCTTTAAGTTCTGTCCATGAGTGTATAAAAGACAAAATTTAAAAAATATATATTCTCATGTGCGTATTGGGCTTACAGGGGTTCAGCAAAATTATATTTTGTTGATTTTGCTTAGAATTTTTAAATGTGTAATTTCCGATCCAGAACCTGATATGGAAGAAAAAAAGTTCCTTTGTTTAATATTAGTTTCCCTTTTATATTTTGTTCTCTCTCTTGTAAATCAATAAATATAATGTTTAATTAATATTTTCTTGGAATCAGTTTCATTAAAAATTCTAAGCAAAGTCAACATATTTCAAATAAAATCAACTTTAAACCAAGCGGTACTTCTAAATCAAACCTTCATAAAGTAATTGTTTCAGAATCCATTTATAATTCAACTAGCGGACGTACCCGGCTTCGCCCGAGGTTTTACCCGAGTAAAGGTTTGTCTAACGAACATTTGTTAAAACAATTCTCTACAAACTTTAAAATAAAAAAGATATATTTTGATAATTTGAAACTCGTAAATTTGACTCTCTCGATAAAGTGAACATTTTTTCTCGGTTCCTGTGTGCCGTGTCAGCCTGAATTTTGTCTTTCATAATTTTCTACATTACAAAATCATCCTTTTATCTAGTGAACATATTTTCCCGGTCCCTTGAAAAATACTCGATAAGTTGAATAAAGTCATGGTCGTGAATCTCTCGATAAAGTGATTATTTTTTCCCGGTCCCTGTGTGCCGTGTCATCCTGAATTTTGTCTTTCCTAATTTTCTACATGACAAAATCATCTTTTTATCTAGTGAACATATTTTCCCGGTCCCTTGAAAAATACTCGATAAGTTGAATAAAATCATGGTCGTTTATGGAAGATGGACGTAGTTCCCGGAGGTCACCCGCCCCCCGCGCGCCAGGACCTCTTGATCACTCTGATTGGCCGACGGCCGGACGGGGGGGGGGGGGGGGGGGCTCTTGATCCCTCTGATTGGTTGGTGGGAACTTGGACTGTCCAACCAACTGGCCGGCGGCCGGACGGGGGGGGAGGGGCAGATCTCCGTTGCAAGCTGGTGCTGCTTGCAAGTTAAAGCTACAAATCTGCAAATAACTCTAAGGATATTAAAGATATTCAAGAAATTATTTTCGTAAACCTTTCCGGAGATACACCTAATAATATCCCAAAATTTCACGGCGATTGGATGTATGGTTTTTGTATCCATAGAGGACACACAGACAGACAGACACACACACAGACATTCAATTTTATACATATAGATATATCAGTAGGTACAAGATGGGAGGGTGTTGTGGGGAAGAGAGCTCTTCTTTCACATCTCCTCTCAATCTTTTAGAGGTGTCTTCAAGATTGATAGAAATGCTTTGAATGTCATTAAGACTGGGAGCACTCCTCAGTAGCAGGCCTACATAGCGCAAATACTTTGAAACATTACCAAATTGTCTTAGTGTATATACTCAATCTCATGAGAACTTTGTTAAGTTTAGAACTATTTGTACAATAATTTACAAAACACTACTAATCCATCGTGTAAATAATTAATCATATATAAGTAAATAATACTAGCACAGCACAATAGTCCTTTGGACTTCGTGCTTTTGTAACAATAAATAAATAAATAATAGCCCAAATATTAAACGACCGCCTCTGACATGAGGAACAGATGCAATGTGCGGCCACTTCTAACTTGGAATATGCAGATGTTACTCAACAAGTGTTTCTGGAGCTTTTATATATATATATAAAATATTTTAAAAAAAAATATATATATATATATATACAGACAGTAACAGACAGACAATGTCCAAACAGACAATTCCTTATCAGAAAGTGTCCAAAAAGACAGTTCCCAAACAGACAATGCCCTAACAGACAATGTAACCTGATTTAATATTTTAACGAGTTATTTACTTAAGAAAAAGGCATCTCCTTATCGTGCAACTGAAAGTTACTGATGGCTTGTGCCATCTATCGGAATAAATATAAACTATTCTCGTTGATTTATAATTATTCCAGAATTGGACAAATACCCATTCTTGATTAATCAAGAAAAGCTAACCACGGACGCGTTTCGGGCTGTTGACCCTCATCAGCGTGGTGCAAGCTGTACCTACCTGGGTTTGTTACTGTTCCCCTTCTTTCTGTTTCGTCATAGCTTGGGACCGTCGCGGAGTTATTGAAGTAGTTTAATTTAGAGTTCTTATACCATTTTTTGAATGTTGCATTTATTCTATATACTGACACACGACGTGAAATTACCCTAGTTGACGATATATTGACAGGAGAGTCGACCTTTGCTTTAATAGATCAATTTCCTCCCAGCAAAATATCCATATATATTTTTGCCAGGAGGAAATAGATCTATATAAAGCAAAGGTCACCTCTCCTGTCAAAATAGACGTCAAAACTAGATGCCATCTATTGACACCTCTTTGGCAGATTGTGAAGATTTCATTTGACCCCTTGTGGATCTCATGGATTAAAGTCTGTCCTGGACTCACGAAGGCCATTAGTTCGAAACCATGGTTTCCAGGTGGTCGCTTCTCAGTTTGCCAAAGCTGGTGTTGTGGCTTTGTCACCGACCTGAGGCCGCTAGTTTGCGTCGATAGTGAATAGATGGCGTCTAGTTTGACGTCTGTTTTGATGGTAGAGGTGACTGTTGATTTATTATTTGGTCATGTTCATTGATTTTATGGTTTGAAACTATGATGCAATTATAGTTGAATAATATATGCAACTATGATTTGTGTGTGATACAAATTTCGCTCACAAAAAAAGCTTCAATTTCCTCTTGTGACAGATGGCGCTGTTCCGTGAATTTGAATAACGGGAGAAATTTACTTCTTTGCATATTGTCCCTCGCTCACGCTATGTTATCATCATAAATCAATAGTCTATCTGGGACCAGATTTTATGAATGCGTAATTCCTATTTTGTGATTCAAATTCCTCATCTTGGATTTATCAGGAGGCTGCCAGGACTACCCTTGTTGAGGTACATCCACGCTGACGATGGCGGCTCTTCGGCATATCAAAGAAAGGGAATTACATCCCTGCTTGGCGCCTCCACGTAGCGAGGGTGGGCAGAGCGGCTAAGCCAGGATAAACAGAGACCAGGACAACTCCATCCTGATATAGAGAAGGACATTTACTGTTCTTGGAGTTGGAAACTGATTCTAAAGGTGGATTAACATACTCTTAGGTCAATGGTATATAGATGTGAAAGGCAAGGGGAATCTCCTCAATTATTTTTCCCACGAAAATCCTCAATGAATAAGCCAAAGTGGTCCAAGACAACCAAGTCTTACCATTAAACTCTAGCTGGGGATCGACTACCTGATTGGGGGAAGAGACACCAGAGAGAGAGAGTTCACCCCAAATAACCAATATACCCTCGTTATTTATAGCCTCATTGACGGTGTTGTAGCGGTCTCTGTGAAGTGCCATTTGTCGGATGATTTTGTTGTGAAATTGTTTATGTTTTGAGGTAAATGTATCATACAACATATGTAAACGACGTCGTATAGAGGACGTATGTATGTAATGCCGTATGTAAATATTGATCAACTTCACGCCAAATCTGATATAAATAACCTTTCCATCGACTCGGGTTCCAGAACTGAGATTCGATTTATTCTCCGCCGTTAATAAATTCTACATATATTCCCAATAATCAGGGAAATATGTTATTTACTACATGGATGCAAATTGGCCTACTTGGGTTAAAACTTTTCCTGATTTATTAGTTTTGATGTTGCTCGCAGAACACTTGTAAAGGAAAATGTAATTCGAAAAGACAAGAATTTTAATTAGATTTCCATCCTCGGGGGATGTTTTCAACATTTTACCTCGTGTAGTGGAGCTTTCGTCCCATCCTTCATTACAATGAAGAATCACAGGCAGGACTGTGTCGAGGTTTAATTCAGTCTTTATTTTAAAGAAATAGAAAAACTGTTTAATCCTCCATTAATTCCTATTTGAATATTCTCTCATTAAAATGTGAAAACAAAACACAGTTTTTCCAAGCGTGTTGGATCAGACAAGCGAGAAAGCTAGGCCTACATCATAAATATTCACACCCACCTTGTTTTTTCTGCCGGCTAAGTGCTGAAAGGTGTGTAATGGAGATGTAATACACACGTAAAGTGGAGATTTGCACAACGTGTGGGCTGCTATATGGAAATAAGTCATTTGTGACGAAACTTTTATCCCTTGTTTGAAGCCATGGTAGGTTTTTTATCCTTTTAATTGTTTTCGTTTTATCTTCCTAGACATTAATTATAGAACAAGAATTTATAATGTAGGAATAGCCATCTGGAGTGTGTAAGTGAAAAGTTGGCGAACTTATATTTGCACCATCAGGAGATATGCAATTTTGTACCAGAACACACATTTTCACTTATTTCTCATTTCATACGTTATTTTACATACACAAATAACGATTTAGCTTATTTAAACTCGTACTTTCTAATAAATTAAGTTTTGCTCTCTGAAAATTAGAAATATATTTTCAATATTTCTTTCGGAGATAGATGGAGCGCTAAGTTGATAGTGACATTTTAAATAAAATATAAAAATGAGAAATTATAACTATGCAATAAATTATATATATTTTTTAAAGTTTATCTTGTATAGAATAAGAAACAAAAGTCACGCGGGAGAAGAGCTTCTTCTATAGAGAAAGATCGTAGAAAGACGTCTTGTCCGAAAGCTTGTACGATCGTACTCTATAACGAAGCTTTTTCCATGACTTGTGTTAGTTCTTCAATGGCGGATAGGGAGTTCATCGTTGTCTTAAAGTGTATCTTCTGTTTAATAGATTACCTGCCCCCCGTGTTATTCTTTAATTACATTTTAGCTTTAATATTGTCACGGAGATAAATAAAGCAAGGACAAATTTGTGAATAATTAATTTATTATAAGAGGTATTTATAGGGAGAGAGAGAAAGCACAACTTACCCCAAGTTAAAGATAATCCTAATGAACGGCGTCAGCCACCGTCCCGTTTTCCTTATTTACAGATCAGCTTCCGAGAACCCCTCACACCTGTGGTCCCCCCGGGGTCCAGGGATGATTGACAGGTGTCCCATCTGGATGGAGCTCCTTGACAATATTATTATACGGGGTCGGTGGAAGGATGGTCTAAACCGTTGGTTTTCGACCGCTATGACCCGGGTTCGATTTCCGCATTGGACACTTTTTTTTCTGATTTAATAAAAAATGCTTAATGGCCCCCGATTATTGCAAAAGTCCAACCTCACTAGCGAGTGCAAGTAACCAAACGGGGCTCTGGTACATGTGTAGACATATGGTACACTTACAATAAAAGCAGTCGCCTACTTCTACCCAACATGATTATCATGGCCTGTACCACGTATACTAGGGATAAGCAAAAATATATATTAACCCAAAGCAATAACGCGCCATCTATACATATAAAAAGAAAGGATTTAAAAGCACGAATGTTTCTTTTATACATAATACAAACTTCTACTGTCCTTACTGCGATGAAAAAATATATTGGGAGGGCTTGGCTCATCAGTGGTGTACCCTCCCAGCGGTTTCGCCAATTTAATCCACCAGACCGCTTCTCAGAGCTCTAATACTGTATTGGACGATTCTGCTTATATACGCAGCACTGAAGGATGGAATCTCAGAAATGGTTTTCAAGAAGACTATGGACATAAGCTTATAGGACAGTAGAATTACATTCAAATATTTTAATGTAATTCTACTGTCCTATAAACCTATATCATTATGGAATCCATTGACTCTCCATGAGTGGTATATCCTGAAGAATGAACAAAGACATATTATGAATATAAACTTATTTAGTCAAGAACGAAAATTATGGAACTTCCAAATAATGTATTTTGTTTAAATATTATAATGGTTTATTTAATATATATTCTCTTTTAGTTTTCAAATATTTTAATAAATAATTCGGGCTCTTATTTTTTATTTTTAGAATATTTTGGTCATGTACTTTTCACATTGTTTCGCGGTATCACGGCCTTAACTACCCGTTTAATGATTTTTCAGGATGCCTGAATTACCAGTTTTTTTTTTTTTTTTTTTGTGTGTTTGAGGTACAGCTTGCACCACGCTGACGAGGGCCAACAGCCCGAAACGCGTCCGTGGTTAGCTTTTCTTTATATATCAAGAATGGGTATTTGTCCAATTCTGAAATAATTAAAAATGAATAGTTGATATTTATTCCGATATATGGCGCAAGCCATCAGCAACTTTCAGTTGCACGATAAAGAGATGCCTTTTTCTTAATATTTTATTTATTAGGCCACACACAAATGGTTTTACTTTTCAAATATTACTTCTCAAAATGTTAATGTTTGTGTTTCAAATTAGAAACTTTTATTTATCTAACGATGTGTATAACATACAACCTGTAAATATGGCTGTCTTCTTGCATTTAGTTATCTTCGATCCTAAGGAGAGAAAGTTTATAATTGACCGTTCGCCCAATTTACATATTTCCACCAGCAGAAGAACCTTGCATGCGAGTGTTTAATAAGTTGTTTCTTGGAGGATGGCGGGAAAAGTAAATCGATATTTTCAAAATTGAAATGTTTGTTTCGCTGAAGTTTCCACAATATTCTACTTAGTCGGATAAAACTCTGCTACAATAGAGTTATTGTCATAGTTTTAACACCCGAAATATGTAAATATGTCTAATATGTATCTTCCATTTGTTCCGCATACCTTCCTTCCTACAATATTGGAATTATCTGTATGATGACTTAGTCTAGACAGTCCTAACTCTGGAGTATGCACATAGCAATTTGCATATTCTACGGTCGGAAAACGTGATAATAATGACCACTACTAGTGATAACAATAAGGAACATCTATTAAAACGATATAAACCTCCACTCTCGAGCAGAACTTTTATCTAGGTGGTAAATGTAATAGGTCAGTAATTTATTAGGTGGAGATAAACTGGTGTTATAAGGAAGGGTTCACCATTGATGAGAAAATGTGTTACAGGTTTTTCACCTACTTAAATATTTTTTATTATCCCCAGTACACGGGGAACAAGCAATGATAATCATGTTTTATTGAAGTTGGAGACTGATTTTATTAAAACAGTCCGACCGAGTGTGCCAGAGCCCCGTTTGGTTACTTGCATTCGCAGGTAAGGTTAGACTTTTACAAGAATCGGGGATTTTAGAGCTTTTTTTTCAATTATGAAAAAGGTGCCTAATGCGGGATTCGAACCCGGGTCGCAACGGTCGAAAACCAACGGTTTAAACCACCCGACCCACGCTCAATCAAAGTTGCATAGAGACATGGAACACAGCGACAGTAGAATTCCCTAGCAGATGAAACCTCCGTGCATCAATTTGAGACGTAAAAAATGAAAGAAAGAAGGTGATTTCCAGCCGGAGTGGAAACTTGGGAAGTATTTGAAAAGTAGTTTGAAAAGTGTTCTTTGTTACGCCATTATGGGTGTACTTAGAGAGTTGAAAGTATTTTAAAATCTTCCCTTTAAACACCGCTTTTATTTGACGTCAATGATTTATTTATAGGATAAATGTCCTCTCTAGAGGTTAGAAAGTGAGCTAGTTCACTCATTTTAACTATAACGATATAATATTGTAAAATAAAAAACCTTTTTATAGCAAATAAGTGATCGCTAGATCTTCCGAGTTTCTCTTGTTTAATTATGTTTGTTGAAGAACTAGAGCAAGAAAGCTTGCCGCTTTCTTAGTAAACAAACTTATTGGTTTTATCTATTTTATAACATATTCGTCGAGTGGACAACATCTTTTATATCATATGAACGAATCGTATTTTTTATTCGAAATATAAATTATATTTTAATGATATTTTACTGCACATTTCTTTTCTATTTTTATAGCTATGTAATAAATGTTTACAACAGAGCGCACCATACGTGAAAGTCCGAATGGCATGTCAGATAGTAAGAAATGGGCCCGTGTGAGAGTAAACAAACGTTCAATGGGGTGTCAAGATGTATGTAAATATGTTATCTGAAGTATATTGCCCAAACTGGTGCCCTATCGACCAATCAGCATCGTCAGAAAGTGATGCGTCAGACAGCTATCGATCGCTTCAGCCAATCACAGCACCGACTGTCTCCAGATTTCTTCACCCTGATGTATATATACATACAAATATATATACTGTGCTCGCCTTGTAAATATGTAAATAGATCATTGAATTTTTCTTTTAAAAAACAAAAACAATCCGATAGAACGTTTGATAAATTTGCATAGTTATCTATAAATCCCGATTACTCGGAGATTGGTCAAAGTCCATCTATTAGGAAATGTCAACTATGTATAAGAACATTTAAAAAACGATTTCCGAACAAGTTATCAGAGAATATTGCCGAAGAGCTGATGAAAACATAATACAAAAGTAGAATTGTAAGGGGGAATAAGGTGTTAACTTTCATAAAAGGGCAGCTCTTGATCGTGACACCGAAATTTGATGACTTGCGCCATCTATCGGAATAAATATAAACTAATAGTTTAATTTTTAATATTCCAAATATGTCGGCATTCAAGGGTTAGTTTTGTTGTCGTTGAGGTACATCGTGCAACACGCTGATGAGGGCAAACAGCCTCAAATGAGTACATATAGACTTTTATTTCTTTTACAGAAAAGGAACTTGACCAAAATTCTTCAATATAAAAAAACGATTTGTTTATATTTATTCCGATAGATGGCGCAAGCCATCAGCAACTTTTATTTTCACAATCAGAAGATGCCTTTTTTCGAAATATAAATTAAAAAAAAAATTGAATAAAAAAGGCATATATTGGATCAAAATATCATTTATTTTACCAATATTTCAGCTGGCTGAACGCCAACCTTTATCAAGGTATTATAACATTTTAAATTGTGTTTAAACACAAGGATAAAAGTTGGCATTCAGCCAACTGAAATATTGGTAAAATAATGATATTTTGATCCAATATATTCCTTTTTTTTTATTCAATGATTTATTTATGGATTGCTCTATTTTCAAAATAAATAAAAATATCAGTAACTATTTTAAATATTTTGAAACCAGTTCTCTCTCTCTCTCCCTCTCTCTCTCTCTTGTGTGTGTTAAGCAGAAAATGACTTTTCAATGATTTAAATGAACATAAAATAATCAGTTTATCGGTCAAATAGGTTTTAAAACATTTCTCTACTCTACAAAAAAACCTGTATTTTTTTAGTTTTTTTTTTCTTATCCCTAGTACACGTGGTACAGGCCATGATAATAATCATGGTGGGTAGAAGTTGGCAACTGCTTTTACTGTAAGTGCTCCACATGTCTACACATGTGAAAAGCAGTTCGACTTTGCACTTACAAATGTTCCAGAGCCCCGTTTTTTTTTAGTTCGAATTTGAAGTAATTTAAGCTGTCGCACTTTTTATTTCTTTGCACTCGTTGCAATGTAAGTATTAAACGTCAGGGCTCACCAGTTGTGTTATCAGAGATCCAGTAATCAGAATTCATTCACCACCATTGGCTAGATGGAAACTCTTTTTTTATTATTTAACACATGTGAATTATATTATTCTTTTTTAGCCATGCAAAACTATAGCAAGCTACGACATTTCATATTCAAAACATTTATACTCTGTTTTTTTTTATTTACAATTCATGAAATTTTGAAAATAGAGCAATCCATAAATAATTATTTTTCTCCCCATTGAATATAACCTTTTAAAACTTATTTCTGTTGACGTTATGAAGCGCTGAGTTTGTTGTTAACACACATTAAATATGTTATAATACCTTGATAAAGGTTGGCGTTCAGCCAACTGAAATATTGGTGAAATAAATGATATTTTGATCCAATATATGCCTTTTTAAAATTTTTTACACATATAAATTTACTAATATGCCTTTTTGATTAAAAATTCATAAAGTAATTAAGTTTTTATATTCAATTTGAAAATATTAATATAAACAATAAATAGATTATAATAATTCCAACAGTTTTTTCCAGCTGCTATAGAAACTACAAAGAGAAAATAATTGGCGTTGTGAATCTGGCAAACGAAAGTGGAGCGATACCAGAAGGTAGGAGACAAACGTGTTTTAAACAACAGAAGATAAAAAGGATTCAATCGGTTGTGCAGGCAACGTAAGGATTCAGGGAAATCTCCAACGGTGTTTCCGAGACGTCGGTTACAATAAGGAAATTCTCTAAACCTGAAATGTTTTGTTTTTTTTTATATATAGTTACAATTGGGTATGATATTCATGGCGGGATTTGTGACTACTCTATGTGAAAATAAAACACTACATATTTACATATCTATATATATATAAATCAATGTTTGTATGTTTGTTTGTTTGTATGTCCCCGCGTTCACGACGTTCCCCGCGTCAACCTCAGTATCTCAGAGGTCCTTGATTCGACGGCAGATTCAGGGAGTACTGGATAAGGGTTCGAGGGCTAAAGGGGGGGAGTCCTATTGGAGCGTAGGACGGATGGCTCTAAGTCCGAACGGGAGGGCTCGGTCAGCAACCTTGCCAATGAACTCTCGGAGACGCCTGTGGGTGAGTGGTCAACCCCATTGTAGCCGGACCATACTGGCGGGCGCGAGGGGCCTACCAAAGGCCGCTCGGTGCATGGAGAATGCATCATTCCTTCTGGCTGTGTGACGTGGTTTTTCAGCGAAAAACCAGGGGATGCAAGGGCTTTTGCTGCCTATATCGTCCCTGGCTTTGCCGAATTTCTATTCTGTTTGTATGTCCGGTATACAAATTCGCAGTAGTTCACTAATTCAAACCAAAATTTCCATACATAGGTAAAAAATACGGGGAAGACGATAGGCTATTTTAAAAAATATATAAATCAATTATTAAAACTATATATTCAAATTATTCTACTTAGCTCACGAACAGCGCCCTCTATCAAAGATTAGATTAAATTAGGGGGTCGGTGGAAGGCTGGTTAAACCGTTTGGTTTACGACCACTACGACCCGGGTTCGATCCCCGCATTGGACACTTTTTTCTGTTAAAAAAAAAAAAAAAAATGCGCCAATGGTCCCCCGATTCTTGCAAAAGTCCAACCCCACCAGCGAGTGCAAGTAACCAAACGGGGCTCTGGCACATTTGTAAGTGCAAAGTCGAACTGCTTTCACATGTGTAGACATGTGGTGCGCTTACAGTAAAAAGCAGTCGCTAACTACCCACCATGATTATCATGGCCTGTACCCCGTGTACTAGGGATAAGCAAAAAAAAAAAAGATTAAATTATGCTGATGCAAACAAATAGATAATGCTAATAACAAACAATTATAAAAAAAAATCTTATCTAAATATATATCATTCGGGTAGATATGCACACGGGTCAATCCCGGGGCGAAGCCCGGGTCACCCGTCTAGTTAGATAATAAAAAGGCACATATTGGATTGAATAAAAGATTTATTTGCCAATATTTCGGTTTGCTGAACGCCAACCTTTATCAAGGCATTATATTTTTGTATAAACAAACTCATCGCAGCATATTTACATATGGAAAACCGTTCAGTTTGAATGTTTAATTGTCAAGAAGCCTCAGACATCTCGTGATCTAGGTACTCACTGTCCATCGGTGTCACGAGGAGCTCCATTTTTACATACTGGCGTAGGAATGGGTGGGCCGTGGAAGAATCTTTTTTTACTTCTTCGATGGTAATACCAAACCCGGGTTCTGAATGTCGCTTACCTTTGAGTTACACTTTTTTTTCTATTTATCCCTAGTACAAGCCATGATAATCATTAATGGGTAGATAGTAACTGCGTTTACTCTAAGTGCATCACATGTCAACATATATAGAAAGCAGTTCAATTTTTAGACTTACAAGTGGACCATTTGGTTACTTTTACTCACTGGCAGAGATGGAATTTGCTTGTTTTGGGAGGGGTGGGGGTGGGGGAGGGCATTATTTTCCTTTAGAAAAAAAGCGTCAAATTTGGGCGGGTTCATCAGAAAGTGTGTGGCGAGCATACTCAGCGGTTTCGCCAGTTTAATTCACCAGACCGCTCTATTATTGTATTATACCCGACCTTAGAAAGTTGGAATTTCAGCCATGTGTATATTTTATAGAATTATATTTACATATTTGAAGTTGGTCAAAATTTATTATTATTATATCTTCTTTCTTATCTCCACATACTGGGTGAAGTAGAATGCCTTTGTCATTAAGACTGGGACCACTACTCAGTGGCAGGCCGACTTAGCTCCAAAAGAAATGGCCGCCTCTGACATGAGGAACAGACGCCATGTGCAGATGCTCCTAACATGAAATATAAACGCTGCTCATCCTGAATCCCTGGATCAGGAGCCCTTACAGGGCACTATCAGCCGGGCTAGCTGAGCCCAGGTTTTTTAGTGAGCTTGTTACTGCTCCCTTTCCTCCATCCGGGATTGGGACCGACAAAGGCGGAGTTGTTATTATTATATTATGATAGTGAATAAAAAAAGAGACAAATAGTCATTTGTCAAATTGAGAGTTGTCTCACAGAATTCTGCAGCTATTGGTAGAAGCGAGGCTATACAGGTCTGTCACAGTGAAGGAGAGGACATTTAAGATGCGGTGGTGTAACGCTCCTCATTCATACTGCCTTTGTTTAAAAGAAACACCAAGACATTTATACTAATTTTGAAGATTGAGTAATCCATAATTAAAATTATATTTATAAAATATGCATATATTGGAGGTATAATTATTTTATTGTTCCAATATTTCGAGGGGCAACTCGCCTCTCTTTATCGAGGATGTTTGTGTCTTTCACTAAAACATGCAAGCACACCACTCTCGTTCTACAAGGCCAATGAAAGAATTGTATCTTTGATTTATAGTCATGTGTCTTGAACCGCTAATGTCCTAGGAGACATTATGACCCTCCTGCAAGGACTGCACAGTATCATAGCCACCGTGTTACTGGAGCATAGTCACTTTAATGGTGTTTAACTAACTGATCAAAGGTGGGTGAGGCCATGGGTCATGGACAAAACTTAAGGACCGTAAAGATAGAGGCTGCCTGGCCGGCGGCATTCATAGTTCTTCAAATTAAAGATACTTCGGTCAGTAAATCTTTTTTTTTCTTTTCTTTTTACGATAATTAAGACCAATTTTTGGTCCTAAGATAGAGACAATAAAAAATATTAACTGGCCGAGGTATCTTTAATTTGAGAAACCTATGGAGTTGGAATGTCTTTGATGTCGCCGTTGGTCCGTTTTTTTTTTTTTTTTTTTGACGGAGACAGAGTCAATTTTGTCCAAACTTGGTTATCTCGTATCTTCAATAAATTTCACTGTAATATCTTTCAGAGTTACAATATCAATTATTACTGTACAAAGTTCATCTTGATATTGTACATAGAAGTATATGCCCGTTGAAGAACAGAAATTTTGCTCGAAAGCTTGCGAAAATCAAAATTAAAAGAAACCCTTTACCTCAATATTGTTTATTATTTCTTTTTCGAATAAAATGTAGTGTTAAGAACTTTGCTGAACAAAAATGAATTTTCAAAAAGGACGTCGAGAAAACACCTAGAGTTCAAACAGCGAGGCAGCTGGGAGAAAAAGGACTGGTATAAATCCGATGCCGTAAATTAAGGCAGTTCACGTGCCAAGCAATATTTTACACAATAAAAACAAACATTTTATGGCGGCTCTGTGTCATGGAAGTAATAATTGTTCCTTGTAATTGGAAATATATTTTATGAAACTTTATAATAATAGATGTAATTACAACCTATGTCTACAGCCCGTATACTTCAATGATTGAATATTAAAATATTATTTTTATTATTGCGGTACAAGGACTGTAGAAATTGGTTTTAATTATTTATATTTAAAAATAAAAATTAGCGTTAAATTATTTCTAATTTTGAGCGATAGAGGGCGCTATGTTGATTATGTAAATTAATCCTTACACACCGTCGGTTGGCGAGTTATTTGCATATGTAAGCGCATATGTAAAATGAGAAACAGGAAGGATCAACAGAGTCGAGCTAGTTAGGTAAAAATACGCTCCGAATTTTATATCGAATAAAAATTTATGATAGATAGAAATGAGGCTCATATATTTGTTTTATTTGAAGGCCGTTTATATTTATAGATAAGATTGTTTATATGACATTGGATAAATTGTATTTGTCAATCTTTCTTTTGGCACTTCGCCATAACCTTTAGTCGCCTATAGAAATTCTATACTCAAATATTCATCGGAACCTATTCAACGCAATAAAAAGGTTTGTCAAAAGAGTTGTTTTACAATTTAACTTTTAAAAAATCGTATTTCCATATACACGTGGGTAACATAACTTATATTTTAAAGGGTTATGTTTATTATATTACATATGTGTTATATTAATATACACTGATGGAGACAAAACTTAAAAGGAAGTTGTATTTTTTTATCATGTATATATCGGAATTCAGATATTAACTCAAAGATTTTTGATACACAGTAAACTTTATTGAAGATACGCGAGATAACCAAGTGTTATGAAAATTCGAAACTATTATAGACACGTATGATTCTTTTAAAAATTAAACAATTTCTACTGTTCTTACTGCAATGGAAAAATTATCGGGAGGGCCTGTCTCATCAGTGGTGAGCCTTTCCAGCGGTTTCGCCAGTTTAATCTATCCTTAAAGAATCATACGTGTCTTTAATAGTTTGGAATTTTCATAACAGATGACGTACTAATGCATCATAATATAACCAAGTGTGAAAAAAATTGCCTCTGTCGCCTTCAAAAAAAGAAGGCCGGCGATTTAAAGACTTTACAATTTCTTAAGTGTATTTAATTGAATATCTGTATAGAGACACACTCGAGTATAAATGGAATCTGGAGAAACGTTGTTGACGGGTCATTCGCTTATTTGTATAGAAAAGTTAAAATGGCTGGGGGATGTATCACAAACACCTATTTACATATAACACATATAAATAACAAACACCTGAACTCTGACAGTCTCTAAGACAATTTTATCTTATTCCACTAGGAACTGTATAGGAAGCACTTCACATAGAATATTGACAGTTCATTGGCTAGTATTATCACGTGACTATTTGCGATTTAGTTTCAAGGGGGTTCTTGAAAGATTATTAGATAATGAGGTAAAAACATGATATTTGACCACACACTATATTTACATATAGGAGTGGTGAATGAAGAGTAAATAGACCCGCAGAGTAAATTATGTAACAAATAAGGTAATCTATTACAATACTGGGATACCATGTAATTTCACACTCCCCTCGTTCATCAGTAGCCGGTGTTCTAGCCGTTGATGAGCCAGCCGGCTACTCTTCATTAGGGTAATAACCAGTTCCTAGAAGCATTTGTTGTTTCCTTTGCTGCCCTATAGATGGAGTTGGACGTTCCTATTTACACCGCAAGTCATTTCTTATTATTTGCTTGGAAATTATATTTGCACATTGGCTATATCTCAAAATTTGGCGATCATACATTTATTTTAATTAAAAAAACATATATTGGATCAAAATATCATTTATTTTACCAATATTTCAGTTGGCTGAACGCCAACCTTTATCAAGGTGTTATAACATATTCAATCTCATTTACATATTTACATATTTACACATTTACATCATTAACATATTTAATCACTTTTTTTTAGTATGAAAATAAAAACAGAAGGAAAATTGAAATTTACGCATATGTTTAGTTTAAAGAAGATCCGTTATCGAATGTTCAAAATTTGATTTCTAGAATATCACCATTTTGTAATAATTTTTGGATTAAATTTTTGAAATTATTTGAATATTGTTTGCATATTTACAGACCACTTTTACGTTGGTGTAAATTATTCCCACTTTATAGTGAAGTTATTAGAGACTTTTAAAAGACATTCTGTTTAGAATATGAAAAATGACATTTAAGTTTTAAAAGCCGCAGTAAACTGAGTAGAATGAACAGGCCGTAAAGAAAGCCACGAGAGAATATGTAAAATTGGAGATCCTATAAAATATGCAATAAACATTTTACTGGTTCATATTTCTCACGGCATTTGTTTAATTGGAGAGGCTTGCTTTCTTTGTTGGATCTCAATGAGAGTGTCCACGCCTACTCTTATTACAATAAATGTTTTATTTAATGGCAGTAAGGTTTTATTTTTTAAAATACAGATTAAAATTATATAAAAGGTGTTTGTGAAATTATTAAACACGTTTTTTTTTTTCTTTTCCAAATAAAACACAAACATTCTACTTTCCTTAATGAGACGAAAAGAAATATTGGGAAGGCTTGGCTCATCAGTAGTAAACCCTTACTGGGGTTTCGCCAATTTAATCTATCACAGACCGCGCTTTCTAGAGCCCTAATACTGTATTGGGCGATTCTGCTTATATATTCTACATTGAGAGATGAGTTAAAAAAGCTCTCCCATTATTTTACTATTTTATTGAGAGAAGAAGAAAGTTGTTTTATTTTTTTAACAAATGAGATAATATATTCACGCGCGCGCTAAAGATATAACAGCAGTTAATTGTTATATATTAACATCTATTTTGAAAATAGAGCAATCCATAAATAAATCTTCAATTAAAAAGGAATATATTGGATCAAAATATCATTTATTTTACCTAACGCTAACCTAACCGTACCTAACGGTACCCAAAGATAAAATAAATGATATTTTGATCCAATATATGCCTTTTTAATTAAGTAACATCTATATATGTAATTAAAATGTTATATACAAATAAAGATATATATTAAGAGGTATAAATATAATTAGAAAGTTAAAATTGTGAAAGTTGCATAAAAATGGCGGTGTTATAAATAGATAACACGAAAAACGGAGTCTGAACAGAATATTCTATCTCCCACTAGATAACTATCACAATATATGATGTAAATATAAAGTTCCCTTACACAGAACTACGTTATAAACTGAGATCGGGAGAAAGTCGCACAAACCAGCCAACCGAGCTTCAACACACAAAAAAATCCTTCGACTTTTGTCTGAAGATTTCCCCCCCCCCCCTACTTCCGGTCTCACTCTGCCGGAAGTTCCTCCATTTTCTTATCACAGGATAGCAGAAGTCCCGGATTTATAAATTACCCTCCTCTTTATTGCCCTCGCCGTCCCTGGGATAGAATACTGACGAGTACAACTTGGATATATGCAATTAGGGAGGATGGGTAAACTATGCAAATGGTGATGTATTGATATTCACAATAATTTATGGACACATAACATATAAAACAGCAGCTAAGTAGGTTGAATAATATATTTGTTACATATCTGTATAATTATCTTTGAATGTCATTTCATTCGCGATCGAACGATGTGGTCCATTGTACATATTACATCCCAAACATGATGCGACGTCAGCCATCTCTGTCTTGAGCCCGATGTACCTTTGAGTGTATCTATGAATAATAAATAGTTAGTTGCATAGAACTCTCCAATGGGATCGGTGACTCATGTTTCTATCTAACATGGCCTGCCAAGAATAAATAACTGGACTCCAGTAGATTTTCCTCATTTCTTGAGACTTTTCCGTTCATTGGAGACGCCGTGTTCTTTGAGGAAAACGATTTATTTGACACAGCGTTTGATTTGTAATTTTTATCCTACCCAGCATCTTTATCAAACTGTCACGTTGAGAAGACAGTCGTCAGCGTGACGGCCAATTTATTCCGATCAAAACCTTCGCAACTTATTTACATATCAGACCAAACAATAGAAATAGTTTAGTAATAATCTGTGAATAATCTAAAAAATTCCAGTTACAATAGCTAGATATTTGAATATTTTAAATGTTTTTTTTTTTTAAGAATTGGTATATTTTACTGTTAACAAAGAATACGGTAAAAAATTATCTTTAGAAGAACAAATCAGTTCAGGCTTTCTGTTACATATCGTGAGAAAATATAAAGTCAACATTTTTTCTTTTTTTTTTAATATTCGGAGATAAATTGGAGTGGTGACAAAATTCATTTGACACCGCAGAGGAAATTGTCACCACCACGACAATTACGTGTGACATTTAGACATTAATTAGAAGGACATTCCACACTATGGATAGTACACAGCAGCCGACTTTCTCACCCAACTTCCGGGATCGACTCGGGTTTCTCTCTCCCCACCCTGCGACCTGTTTCCCCTTAAACCCGGGTAGAAGTGGGTCAACCCGACACTCCAGCTCCTTGCAGGATTCGTACAACAGCTGAACTTGTTGGTGTCCCGCGCTTGGTCCAAGTTTTAATCTTTAAACCATTGTCAGGATAACAGAGTTTCTCTCTATTTGAGAATTGTGCGGGAATTCTGGCCTTAACTATCCGTTTCATGATTTTTCTGGATGCCTTGGTCGTTGAGGTACAGCTTGCACCACGCTGATGAGGGCCAACAGCCCGAAACGCGTACGTGGTTAGCTTTTCTTGATTAATCAAGAATGGTGACAATTCTGGAATAATTAAAAATCAACGAATAGTTGATATTTATTCCGATAGATGGCGAAAGCCATCAGCAACTTTTAGTTTCACGATAAGGAGATGCCTTTTTTCGTTTTCTTAATTTATAAACTTTATCCCAGTACAATATCACATCTGTACTATTTTTCACATATATATATATATATACTAGCCGAATGACCCGGGCAACGCCCGTGTTTTACCCGATTGAATGTTTTGATTCAAATACTATTTGTTACAATTATAAATTGGCGCCTTAAATAAATGCATATTTTAGTTAATAACTATAGCCTATGTGCTTTATCTGTCTATGTACTGTTGGCTTCCGTAGGCGTCTCTTACTGGGAAAAAGAAAGAGAGGATTCCATTTGGTTATTAACTAATATATGCATTTATTTAAGGAGCGACACGCTCCAACACAATAGTGACAAAAACGAAAAAGCGAGTGGGGGGGGGGGGGGCAAAGGTGGCGTGAGCGTAACCAACCAATAGGAAGGCGCCATCCAAAAAAAAAAAAGCAAACGGTGACAGAGACGAAAACTGATTAAGAGATGAAGAATGACGCTCGTAACTGTATATAGAATTTTTTATATATATAAAAGAGCGGTAAAAATATGTAACCATTTGTAAACATGATGTATATAGTTATTTGTTAGTGCAAGAAGGTTTCAAGTTGTTACACTTGAAGTTACAATTTGCTTTTTTACCCCTTGCCTAAATTTTCCCTTTAAAATGTTCATAGGGAATATTGGTTACTGCGCATGCGTGGAAGCCATAAATTCCGTCCTTAGCGCGGGAGAAAATTTCCCGCCATAAATAAGCGTCTGCCGCCCTCCCATAGATTTTAAACCCAATTAATTGAGTCCTTCCTTAACTGGAGATTCACAGCGCGTAATTGAATTTATCGTTTTGTTTGGTTGTTTATTCGGGAGGGACCCAGCTGATCCTCCGACTGTGTTGCCAACTTTACTTTTCTTTCCCGACACGTTCCACTTGTTTATCACAGAAGGGATTGGCGCCAACATCCGCTCGACTCTGCCAACTCCTGGGGCGTCATTTCTCTCGGAGTGATTTATCTGCTTTGTATTCGACACGATATGTAAATATGGGGAGAAAACACTATGCAACTTTGTATTGGAGAAGATATAATAAATATGGACAGAAAACTATATATATGCAAATAAGTAGATATGTAAATATGTACAGGGAGGTCTATATGCAATTATATATGAAGGAGGACGATATGTGTAGTAAATGGGGGAGGAAACGATACAATTGAAATTTAATATGTAACTTTGAATATTTTCCAGGTGATTTTCCTTATATTCTGCAAGAACATTGTTCGATGAATTATATTTTCAATTTAGATATAAATTTCAATATAAATATATATTGAAATATAGCAGTAAAACTATATGTTTATAATTTTCAATAAAACAGGAATGCTGTTTATAGGAATTCAAACAGTGTTAGGTTTTTTAATCAATTAAAAACAATTTATGATCAATTTAAGATCAAATATGCGAAATAAACTCTGAGAGAAGAATTACAAAACTATAACAAGACTCAGAACGAAACACTATAAAGGAATGACAATACATCCAGATGGCACAAGAACCTATAGAGCATGCAACAACTGTCCTGGTGTGGAACTAACACCTACCCACATATTCTCATGCCCAGAAATGGCCACAGCTTTATAGAGAATTGACGCGGACCCAGAGCAGCAGATTTACATACCCAAGATAGTGGACATTGCTGCTGCTGTGATAGAGATGCATGGAAACATCTGAAGCTCTTCACTGTACACGACAACAACAATTTATTATTGCACCTGCATCAATGAGGAGGAGGTCTTGATATTGTTCATCAGTGATAGACATGCATAGAGTCTTCTGAGAGCTAAATATAAATAATTTATTTGTAGTCCTATATGTGCACATATCCATACATTCATTCCATACCGTACACCTACTTATAAAACTGAACACATATCTACACTCATGGACAAAACTTAAGGAAGTTGTACCTTTCAACATGTATATCGGGATTCAGACAATAACTCTGAAAGATACACTCATGGACAAAACTTAAGGAAGTTGTACCTTTTAGCATGTATATCGGGATTCAGACAATAACTCTGAAAGATACACTCATGGACAAAACTTAAGGAAGTTGTACCTTTTACCATGTATATCGGGATTCAGACAATAACTCTGAAAGATACACTCATGGACAAAACTTAAGGAAGTTGTACCTTTTACCGTGTATATCGGGATTCAGACAATAAATCTGAAAGATACACTCATGGACAAAACTTGAGGAAGATGTAACTTTCAGCATGTATATCGGGATTCAGACAATAACTCTGAAAGGTAATACAGTGACCTTTTATGAAGACGCACGAGATAACCAAGTGTGAACAAAATCGCCTCTGTGTCTCCTCCAAAAAAAAATATATATATATATACAGTTATCAGCGTCATGCGTTCTTAATTCTGTCACCGTTTGCTTTTGGTTCAGTGGTAGAATGCTCGCCTGCCACGCGGGCGCCTCGGGTTCGATTCCCGGCCGATGCATTTTTTTTTTTTTTACAATTTTTAAAACTCGTTTATATATTATAGTGGCGGGCGCCCCGGGTTCGATTCCCGGCCGATGCATTTTTTTTTTTTTTTTACAATTTTCAAAACTCATTTATATATTATACAAGAATGACATCCACGGCGCCAATTTATAATTGTAACGAATAGTATTTGAATAAAAGCATTTAATCGGGTAAACCCCGGGCGTTGCCCGGGTCATTCGGCTAGTATATATATATATAGACGACCGGCGATATCAAAGACTTTCCACTTCCGTAAGTTTTTTCCATGAGTGTAAATGATCAATAAGAAGCCGTGTTTTAAATAAAATAGGAAAAGAAACAAGTTCATTGGGAACAAAATCAACGCAATATTTCGAACGTCTTTAAGTAACTTTAACGTGCGTCTGTTTATTCGGTTTCACAGCCCGAGAGACGTTCATAAAATGAGACAAATCTATATATATAAAATTGAATGTCTGTGTGTCTGTGTGTGTGTCCTCTATGGATTCAAAAACCATACATCCAATCGCCGTGAAAATTTGGGATATTATTAGGCATATCCCCGGAAAGGTTTACGAAAAATAATTTCTTGAATATCTTAAATATCCTTAGAGTTATTTGCAGATTTGTAGCTTTAACTCGCAAGCGGGGGGCGGGTGACCTCCGGGAACTACGTCCATCTTCCATAAACGACCATGATTTCATTCAACTTATCGAGTATTTTTCAAGGGACCGGGAAAATATGTAGATAAAACGATGATTTTGTAATGTAGAAAATTAGGAAAGACAAAATTCAGGATGACACGGCACACAGGGACCGGGAAAAAATAATCACTTTATCGAGAGATTCACGACCATGATTTTATTCAACTTATCGAGTATTTTTCAAGGGACCGGGAAAATATGTTCACTAGATAAAACGATGATTTTGTAATGTAGAAAATTATGAAAGACAAAATTCAGGATGACACGGCACACAGGGACCGGGAAAAAATGTTCACTTTATCGAGAGAGTCAAATTTACGAGTTTCAAATTATCAAAATATATCTTTTTTATTTTAAAGTTTGTAGAGAATTGTTTTAACAAATGTTCGTTAGACAAACCTTTACTCGGGTAAAACCTCGGGCGAAGCCGGGTACGTCCGCTAGTTTAGAAATAAAAGACAATATGTAACGTAGTTAGACTTGTGGCAAGATATTTTAGTGAGAGCTTTGTACCTATTTACACCCAGTACCATTCCTGTACGGAGATAGCCTTGCTCAGTTTGAATCTCCTGTTTCCCCAGAGATTTCTTATGAAATGTTTAATTTATAGATATAGGACAGCTTTCAAATTTGCATAGAAAATTCTCCCTATGTGTATAATAGTTTCGACGTAATCCAATAGTTTTATAAAACACCTGGTAAGTGATGTAAGCTGAACAAAATCTAGGCGTTATCTTGCCATGACAATGTAGGAACTAATAAATTATAGGAAAATGTAAGCTCTCTTCTCTGAAATTCCGGAGGTATGCAGAATTATTTTATTAAATTTCACACCGGAAATAAATGTTTCAAAGCCGAGTCCTAAAATGTATTTAGGATGTGTGGAATCAATGAGAATCATTTCCCAAAGCGGCACTTAACCCCGGTCAGATGGACCAATCAATCAACAGGGCGCAGGGATCCATCATTTACTGCTACATATGGCGCCGTGTCGTCTGAACATATGGCCTCAATTACATATCTAGTTGCATATACTCCTCTAAAAGTTAAATGATAATTACAATATGATTCTTTATTATATATTTGGCTGGCTTTCGAGCGTTAGCTCTTCCTCAGGACTCTCACTGAATCCGTAAATCAAATATTCTTATTTACTATCGAAATATTTTATTTGCATTATGTATCTTTGCATGTATCTTTACACCTCCATTGCATAACTCAAAACATAGCCTCAAATATTTATACATACGTAGCAATTAAACATTATCCTCTAAAAACAACGAAATAAGACATTTAGTTCAATACTACTTGCTACTCTGCTACTTTTCCTTTCTGAAAAATATATAGAATTACAATTTATTTCTCTACATATACCTTATACTAATACAAATACTTCTTTCAATTTTCATTGATTTCAGGCTGTAGAAATAACCTTTAAATATATATTTTAAAAGTATCGGTAAAAATATTGCCATGTGGAAAATTAGGGAAGACCAACTTCGGGATGAGACAACAATTTATTTCAGGCAAGAACAAACTATGAATGGTAAACAAAAGATAAGCAAAAAAGGTAAGTGTACAGAGTACAGCAAAATATAAACAAAAAAAATAATACTCTGCTAATAAAATACTTTGTTACAATATGTTTATAATTATCAGAGATTTTCAGACTAAAAATGGTCGGTCCGTGGAAGCAGAGCTCGAAGGATTGTCTTAGTAAGATGAATAGAAGGTAATTTTGTTGAAAGTTGAGTATTTCTTGTAAGGTCTATCGTTATAAAGTGAAATAAATGGACACGTTGAGACTGGGAGCTGAGGAACAAACTCAGTTCGATCGTTTGTTCGTCAAATAATTCAAGAAGAGAACGATCAATTGTAAATAATGAAAATAATATTTCCTTCCAAAGTTCGAAGCTATTCCAAACCCTGTATGTCACTGTATTTAACTCAGGTGTTCCCTTTCTCTATAAATATTCACAGAAGAAAAAGACGCGTCAATTATTTAAATAAATTTGACCAAGGACTAATCTCCAATTTGAATCGAGGAGCTGTCAATATTGGGAGACGTCAAAGTTTATGCAAATCGAGCGATGGAATTGAATAACTCCTCTCCATGTTTTATACATGGCGGGATTCACAGGATATATAATTATTGTTGGACGAGGGAAACATTTTCTTGGCTTTTAGCTCGATAATATTGATGATGACCGTAATTTGTGCGAGTGTATCATCATTTGTGTATAATATGCAACTAGCGGCCGTCTTTTGCTGCTACACAGGACTTGGGAGTTTCTCGATTAAATAAATTCAGTCCATTGAAACAATTACCGTTACAATATATTTTACTTTAAAACATTTTCCTACTTCCCCACCTGAGGCAAGAAAAATGTTGGGAGGGCCTGGCTCATCAGTGGTGAACCTTCCAAGCTGGTTCTTCTTAAAAGTCAAGTCCTCCTAATATTTTTCACTGCAGTTGGAAAGTGTGTTTTAATAGAAAATGTATCTTAAAATAATTAATTATTACTTATAAAGAAATAGTCAACATTTATGATAGAAGGTTGCAAGGTCAACTCCTATTTTTCATATGTGCAGTTTCAGCCTGTAAGCGATTGGTTATAAGTTTTATTTATTTTTGTCAGAAGTCTCTAGAACCTGTCTCGACAAGTGGCGAACCTATTTATCGTCACTCAACTCGAATAAACCAAGAACGAATATGCAAATAAAGTGACGTATATGTAACACCATGATATGTAACTAGAGCTATAATCTTGCCAGTCACACACTGGTCACTCTTTATTTGCTTTTTTATAATCCAAACTTTGTCATCATTTGTTGAATGATTTAGTTTGTTGGATGTTTTAATCAAATTACGGTATAGGTGTGGAGATTCAAAGATTTGAATAAATCTCCGTTGAAAATATAACGGCTGAAATCTCATCCGTCCGTAACATACATAGATCACCTCTCCTGGAAAAGTTTGATATTTAAGGTTGGGTGAATCTCGGACATTTTGATTCGCTATCACAAAACTGATATGTCACCCAAAGGTACGTTTGTTGTCACCTCAGAATGTCGATTTTTGGATAGCACCTTTTGTTTGTTTGATTATTGCTGATGTCTCCCAATATTGAAAGATCCTCGATTCAAATTGGAGTCCTTGGTCAAATTTATTTAAATAATTGACACGCCGTTTTTACAGGAATATTTATAGGAGCGGAAAACCCGAGTTAAATAAAGTGACATACAAGTTTGGAATAGTCTTTAACTTGTGAAGAAATATAATTCCTATCACCCTCTATTCATTAATATACATAAACTAGCCGAATGACCCGGGCAACGCCCGTGTTTTACCCGATTGAATGTTTTTATTCAAATACTATTTGTTACAATTATAAATTGGCGCCTTATATAAATGCATATATTAGTTAATAACTATAGCCTATGTGCTTTATCTGTCTATGTACTGTTGGCTTCCGTAGGCGTCTCTTACTGGGAAAAAGAAAGAGAGGATTCCATTTAGTTATTAACTAATATATGCATTTATTTAAGGTGCTACCCGCTCCAACACAATAGTTACAAAAACCAAAAAGCGAGTGGGGGGGGGGGGGGGGGGCGAAGGTGGCGTGATCGTAGCCAACCAATGGGAGAGCGCCATTCCAAAAAAAAAAAAGCAAACGGTGACAGAGATGAAAACTGAAGAATTAAGAACGCATGACGCTCGTAACTGTATATAGAATGGTGGTCGCTTCTTTCCTTTTAGATCATTTTCCCCCCGGAAATATTTCCATCTATTCATTGATAGTTGTTCTTAAGCTAATCTACTAGTAAATCATCGAACACAGTCTGATGTAATCTGTAAATAATTCATAGAATGTAAAAAGAAAGGTTATCATCATGATTGTGTATGTTTATGATATAGAGACAGTCAGGCTGTAGATATATAATTGATGGCGAGGCCATAAGTCAGGAAGCTCCCTCTCTTAAATATAATAATTAATTGTTCATCTTCGTATTCTGATTTGTAAAGAAAACGAAACCCACATATACCAGAAACATGGCGATTTAACTCAGTTTTCAAGTTGTGGAGGAATGTGACTCAACAAAAGGATGAGAGATTACACTTTTATCGGTTTGATCTTCTATGATTTAGTTCTTCAGGAGAACTGTGGATATTCCTGGTAGATATTCCATTTCTGCAATGACATGACATACATCTGTCGTTTATGTAATGTTGGGAAACCAGATTTACATATGTATATTCTGTAGGTGTGATGTTTATCTCTATGTGTGGTAAGACACGTGTGTGGCATTGATTGGCCAATAGCAGGCTGGCTCATAACGACACAACTCCCTAAATTGGACCAATAAACAAGCGCCATATTTATGATGCCTCATTTGCCTTTAGTTCTCTGGTGCGGCCGTAATTTCCCTGCAGTTGCGGCAGCGTTGATTGCTGGTCTGATATAGACGAAGACAATTGGATTTTTTGATAATTTTTGCACTTTCATGTCTTAAAAATCATAAATTTGTAGATATTTATCAATAAAATATATTTTATAAATGCAATAAAAAAGCTATATATATATATTTTAAGTTAGTCAATACCTATACAATAAGATACTTATTTGTAAATTTAGGATTGTTGGTGTACAATTACTTTAAAATAAAAAATTATCTATTTTATAATGGACGCTTCAATCAATTTAAAATAGGCTCATGTGCCATCTATTGACCGTCTCTGCAATCTGGAATACCTAAATTAGTGAATATGCCACAACACTAGATTTAGAAATTTCGGAACGCCAACTTGAAGACTAATATGTAAAGTCTTTGCCATTCTACAACTTCTCCGATATCAAGGGAACCAGCAAGGGATTGGTGACATCTTCCGAATTGTTCCAATAGATCTTCTTCTGGCTGAGTAGATGAACAAATTTATGGCTGAATTATTGACTAAAGTTTGTCTTTCATTCCTTACATATAGATTACCTAGCTCGCTTCCATTTTGTTATCCTTATATTATTTTATCCATCAATATCTGATCAAAATATTTGTTCATATTTAATTGTTTCCACTTGTATTGGGATAAGGTTTAAAAATTAAGGAATAAATGCATATCTTTGGCTATGCAAATGAATGGCGCAATCCATCGGTAAATATCAGTTGCACACGATCAGGGGGTCTAATTATATAAAAAGAAAATTTATGAAAATTAAAAAAGAAAATCTGAAAATAGAATATTTCCAGTTAGGAAGAGTATCTGAAAATGTGAAGTGTCTGATTGTATCAAACATTTGCACAATTTATTTCTATTGTGTAATGTTTAGACAGTATGTAAATGGAGGTAATTTATTGTTCCATTAGAATATGGCGGAGTATTGATTGCCTTCTGACGTATTAGAAACACCCCAACTAACTAATTAAGTCCACTAATTGAAGGGATCAACTAACTTTGGTTAATAACGCTCTAATTAATTCTAAGGACATATATATAGACCTATATGCAAATCAAACGGACAATTGTACCAGAGGATTGGCCACTGGTGGAACTCACTGTGATTGGTGGTCAGTAAGGAAGGGTACAGTCACAATTGACACAAAGATCCTTACAATTCTCTAATTCTCTTATAGGCATTTTGGCTGAGATAAAAGTGTGGGTAAAATTCTCTTTCAGAAATACTTCTGTTTTTTCACTTTCCATATAACAAGTGGACGCGAGGGCACAAAATCAAGATTCTATATACGTGTTAAAAAATGTGGATAATTATTAAAACCCGCGCTACAACAGGACTTCAAGCAATGCTGCCATATACTGTTGTACATACACCATCCTCACGGTATATATTTAATCTTTCTTGTCAGGAATTCTTCATTCCCACTTTTTATTGTAAACCCTGTTAGCCATAGTAATAGATGATTGGTGTAATATGCATATATAACATAAATTTGAAAAATAATTTTATTCATATTACAAAAAAGGCACCTCTCCCTTTAAAAATGCATTAAAACTACGCTAACAAAGTTATAGAAATTATCAAACCAGCTAAAACTATTGAACAAGACAGGTTATGTTTATTAGTTCAACCTTTGTTTTTCTCCCAGGAGAATCTGTAGAGATGTAGTGGTTCTAATTAAAGCAGGATCATTTATCCAGACCCAGCCATATCAAAGCTGGAGAGTATACATGCCCTAAGGAGATGAGCACGACCAAGACGGTGTGTGGGGAACAAAGATTTTTGTATAGAAATCTCTCCTTAACTCTCTCTCTCCGTTTTTTATATCTCAGGAATATCTGACGTCAATTCCGTGATAAAAGATACTGTGTGTAACATATACACTCTATGTTACACACAATTTCTTTTATCACGGTATTGGCGTCAGATGTTCCTGAGATAGAACATTGAGAGTTTTCTATACAAAAATTGATGTTCCCCACATCAATTTAAAATTTAATATATTTCATTCAAACACTACTAGTATTTATGAAAAAAGGCATCTCCTTATCGTGCAACTGAAATTTGCTGATGGCTTGCGCCATCTACCGGAATAAATATCAACTATTCTCGTTGATTTTTAATTATTCCAGAATTGGCCAAATACCCATTCTTGATTAATCAAGAAAATCATCACTAGTATTTGCAATTAAAACTGTTATGAACATTTTAAATTATTTCATTATTACGGTTTAGATAAACATGTGTTTCTCCACATTTGGTGTTAAAATTATGGCTTCGGATATACTGGCAAGTTCATTAAACCCCATAAATTGCATATATACAGGTATGTAAATACACGGAGATAGCGTACCACCTGTGGTGAACGGTATATAGACAGTAGTTCAGGCCCAATATCCCATCTGATACACGGAGATGTTAGACACAAGGTCATTGAGACGTATTTGATATTTATTTTTTGACGAAAAGATTCCAATTATGGCACGATGTCCTTACTTGATCAATCAAACAAAAGGTTAATTAGCTAATAATCTCTTAAATTACAATTAACGATTTATTGATATTCACGGAGCACACCAAAGTTCAGTTACACGATCATAGAAGTATTTTTTATTATTAATTTAACTCCCTGATCCCAGTTCGAGTTTTGTACTTTTTTCACAAACCTTGGAAAGGTGGGAAGTTTTCTTGGTTTCTGTCTTATAATTAGAGGAGAAGTTGGTTTGTTATTTTAACATAAAAAAAAACTTTAAAATAGAGGTTGTTTGGCCGGCATTTGTTGAGAAAACTCTAACAGCCGAAGTTTCTATATTTTACAGAAAAAAAATCAAAAGACATGTTTATGCAAGTATATATAGTAATGAATCCTCCCAGCGGTTTCGCCAACATTTTCTATTTTGCATATAGTACTTATTTTTCAATAGAATCTGAGAGAAGAAAGGATATTGAAAAGTAACAAAAGCTTGACTTAAAAATTATTTTTTTTTGTAAAATGTCATTTGTCTCATTGATAATTTATAAAAATATATTTTTACCTAAAATATATATATATGTCGTATTCTAGTCATTATTCTCTATATATATAAAATGAAAGGATTTAAAAGCACGAATGTTTCTTTTATACATAAGATAAACTTCTACTGTCCTTACTGCGATGAAAAAATATATTGGGAGGGCTTGGTTCATCAGTGGTGAACCCTCCCAGCGGTTTCGCCAATTTAATCTACCAGACTGCTTCTCTTAGAGCTCTAATACTGTATTGGACGATTCTGCTTATATATGCTACACTGAAGGATAGAATCTCAGAAATGGTTTTCAAGAAAACTATGGACATAAGCTTATAGGACAGTAGAATTACATTCAAATTATTCTCTATGCAGCTTTAGAATATAATCTTTTGCTAGCAATTTTTAGATAATAAACGTACAAGGATGAGTATCTTTTATTAAAAGAAAAGTTTTCCTGTAGAAGGGCGTTATCCCGAAAGCTCGAGAAACGTTTAATAAAAGATACTAATCCTTAGACGTTTATTAACTTTATGTAGATGGCTTTGAATTATGTTTATAAATCTCGAACAATCTAGTTTAAAATTTGGTTATATACATATATAATAATTCTCACTGAATATTGAAAAAATACGTAAAATGTTTTATGTTTTGGCGACACCGATCAGAGAATTCACCACTGATGATCCAAGCCCTCTCTCTCATTCAATAACTTTTATCATTGCAGTGTAAGGTCTGTAGAGATAATAGTTGATATGTGAAAATAAACACATTGCCAAAATAATATTATTACAATTTTCAACGATAGATTACAATTGAATTTTATATATATAATGCTTTATCTTTTCCACATTTTCATTTTATTATATATTAATTTAAAGCGCTATGTCCCCCTAGGGACAGTTGTCATACATGTATGACATTTGTCTATACATATATATATACAATACTTTTAGGCCGTGAATAGAATAGTCATATGATGTTAACAATGAGAAAGAGAAAAAGACGAGAAAAAAGAACTGTGTACAAAAGAAAGAAGTGTCTGGCAATATCTACAATCAACATAATATAAATTATCAGTTTCTTAAAGGATATTTGCTGCTTTATAATATAAAATATATCTACAAAAGGTATTTTCCACATTATATATAGTTTTTTTAAATTTGAATATTAAAATTGCATATTTCAGTTTATTATTCGAGTTTTACTTCTCGTATTTCTCAAATATTAAAATATAAAATTTCTTATCTCAAATCCCCTTTTCCAGATGGCCAATCTAAAAAGATTTAATTGTCTGAAGCAAAACTTTCCCATTTATTTGATTGAATCAAAATTATGAAATAGTTGAAAATATATATGATCGAACCTTCAAAAAACAATTTTATAAAATTGATATTTCAAAATCAAATAAAATTATCTTTAAAAAACAAACCAAAAAATAATATCCAATCAAATTATACATTATCCATGCCTGTGTGCTACCCCCTCGCGGTGAGTAGCTGAAATAAAGCATTTTTCATTCATTAAAGTGGAATTTTATAAAGCCATAAGTAGGACCACACATCTTCAGACCTACCTATATGGGAAATTTATCATTGATTGATTGATTGATTCAGTATTTATGGAAGATATGAGTAACAAAATCTTTATTATTATTATTTTTCAATCATATTATGATGCATTAGTGACTCATCTGTTATGAAAATTCGAAGCTATTATAGACGCGTATGATTATTTATTTTTTAAATAAAACAATTTCCACAGCCTTACTGC